>JBBPDJ010000003.1:560171-573787 GCA_037974625.1 Cucumis cinereus | reverse complement strand
TTTCCCTGTCGTTGGAATGTTTCTCTCCTCTGGTGTATTGCTTTTGCTTACTTATTATTGTTTCTCGTTTTTTGTATTTTCAACTTTCTTAGTACTGTCTGTCTTCATGGGGGGTTTTATTGATTGATTGATTGGTTCTCATCACTTGGTGATATCTCTTGATTTAAGACATCAATGGAGATTGAATGCTTTCTTTTTGTTGTTTGGATTTGATTGTTTTTTACATTGGGAGAAAATGGGAAGCTTTTAGAATGTTCCGTGTGCTGGGTAAGGAACAACCCCAGGTGGTAACTTGGCTGTATAAAGAAAAAGGAAAACTGTAATTTGGAGCTTTTGTTTTCTTTCAAGGAAACAGAAAAATCTCTTGTTAATTGAAAATTTTCGACAAAAAGAAAAGTACGAACTTCCCAGAAGGAGCAAATCACAAACCAAATTTAGAGCCGGAAACTTACAAGAAAAACTCAAAACCCATCGACCAGAACTGTTGAGATCAATATAAGTCAAACAAACCAGGAAAAGGATGGCCTGCCACTCACAAAGCATTGTACAAAGCTCAACTATCATACTCTTGCCTCACTAAAGAAGAAGAAATTTGCCAAAGTTAATTGCCAATCTCTCTCCTTCACCAATGAATAATGGCAATCTTCATTTTCCATAGCAATGTCTTCTAACTGAACCCCAGACAAGATTGAGACACCTTCTACCTGAGGCTGCGGCCTCATAGGCAAAGTCATTACAAACAGCTGTAATGCTTGCTCTTTATGCAGCTTCTCTCTTCTTATAAATTAACTGTTCTGAAAACCAAATACATAAATAAATAAATCACCTTTTCTGAAATAAGACGGGTGTTATTTGGCTCAACTTCATTTGGAACTTTCTTGGTGCACTTGGATTGAAAGAAACCAAAGATGTCTTTTCTGGAAAGAACATAGATTTCTCTTCTTTTATGGACAATGTCGCTTGGTGTAGGCTTAAAAATTTATTTTCTAACTATTCCTTTTCACTGTAGTGTCCAGTTCTTTCCCCTCTCTTTTGTATATTTCATGTTAATAATGAAATATTTCCAATTAAAAAGAATAGTAATGCATACCCCATTCATAAGCCTTAAACACTTAAGAACTAAGACCAGATATATTTCCTTTGTAAAAATTACTAAAATATTCTTTGTATCGTGACAATGTTGACCTGAAGCTTGAAGACGATCACCAATTTAAGAAAAAAAATTTGATTACATTAGTATTGTAGAATGAAGATGGACTTGAAGGAGAACACAAAAAAAGAAGCATAACTCTTTGTGAAGTCCCATCTAACAACCCATTTAGGGTTTGTTTTTTGTTTGTTTTATGCAAAGGTACTCTGGCTCTTTTCAGACCAAATACTCCAAAGAATATTCTGACCACATTTCTTCATCATAGTTTAACGTTTTTCTCCAAATTCACATAGTTTAAAGTTTCTCTTTTGAAAAGCCTAAGTTGAAAGTTATTCTCGAGGTTTTATCAAACACCCATGCCAAAATGAAAGCTGTTCTCAAATCTTACCACTTTAAGCACAATGAAACGATAAATGAAAGTTATCTTCACCTGCTAAAAACACTGGCTGAACGTAGCAATTCGACATCAAAGCAATGTACTTTCAACTGATTGTCGACTGTGTTAAGTTTATTCAAATGTGTGAATCACACGAAAGTATTGATTTTTGGGAAAAAAATAATTTTTTTTCCTGAACTTATTAAGGTTCAGTAATTTGCACCATGAATTTTTAATTTCAACAAATCAAACTCTAGACTTAGACACTTATCTTCCACTGACTTAACAGAATCCAAAATAAAATTCTCTGAAAACCAGCTAAGTAATAATAATAAATATGCAAACTTAAACCCAATCAATGCACAAGATTGATTGTAGTATCTTTTCCGTTGGATCAATCTCCTAAAATGGCCAAATTTCTCGGTGTAACAATAGAAACATTTCAGGCTTTGGTCCTTGTTTCATGAATATAATTGCAATATCTTTCTTCTTTGGATCTCCTTCCTGTTTCTGGAACAGAAAAGAGTGCGCATAGTCATTTTTTTTCCTTTTATTATTTTGATTGCTACATGATCACTTGAAGAATGACGAAACCTGGAAAGATCAAAGATTACTGAATGATTTTTTTTTTTTTATATTTCATTCAACAGCTTGAAGTTAGAAGCTTCTTTTTCCCATATGGATCAATTGGTAGAAAATTGAAATATGTTCTCGTTTGCCCAGTTTGGTTAGGATTTTCATACTAATTTTGTAAAAGCTGTATTTTACTGTTTATTTTAATTTACCTTTTAAATTATTGATTTAGGGTGAAGTAGTCTATTCTCAAACTTGGATCTTGTTTGGAATGACTTCTAAAGTGTTAAAAATGTGATTTTAAGCACTTAGAAAGTCATTACAGATTGGAGCTTCTTCAACCTTGATTTGAATTTAATTATTTGCCGTTGGGAAAAGAAAAATATTAGTGATCTTTTTTTCTTTAAAGTAAAATATTAGTGAGCTTTTCAGTTTGATATTTTATGAATTTATCCTACAATTATTATCTACTTCTTATGTCATATTTTCCTTAATGTATTAGAATTCTTCTAGAATCATTATGTTAACAATACTTTTACTGTCATTCTTCACAGATATGGCTGGGGTAGAGGGTCGGACGTTCCGTGAACGAATGGCAAATTACATGGCTACTCTTGACATCAATTCACAAATTGGAAGCTGCATGCCGCTTGCTGCAATGCGCATTGGTACAATTATCCACAATATCGAGATAAACCCGGGCCAAGGCGGGAAGCTGGTGCGATCAGCAGGAACATTTGCAAGGATATTAAAACTGCCAGAGGGAAAGTCGAGATGCTGCTTGGTGAGACTCCCTTCGCGTGAAGAGAAGTTAATTGATGCTAAGTGCCGGGCAACAATTGGTCAGGTATCTAACCCAGGTCATGGAACCAAGAAACTGAGAAAGGCAGGGCAGAGCCGATGGTTGGGTCGACGACCGAAGGTTCGAGGAGTGGCGATGAACCCGGTGGATCATCCTCATGGAGGAGGTGAGGGTAAGAGCAAGAGTAGTGGGAGCCACGGAAAAGGGTCTCGCACACCTTGGGGGAAGCCAACTAAGGGTGGTTACAAGACTCGATCTGCCAAGCGCAAACAACAAGTGTAAGCAAACTCTTCATCTTTTCTTTAAAATCTATTTTCTTGAGGATGGTTTGAAATGTTCTCTTTTGAGCCTTTTGATTGAATTGAATTACAATTTCATCATCAAAGTAATATTTGGAGGAAATTGACGTAGAATTTTCACCCTTTTTTTGGCCAAATAATGAGTTGGGGGGGGGGGGGGGGGGGGGGGGGGAGGGGGGGGGCGGTGAGAGATAGATGGTAGCAAAGTATGTATTAACAGTTGAGCCTCTGATTAGAGTTGTTTTGTAGTTACTCATTCACAAAACCCTAAATCCACATAAAATCAGTAGTAACTGACAAATACTATTTGTATTTTGTTGAGGTCTAAGAAAGTTTCTTTTTCTTCTTTCTGACCATGTTTTTTAAACCTTCACGTTTTTGTAAAGTTTCGTTATACATGTTTTGATGCAATATAGCAATCAACCTGAAGTATTAGTAGGTCTAACACAACAAAAAATATTTACAAATATAGTAAAATTTAGATTTAACTCTTGGAGTCGATTAGATAGTAGTTTATCAACCATAAATTGTTTTCAAATACATGAATAAGTTTGTCTTCTTCATTCATTTTATTAATTTTTTTAGTTTTTTTGTATCAAATTCTGTTGATTTCATTATTTACTCTTTTCATATAATATAAAAGTATTGGAAATTTTATGCTTTAATTACATTGTAAATAACTATTAATATATTCTAAAAAAAACAACTATTAATATATATTTATGACTAGATTTGAAAGTTCTAATTTATTAAATATATTTGGTGCAACATTTTATGCTTTTAATTGGTTATCATACATGTGCAAACAGTAAAGTTTAATACAAATTTGGTTTCAAATGTAAATAAGAATTTTAAATCATTTAAATTGAGCACAATTCATCCACAAGTTGTTGAGTAATTGTTTTAAATAATAAAATTGTTCGAATATTTTTAAATATAACAAAAATATCATTGTCTATCGTTATCTTTCCTTGTCAATCAATCGACTATCAGTGTTCATTTGATAGACAAGTTTGTAGTTTGAATCTTCATACCTATAATCACCTAAAAAATCATTCTAGACAAACACAAGACGACTACTTTTTAAAAATTAATTACTTGAGCACGTAATTTTTAATTCTCTCTCTAGTTTATTTTGTTCATGATATTAATAAATTAAGAATAGTGTATAAGATCAACTTTCTAATATATCACTTTCAAAACCAAGTGTTTCTTTCTCTTAAAAAGACATTATTTCAACAAGTCGTTTTTTAAGTTGGATAGGTTCAGATTGAATTGATTGATGATTTAACACTTGCACGAAAGTCGATAATTTGAACCTTCCAATCTCAGTTAAACTATGTTTATCAATTCGCAATAAAAATTGGTGTAATCGTAATGAGTTTTCATATAAAATAATAATAGGTCTTAATCACCAACGTTATTGGATCGCTCTTGGTCATTAGCATTTTGCATTGTATAATATCATCGTTTCTTTACCGTTACTGTTACTTTTCATAATCAATCAATAACAGTATTTGTAATGGTAATTGCAACTCAGATTGTATTTGTTGATTACAATTTGATTGTAGACTCCACATTTTCGCAAATAAACTACTCAATAACCAAATGGAACTCAACGTCACCAGATAAACATGACCTTGAATATGAGATTTGTATTCAATTGAAAATAAAAATATTACTCAAATTTACAAAGTAACCCATCGAATCACATCACTTTCTTAAACTTCTCGTCTACATGTTTTATGAACAATTTAACACAAAAGTGTTGGATTAATTAATTAATTAATTAACATTGTTTTGTTTAATATTTATTAATGATTGTAATTTAGATTTGAATGGAAAAGGGCATTATGTTGGAATTACCTTTGAAAATCTTTAGAAGATCTTTGGCCATTAGCCTCACCGTCGTTGGGCAGTGGCTCTGCATTAGCAACAGTATCTTCTCAAACCCTTTTGCCTCCGCCGCCGCCACCGCCGCTCTCTCTTCCCGGAACAAATAACATATACACCACAGCGCCGTCACCGCCTGTTCCGTCGCCGCACTCGACACCTTCATGACTTTCCTCACCATCCCTCCCACGCATTCTCCTCCGTTCTCCATCATCTCCGACCGCCCTTCCTCCACCGCTGCCGCCGCCGCCAACAGCCTCAGAACCTTCTCTGTGACTCCAACACTCGCGTTCCGGTGCTTCAACAGTCTGGTTAGGGCTTTTATTACCCCTAATTGAACCAATTTGATTTTCACCCGTTTCGGCATTGATATTGCGATTAAGCAGGAGAGAACCGATTCGATTAGTTTCGAATCTTCATCTATTCCGATTACTTCAATCAATTCGAGTAGAATCCCTTCGTTTTCAGCAATTAGATTCTTGGATTCGGCGTTAATGGCGACGCATTCAAGAAGCCTCACCGTTCCAATTCGCGATTCGGAACTTCCTCGTTGAAGAACAAGAACGAGAGATCTCAAACAATCGCGATCGCTTTTCAACATTAAGTTCATAAACTCCTCCCGATCCTCAATTTCACATCTCACCAAATCCAAAACCCTAACAACAAGTTCGGAACAATCAACATCTCTACATCGAAGAACATCGAGAAGTACGGGTACAAAGCCATGAATCCTCCCGAGAAACTTAACGTTCTGATCCAGTCGTGAACCGAAACAGAGGAGCTTGGAGAGAGAAACAGAAACAGAAACAGAGGCATTTCCGTTTGTGCGCAAATCATCGACGAGGGTAAGAATCTGATCGAATTGGAGGGAATCGGACCAAATCTGAATGAGACGCTTGAGATTAGAATTGGGAACGAATTCGTAGTTGTGAAGGACCTGCATGGTAGCCGGACAAGTGTTGTGGCCGGAGTCGAGCCAGCGTTGGATGCTGGAGCGGTCGTAGGTGACGCCGGTGATCAAACTGACGGGAGATTGCATGAGGTCGAGAGAAATTGGACAGAGGAAGTGAGTGGGAACAGTGATGAAGAGATTGTGGGGCTTGACCATGGCGATGAAACTGTAAAATTGTTCATGAGATTAGAGAAAGAAGAAAAAGAAAGAAGAAGAAGAACAGAGGAAGAAAGGTTTAAACTTTAAAGACAGAGAGTCAAAGGTACTTTCATATGTCATCTTTAACTTTTTCTCTTTTATTCTTTTTTCTTTTGTCAACTCTATGTTTTTCTTTTTTTTTTTTCTTTTTTTTTATTATTTAAACCCTAAACCCTATACCAGAATTAAGACATAGACAAAACACAATTAAAAGAATCTAAATACAAAAACACAACAAAACATAACACAACTCAAGTAAACAAGTCTAAGGCGAAGAGCCTAAACGAATCTTTTGAATAGAAGCACCAATCCACTTAGAACAACAAAGAAATATCTCAGACCTAACCATCTAAATCATCGATGGAGGGTGAAGCTAACTCCATGAACACATATATTACGCTTTGTCCAGATATGATGTATTACACTCAAACCACATGCAATTCTTCAAATTTTAAACATCAACTGATTTCTCGTTCTAAAATAACCAATCAAATTTACCTCAATGTCCCAATAAGAGATCCTATGAGACCACTCTCCCTACAAGGACCTATCCCTAAACAACTTGATTAAAAGAACAATCAAATGATATGCAATATCAATGTTAAACTCCAACAATACAAATAATACAAACATTAGAAATATTAAGACACCGCCTACTAATATAACCACACGTCTACACCCGATTGAGAATAGTTGAAGTTTACGAACATAACCTCTAATAGATGCTACAAAATTGTTTTTGTCAAGCCATATGGGAATCAAACCATAAGTTAATAAGAAGTAAAATGAATAAATTTGGGTTTTTTTTTTTTTTTAAGATTAAATTTGTATATTTAAAACTATAGACATTATTGGGCATCGTGTGGGTGTAGAATGAAGTGTTGTAAGATTATGAAGATTCGGTGATCATGACCGTCAGATCTGAATCACAGATCTTTTTTTGTTTTATAAGGAGCGGCCAGGATGCGAGTAGGGAATGCGATTCCACAGAAGAGAACCTTTGGGATTGGTGGGGACCACGATTATGTCATAAGAGACAATGGGTTCGGGGGCCCACCTTGGAGGGGATTCGAAATTGAAATGCCAATGTCATCATCTTACTTCCCTATTTTTAGTTTTTTTTTAGATTTATTTATGTAAAATAAAAATAAAAGTGAACATATAGTTTAGGTATATAAAGTATATAATAAAAATAGAAAATATGATGTAAGCATGATGGGATTTTAGAACTTACCTGCTTTAATAAATAATTAAATAAATCTCCATAAATTTTAAATTTAGTTCATATACAATTAAGTTTTGCATGATCTTTTAATCCAATTTCTCAATAAACATTTATAAAATAAAATAAATTAGATTTTTTTATTTTTTTTATTTTAACATTCCAAACTATTTTCCTTATTTTCACTGAAATTTTGTTAAAGATTAGAAAAGTGGTTCTAGAACACATTGGAACAAACAAGGTTTTAGACTATAAAACATGTAATATTAATAATAATCATAAAAATAAAGAAAAAGTGTGTAGAAAAGAAGTCAAAATTGGAGGTTTGTGACCAAATATATATATATATAAACCCAAAGTCACATTTTTACATGTGAAAATTCCAAATTATTAAACACCAAAAGTTCAAATTTCAAACTTATTTTCACTTTTTTGACTTTGATTGCCAATACAAAATGTTAGGGAAGTTTTTGCACTTTTCTTTTGATATAATCTATAAGTTTTGGTAATTTTGGAGTAGAGGAGATAAATTGAAAATGAAAAATAGGATTATATATAAGGGTAAATTTGATAAGACAAAGTGAGCTAAATCTATTTAAACTTGAAACCATATACCAAAGCAGAAATCTAAACAAACTATTTAGAAGGAAGGTGGCACGAGACTGCTCTCTTCGACCTTGTCTTGTCACCTATTCCTCCATGAGGCTCGCTACCTTTTGTACTATTGACTGGCTTCAACAGTAGAGTGTTTATTACCAGCACCACACCAATGTACAACTCTTTCTCTTTTGTAGGTAACCATATCTCGGGTCGTCTAGCTCATCCAGTGACCTCATTCTGGACACCACATTATTGGTCACTTTTCTTTCCTGGGGTGTATACATTTTGTCATCAACTGGGGTTGAGTGTATTTAGTGTTCGACGAGAAGAGCATACTAGAATTAATGATAAATAACACAAATTGATATCTAGATGAAGTCGACTCTGACTAAGGCAAAAAACTATAGATGGTAAAAATTGATCATCCCATTTGTGGTCAAGGTTGAGGCTAACCAATCTTCAATGGCCGAGGTTAAGGTGACCAAAACCTAGAGGCCAAGGTTGAGGTTGACCAAAAAATATTAGAGTTGGATTTAGAGGAAATAGTCACAAATAATAATAATAAACTTCCTATATGTATATGAGAAGGAGGCAATGCCTTTAAGTTGGATTTAGAGGAAATAGTCACGAATTGAAAAGAAGCTAGGGAAGTTCGAGGGGAGGATTGTCGGAAGTGCAAACAAAATTTTCTATTAACTAGATAAGAAAGTGATATAAACGAAGATAGTTATCTCTATTGGTATGAAGCTCTTTGGATGAAACAAAAAACAAAGTGATCATGAGGGCGTATGTCTAAAATGAGTAATATCACATCATTGTGGAGATATGTGGAGAATTGTCCCAACCGTTGAAATAAAATTATGAGTGCTTAAATTTGTAAGTCTATTCTTATAGAGAGTTAGGTTCTATGTTCTTTAAAGCTTTCAAACATTTGTAACACAATTTGATCATAACCTATGGAATTGATCGAGTTTGTTCCTAAACAAGTAAAAATAGCGGTGTAGCGATTAAGTTTTTATGCTCGGAGAATAGAGTTAGTTGAGTTTGATCAAATCACTAGAAAAACTATGGTGTTAAGCTCTCTAATTACTTTGTAATTGATTCGTATATTTATTGCATGGCTAAACTTGTTCTTGTCTCCTAATTGAAGATTGATCAAATTAATTTTTCATACTTTACATATCTATTTTGTTTTTAACATGAAATAGAGTTTTTATTAATATGTTTAAAAAAATGTATTAATTAGTTTAATTGGGTAAATTTACTAAAAAGTTCGATTAAATCCTATTCACTTTCCTAAGAATTATCATTTTGATCCAATAATTTATCGTTTACCATGTTATATATATCAGATCGTATGTTGGATACATGCAACAGAAGTAGTTAGTCGGTATACGTCGGAATCTTAATTGAGAGAATTCGAATGTTGTTAAAAGGAACCTTAGATAAATACATAAACAATCCATATATGATTCATTTTGTTATGAAGTATCAATCTTTATTGTTAGAGGATATATTGAATCAAATTACGCAATCGATCTTGATAAAAGTATGTCTACCATCAAATATGTTTTCATTCTTGCTAGTAGAGTTGTAAGCTGGATTTAAAACTATAGTAAATTGTGGCTATGTCAACAATCGAAGCATAATATGTCAATTACACAAGCTAGTAAAGAAACGATATGATTTAAAGTACTAGTGGACGAACTTTGCCATGGACATGAGAATTTTTTTTTTTTTTTTTTTTATGTCATATATAGTGAAGATTTTATGAAATATTTACTAGATTTGATGACATTTATGAAATATTAATTATTTATTATTTTAAAAAAAACAAAAAAATAAAAATAAAAAACCCTACACTACATGGATCTAGGCTGGATTGAGGCCCAGACAACATAGAAGCTCAAATGTATAGATGATTAAATTTAAACAATGGCCAAATTATTATCAAGCTATGGAGTTGTATAAACTACAAAATCGGCATTCCATCTCGACATTCATAAATAGTTAATCGGTGATTTTCCTCAAACCTACGTAGAACTAGAAGTTAATATTAGCAACTAGAAGTTAATATTAGCAACTAGAAGTTAATATTAGCTGTAGAGGAAATGATATTTACAGTGACAAGAGTTTGAACAAAAGATCTCTACTTTAATACGATGTTAAATCACTGATTGACCTAAAAACTTAAGTTGATGAATTGTAGTAAATTTAATATATTAACGCTTTAAAAATTATGACCAAAAGTTTAGGTTTGAACATGATAACCCTTCCTTCCGATTCTTGTAATATCATTCTTCCACATTCTCCAAGCATCTTCTTCATTTTTATCTATATCGAATTTTTCCACGAAGTAACAATATCCCCCCTGCCCCGCCCACTGCCAACATTGACATGGTATTTATGCAAGGTATGTGGTGGAAGTTGTATCGATGATTGAAGAACTTTCAGGTGAGTTAAGTAAGTGGAAGTTGCACCATAAATTCCAACCAGGTTTATTAGAATTTGACGAAAAAAAATCTTGGAATGTGGTATTCCAAGTAGTTTACACTCTTTAGGTAGAGTGAGTTATAAATGTTTTGGTCAAAAATTATAATTATCAGTGATGATAATAGTTGTGAGAGGAGCTATGGATTTTTCAAATATCTTGTTATAGTCGAATTTTTTGGATTATGGTAAAATATTAGAAATCTAGTTGTCCTACATTTGAAAGTTCAAGGGAGTCATAGATTGCATTCGTCCACGATATAATTTGATTGGATTAGCCAATTTTATTTGATAGATCAATCATTCAATTTTCAAGCCCTCGTATATAAGAATAAAAATCTAAATCATATTTTAAATATAATTTGACTTTTATACCTAAGACAAAATTATTATATGTTTTGAATTGATATGGTCATTTCCATCTGGACCATATAGGTTAGACTATTTCAAATTTTCTTCCTTCCATCTCTCATTTTGTATTTCTTCCCAAATTACCCCCTTCACTATCCCATTTAACTTGTTTCTTGGAAGGGTATAATTGGGTATTGCAAAATTCAAACGATACAATTAATTTCAAACATCTCATTTGTTCAAGGTGCAATGTTCAAGGTTCTCTTACCTTAAACGAATGTGAAGCGTAAAGATTTAAATTTTCAACTTCTAAATTACTTATGTTCGTATTGAACATTTAAGTTATGGTGAACATACTACTTTTGTCAACATAGTCTACATAGCTTTGACCTACAAAATTACACTATATTAACTAAATTAAAACTACAAACATAAACATAGCCGAATTGGTCCAAAATCCACATTGTCGAGCTCTAAAAAACTATATAAAAAAGGAAAAACCGAAATTAATACTTCTAAAAGCATATTTTCACAACCATATGAACCTAATTAAGCTAAAATCATAAAAATTAAAAATTATGTCACTATGAACATAACTCAACGATAATTGATACGTAGTATTTCCGAAATGGAAGAATCAAATCTCTAAAACACACATTTGTTGTATTTCATTTTTTTTTTCTAAAGAAAATTAAGTTAAAAAAAATGAATTGAAAAGGTAATAAAATGGATATTATTATAAGAAATTATAAGGAAGTTACGTTAGCGTATGTAATTGGATATAATAATATAGAAATAATGATATCATAAAACAAAGCTAATTTTATGTAGAAAAGTCAACAATTCTACACAGAAAAGACCAACATTTTATACAAAATAAATAAAATAAATAAATCTAATTCATATGGTTGCAAATAACAATCAGTCAAACTTAAATCCCATCGCCTAATTAATAATAAAACATAATAAATTGTAAAATATCAATTAAGAGTTAAAAATGGTATTTATTTATTAAAAAAAAGGTAGATTTTTTTTAAACTAATTTTTTTTTAGGGTAATTAATGAATTGCCAAAATGGGAAAATGTTATACAAATTACAATTATCTACTTTACAAAATTAAAAGAAAAAAAACCCCAAAATTCCTCTTTTGAAGAACATTGGCAATGGAGATTAATGTTTTAGAGAGAGAGAGAGAGAGAGAGAGAGGGAGAGAAGAACTTAGCTAAATGTCAAAGAGATTGTTGAAGATATTTGGTGAAGAAATTGGGGAAACCAAAGGGGTTGAGAAAAGAGCAGAAGGGCTTGGCCAATGAGGACTCAATTCATGAAACAATGAATAAGCAAAGCTTTGTGGTTCAATCGCCGGCGAGAAATACCCAGTTGGAATCGGAGCTAGAGTTCCCGGAGCCGGTGATAAGATTCCTGGGATTTGCCCTAATTCCACTGAAAACTCTGCCAAATCCATCATATCACTAACGTTGATTTCTCTTTCTCTTTCGGATCTGGGACTGGCTTTCTCGATTGTAGCTAGTCTAGCCGCCGGGGAGAGGTCGCCGTCGGTTACGGCGGTTGAGGATTGTCCAGTGAGGCGTTGGACGACGGACATGAAGTTGTTCTCCGCCACGTGGATGACTTTGGGGGAGATGTCGTAGATTATGAGGGGTTGAGGCCATTGGGAAGGGCCGGGTGGGAGAGGAGGCCGGCCGCCGGGGGGAACCGGCTGAGGATGCGGTGGCGGCTTCTTGATTTTACGGGATTCTTGACTGACGCGGAGTTGAGGTGGGCGAGGGCCTTGTAGCTGGATCTCTTTCTTTCTAGGAGTGGTGGGGCTGCCGGCGGCGGGATATCCCGGCGGATTCATGGCGGATCTGGTGGAGGAGAATCGGAATCGGATCGGAGATGTTGGGATCGGGGGGAAACCGGGGAGAATTGGGAAATTGGGTTAATTTTGGGGCTCTTTTTTTTTTTTTTTTTGTAATAATTGGAGGAGAGTTGAGCAATATGGTTGGGGGAATTAAATAAATAACTTTTTTAAAAAAAAATTAAAATTTTAATTTTTTTATGTATGATAGTTTTGCGACAAAAGTATTGTTTGTTTGACTTTTTATTTGTTGACTTCATAAATGCATAGAGAGCTCTCGGAAGGTCGAATCTCTCTAAGAAAATTAATTTTAAATAGATCAAATATCAATTTAAATTATTGAATTTTGAAACTTGTATCAATTTAAATTTTGAAATATATTAGTGTATCCAAATAAAACATAATGAAAGGTTTAAATTGATACATGTATATAAGTTAAGGGTCTAATTTGATAAACTTGTAAAAATTTAAAGTTTAAATTGATACAATTATCAGTTTAAAGTTTAAATTGATAAACTCTCAAAGTTCATGGTTTAAATTGATACAATTATTAGTTTAAGTTTTAATTGATATAACTCCACAATTTGGTATATAAATTGAATTTTTTTAAAAAAATTTTTAAACACTTTGCTTTTGGTTTTTCTCTTATTTTATTTTCTTAATTTTCTAATTTTTTTTTGCAGTCCCTAAATATTAAATTAAAAAGAAATATTAGTTTACTTCTCTATATATATTGTTTTTTCCTTTAAAAAAAGAGTTTGGTTTAGATTTTCAAAGATGGATTTCCATTTCAAAACTTTAGACTAAAGTCAAGCAGCTTTAATATAATTTGGTTTAATGAATATATA
>JBBPDJ010000003.1:547371-559913 GCA_037974625.1 Cucumis cinereus | reverse complement strand
TATTAATCAATTATTATATATGTATATATATATATATATATATATATATATATACATATATAATAATTGATTAATAATTAGTATTTAATAAGGTGGTACTTTTGTATATATATGTTACTACTTGTTCAACCAAGAATGCGTTAAGGATGTGAATATGTTGTTACTAAAATATGTCCTAATTTGAACAAAAGAAAAAACATATTGATAATCGTTGTGTAACAACTACTGTGACTTTGAAAAACACTTAGAATAATTCGAAATTAATTGTAGTTGGTACTAAAAATCATATGCAATTTCGGAGAAAATCTTAGACATGTGACTTTGGTTTTTACCCTAGACGTAGGGCGAAGTTTTGGTATTGGATTATGTTTTATTTATCTAAATTCTCATTAACTATATACATATAGGTTTAATAGTTTAGACTTCTACGGATACCTCATAGAAGGTCGAATATATGTTGAATTTGGTTTACTATGCTAAAGTTTGTGTCAAAATTGCAATTGCATGAAAGGTGACATTCCATGACTAATATGTATATCTTGATAGAAATGTCACATTCTTAAGTCATTTATCGACAATAAGACCTTGTTATAGAAAGTTCGACATTAACAATTTAATATCATAGACAATCGATTATTAACTAGTACAAAGTCAATAAAAAATTAATCAGGATAGTTTGTGATGTATCATTACTCTTTCTTTGATGATCGATTCAACGACTAAAAGAAGGTATATATGATAGTTTCGATAGTTTTTAAGTGTTGTACACTACATTTGTATAAATGATGAGAGCGGTCACGTGACACCAAATATTGTGAGACTTTGTGAAAAGACTAATGTGTTACCATCTTAGATATTAGATGAGACCAGATACCCTGTCTTAGTAAGTGAAAGACTCTATCTTCATGTTTCAAGCTACAAGACCTTGCCATTAATAGGTGAAACACATATCAATTCATTTTTTTATAGATTATAAGTGCATAGAAATAGTGTAAGTAAAGGTAAAGATTATAACCACAAGACAAAGTATGATTAGTTTATTTCTTATAAATAATAAAATGATAAGATCGTCGACTAATTGTTCATATTTATATTGATTTCAATATAGCATAGTGGATATATAGTCTCCAATAAATAGTCCTTTTATACTTTCTCTCAGAAGTAAACTTGTTTTCAGGGCTTTACAACTTGTTCTCGAATATTGATTTGTCTTGAGAGCTTTGTAGCTTGTTCTCAAGAGTTTGGAGAGTGTTATGTTTTTAAAATTCTCTCCAAATTTTTTTTCTCGAGTCTTAACTTCTGGTGTGGATCTTCTTTGGAGTTTCTTCAGAGTGTTGGAGCTTTGGTCTTTAGATCTTTAAAAGAGTTACACTCTTCAGGGCTTTCGGGCTTTAATTTAGTCTTTTGTTCTTCAAAGCTTGAGGAGAGCTTTAGTCTTTTCTTCTTCCAATCTTTAGAGGTTAAGAACTTCAGAGTTTTAGTCTTCAATTCTTCTCACCCCTTAAAATGAAGGGGTAAGACCCCTGTTTTTAGAGTTTCCATGGTCTTATATGAGATTGAGTCTAACTGTTTCTTGGTTAAAAATTAGGCTTGAGCTCAATATCACCTTTGGTCTGAAATTCCACCATAGGCTTGAACTGGATTGGATTTTAATTAGACTTGTACGACTTTAGTTACTGGACTCAATCTAATTTATAGATTCAACCCCTTAATCACTATTGAATTTGATAAGCTCATCGCTGTGATCAAATGACCAAGAGAGAGACATGTGACTTTTTTTTTTCGTTTTCCATTTATTTGTCTCCAAATTTTATTTCAAGACAACAACTTTTAATGCTTTTATTGCATTATCATGACAATTTGTAATTAGTCGAAATTTCTCATTCAACAAAGACATTCAAACTCACCATTGAAGTATATAAAAGACCTTTCACCTCAATTCAAATTCACATCCATTTTCACATAATTATCAGAAGATGATTCAACAGTATACCAACTTTCAAATAATTCTAATGAATTGTGCTCACGTGAAACAATCCATTCAAATACCGGATCACGAAAAACATTATCAAGTGACAAAACTTATCCAAATTTAGAATACAAATTGATCCAATAAAAGGTAAAAAGTGATGCTAAATTAACAAAAGAATTAGGGCTAAGATTATTGAGAAACTAAGGAAGGGGGAGAGGTTTGTGGTTTGCTTAATTTGTTCCCTTTGTTAATTTGAGCATCAAATTCCGTGCGCGCCACAAAGGCGTAAATTAGCATAATCCAATCACAATTTTCCACGTCAGCACGACGTTGTGCGCACTCCCCCCTTTCGCCGTAGAAGCCATCTGTGAAGAGAGAGATATAGAGAGAGAGAGAGAAAGACTAACCAAATTCCGCCATTTTCGTCTTCCTCCAAGCACCTTCCACAGTTTCACCAATCGATTCTACTCTCTTGCATTTCTATCTCCTCTCCCAATTCTCCCTATTCCAAATCCCCTCTTCTTCCTCATGACTCCAGCTTTCTCCTCTTCCTCCGCCGCCTCCCAGCGTCTTATCCGCTGCAGCGCTTCTCTCCGTCGCACCCACGCCCCTCACCGACCTTCCTCGATGTCTCCGCCACCCAGGAAGCTGAAGTCAATGACGGAAATAATGTCTAAGGCTAAGCATGTGGTTCTCGAACGGGATGATTATGATGATGTCAGGTGTGAGGAATGTGGCTCCGGTGACAGGGATGATGAGCTGCTATTATGTGATAAATGTGATAAGGGATTTCATATGAAATGTGTTAGTCCGATCGTTGTTAGGGTCCCGATTGGATCCTGGCTTTGCCCCAAATGCTCTGGCCAAAGAAGCGTAAGAAGTAAGAATAAACCAATTTGTTGATTCTTGATTTTTATTCTGTTCTTTTCTCCACCGTTTTCTGTGAAATTCTTTTGGTGTGTAATGTTTGGAATGTCAATGTGTTTCTGAATTCCTTTTGTTTTGTTTGTAGGCTTTTCTCAGAAGAAGATTATCGATTTTTTCAGAATTCAGAAATGTAAGGACGACGGAGATGTTCCTTATCTGTCTGCGCAAGGTAAAATTCTTCATTACAGTACTCAAAATTGAAATCATATTATGTTTGTGTTATGATCTTGATCATGATCGTGCTCTATTTGGTATTCATTTTTATATTTTATGCTATTATCTTCAGTCATGCTTTTCAATTTCAAGCATTGAGCTACTGGTTTTTATAATATGCTCTTTATAGATTTTGCTCAACTCGTCATTCTTCTTGTTTATATTTCCCATCACACCCAAATTTAACTTTTTAGTTTATTGTTATAGATATGATTCTTGAAGTGAAATTCTATTGATATCTTGATGAATTTGAAGGAGATGAAAAGTAGAGCGAGCAATTCTTCCTTATACTTCATTATATATAGCAAGGTGTGTTGGGCATAAAATTTCTTAGTGGATATCAATGAGCCTTTAATATCAAGGAGTTCATTTAGTTCTTGTGGTTACTTGAAATCTAGTTGCTTAATAAGGATATATGCTGAATGTGTATGCTTCGTGAGGTGTGCTGTGAGCTAGCATTTCAGATAAGATATTATGGAAATATATTTGATAAATAAAATCTCATGACATATATTTGGTGTGCCATACTCATGTTATAATCATCTGTGTGACAACCGTACTTGATCATGTAATAACATTTATAGAATTTATCTTTTTGAGCATAGCTCAACTAGTGGAGGCATTGCAATTTCAAGCAAAATGTCAGAGATTTGTATCCCACCCTCCACACTTTAACGTATTGTCGAATTTTTAAAAAAGAAAAGAAAAAATCCTTTTGGAATGATTTGAAATTTTCTTTTTCGTTAAGACTATTTGACAGCGAGAAATCATCTAGAAGTTCTCTCTCGACGTTTTCTTGTGAATTGATCCTTTCGTGTTGGTAGTTTATGAGATTTCTGGATTTGAGACCTATTGGCATCATAACTTAGATCTTCTAAGTTCTCTGCTTGAACTTTTCGACGCCATAGTTGTTCCTGAACCGATCATTTCATGTTGGCCGGTTTTCTTTTAATATTCCTTGAATCCAAAATTATTCATGGTTCATCATTTTAATATTATACAAATGGTCATGAACTGAAGCTATAAAGCGTAGGAGACGATTACGGTCATTGGTGTGGCAGAAGAAAAGGAGAAGATTGCTACCATTTCTTCCAAGTGAAGATCCTGATCGCAGATTGAAACAGATGGGTTCACTTGCTACAGCTTTAACAACATTGCAAATGGAGTTTAGTGATGATTTGACTTATGTGCCGGGCATGGCTTCGAGGTCTGCTAATCAGGCAGAGTTCGAAGATGGTGGAATGCAGGTTTAAAAACTTTGAACCATTTGGAAACATTTTCTAGTTGGAATCTTTTTTGTTGTTAATAGTGGAACGGTCATGGATTATGATACTTGCCTCTATTTTAGGTTCTTTCGAAAGAGGATACCGAGACCTTGGAACTCTGCAGAGCCATGAGCAGAAGAGGCGAATGCCCTCCCCTTTTGGTTGTTTTTGATTCATGTGAAGGGTAAATTTATCTTGAACTTGTTAATCATATCGCCATTTGCTTCCAAGCTCTATATTGAGTAGGTCCATGCTCAATTGATGATGTAGTTTCACAGTAGAAGCTGATGATCAAATTAAGGATATGACGTTTATCGCTGAATATACTGGTGATGTGGACTATCTTAAGAACCGTGAACACGATGATTGTGATAGTATGATGACCCTTCTTTCAGCAAAAGATCCATCTAGAAGTCTTGTAATCTGCCCTGACATGCGAGGGAACATCGCTCGGTTTATTAATGGAATAAATAATCATTCTCCGTAAGTTCGCGAGGCTATCACAATTTTTTACATAATTATATAATCGTTCAATCAATTCAACCTTTTCTATGAAGAAAAAAACTGACTTATGAACATATCCAAGCAGTGGGCACCTCAAGGCCACACATTGATTACTAGTCATCTTGAACTATTTTCTTAAAACTTTCATCGTATGTTTAGTTTTGTTTCCTCTTTTACTTCATCTAATATTTGTGAGATTCAAATTCATGATGCTCAAAACATATAACATATACTTCATTTTTGTGCAGAGAAGGTAAGAAGAAACAGAACTGTAAATGTGTGAGATACAATGTAAACGGCGAATGCCGGGTCATTTTGGTTGCTCTTCGGGATATTGCTAAAGGGGAGAGGCTTTATTATGACTACAATGGATATGAGTATGAGTACCCTACCCATCATTTCGTTTGAGAATTTCTTAGATTACTTCTAACAAATTTGGGATTTGACTTGTCCCATACAATTTTTCCCATTCTTTCTGCTGAATCTTGTTGCAAAGTCAACAGTTTTTGCTGATTCTATCATAGTAATTTTTATTGCATTTCCTCGGCCGAGGCCACGACCGGGCCTGGAGGGAGGGTGGGGGTAGGAATGCAGATTTTTCCCGAGTTTTGGTAGGTAGCTTAGGACAAAACTCCGGTTCTAGAACTTCGTCTGTTAGGTATATGTATTGTAATACAGTTCTGAGATAAATCGTTTTCAATTTTAAAGCAAAAGTTATACTCATTCCCTTCCTAGTTTTCTCTCATTATGTTTCTTTTATCCATTTCAGTGATGTTTTCTTACTATTTCTTCTTTTACCATTCATACTCATAAGTCATTCCATAGAAATGGAATATTCTGTTGGTCTAAAATTCAAGAGGCAGCCAATATAAACTGCCAAAACCATTGGTAGTAAAATAAAGGAAAAGTAAGAAAAAGAATCATTCAGTAGATTCTTTCTGTTACTGAATTCCACCATAGATAGAGAATGATCAAATATGAATCTCTCTATAAATGCATCAAAATCTTTTAGCAATATTTAGATTAGATTGAGCATTGCTGCAGTTATTGCATATATTTGTACTCTGTAACATGATTTCTTCTTCTTTTCTCTTCTTTCTAAGTTCATTTGGAATCCTATAATGAATTTCCAAGTTGGAACAGCCTAAAAGTCAGAGTTGGCAAATCATGAATTTCAAAAACTTCTTTGGTTCTTGTTGAGGATAAAGTGTAACTAACTATCTCGTGGGGTTTATTTGTTAGACATGTGAATTACTTTCTCTCATTGTCAATTGATTTCACGATTGATAATATATATTTGAATTTAGTGTTGGGAGGAGACTAAGTTACATCGACGAAGAGTGTTTAGATGAAAGTTCAAAAAGTGACTTAGTTTGAAGAAACATTCCTTCAAAATTGAGGGTCCAAAGTGACTTTTAGTAAAGAAAAAAACAAAGAAGTTGCCCTTATTTGAAGGAAACCTTCTTTCAAAATGGGGGACCAAAGGTTTGTAGCTAAGAAAAAAACCAATTCTATTTATATTTCATTTTTAGTCCTTGTTAGTTATGAAGCTTTATGAATTTTCAATCACCCATCACCAAATGCTGTCATGACCATTGACCAATACATGCTTTATTAACCCATTGGGTTCGAGGGTCGGCCCAATTCAACACTAAATAAATTAGGGCAATAGAAAATTAAATCGTCCGGAAAGATCATATGAAATATTATCATTGAGCTAAACTCATTTTAACAACACCAATTTTTTATATACATTATTAGTTGACTTATTCTTCCAAATATAATAAACATACAATAATACATACAATTTTTAAAACTATAGTAAAAATGAGACATAACGGAAATATGAATATCGAAAAAATATAATACCAAAATAAATAAAAGAAAAGAAAATGAGAAAATGAGAAATTATAAAAATAGAAAAATTCTTCTAGAATCTTTACCATCTCCAATTTCTTTGGCATTTCCACCAATACGTGTATCTTACAAAATCCATAAAATGTCATTATTTACAGACAATCTGACAAACATGAGGTAGATTATACCGACACTAAAGACTTTAGTATCTTCAAGACACGTGACAATATAGATGAAGAGTTGAGGAAGTGACACATTACATTTTGATACCGGTTAGACCATCAACTTAATAATATTTATAATAAAAAACAACAATATTTTTATAATAACTTTTAAAAAACTAAAAAAAAAAAAAAAAAAAAAAAAAAAAAAAGTCCAAACCTTATCATGTAAGTGTGTAAGTGGAGGTAGTTCTTGTGAGGGCCAAGAGAAAACAATTTTAATGTAAAAGGTGGTATAGATTATTCAGCACATTGTATCACAAAAGCTTTATTATAACTTAGGTTGTTGTCTCTTCTTTCTTCTTCACATAACCCTAAACCACTTGTCCTTTTCAAATCAAACAAAAGATAAGGATATATATTCTTTTTTCTTTATTATTATTATTATTATTATTATTTGCTAAAACCTTCATGATTGATCTGATCTTTTCATGTCCAGAAAGAATGAGCTCATCTTTAATTCTCTCAGTTCTATATATTTACACCTCTTCTTTCCACACCCACCGCCATAGCCCAAAACCTTAAACCCACTCTCTTTTCTTATTAAGAAGTGAAGGAACAAAAAAGAAATCCATATATATGTATGGGAAGTTTGGAAGAGGAAAAATTAGTTCAAATGGTTGATGATTTCATTGAATCAGTCGATCATCATGAATCACCAACTGCTTCTTCTTTTGCTGTTTCTTCTGATTCCAATTCCAAATCCCATTATTTTTTCACATTAAAGGTATGTGTGTGTATATATATATATATATATAAATTCAATCTCTTTTTTTTTAGTTTTTAAATGTTGGGTTTTGTTATGTGTAGGAGATTCTTGGGAGTGGACTGAAGGAAGAAGAAGAGGTGGGTGAGACTGTGATGAAACACTTGAGAAGGTGGAAGATATCAGATGCTTCCAAAACCAGTAGCCTTAACAAGTGGCTTGTGATGAACCTCAAGATGGACGGCTATGATTCTTCTCATCTTTGTCATACCTCTTGGGTCACTTCCATGGGTTGCCCAGCAGGTGAGATTATCATTCTCTCTCACCTCAATAACACTTCTAACCTCAACCATATAATATCTATCTTCTAACCTTGAATTTGTTTTTTTTGTAACAGGGGATTATGAGTACATAGAGATGAGAGTGAAGGATGAGTTAGGGAGCAGAAAGAGATTGATAATAGACATGGAATTCAAAGCTCAATTTGAGGTAGCAAGAGCAACAGAAGAATACAAGCAGCTCACAAAAGCACTTCCATCAGTATTTGTAGGAAGTGAAGAGAAAGTTAAGAGAATAATAAGTGTTTTATGTTCAGCAGCCAAACAATCCCTTAAGAAGAGTGGTCTTCACATTCCCCCTTGGAGAACTTCCACTTATATGCATGCCAAATGGCTTCTTCTTCTTGATCACTCTAATAATAATTATATCCCTAATAATGTTATTATTAATAATAATAATAAGTATTATTGGAAGCCTCCAATGGTGAAGCAAACTTCAAGGAGGGTTTGGGGTGGTGCTTCTGCTTTGTCTACTCAATTCTCTAATATGAGTATTAATTGTTGTTAATTAATTAATCTCTCTTATACCAAAAATTTTGATCTTAATTATTAATCTTCTCTTTCTTTTGTTTAATTTTTGTCTGTTTTGGGCAACCAAAGTTAGAGTAGATTATTATGATTTGTGTTTGTTTTTTATGATTTTGTAAGATATATGCTCATAATGATAATAATTAAATAGAAAAAAGCTTTAGCTAATTAAAACATATTCTTTTTCTTCTTATGCAGCTGAGTCATTTATTGATTGCTAAATTGTGTAATTATATTCTACCGAGTCATTTGTTTGAATTAAATTGAGATTAAAAATTGGATTTAAGTACTAGTTTAATCTATGTATTATTGGTATTTTAAGATCTGCAGGATTACAGTCTAACCGTGATAGATCTATATCGTCACTATGAGTCTACTAGTGGTAAACCATATTACTAATAGGAGTCTATCGGTGATAGAGTTTGTCATTCGTACAATTTTGTAACGCCTTGAGTTTAGGAGGGGGATATGAATGAACTCACATCACATTCCAATGAAAAGGATCCTAAAACATGAAAGTAATGTTAAGAAAGACTTAAAGAAATAAAAATTACTACATATACCGACAATGTGCACCTTCCTTTTCGGTGGCTTAATCATAGAAACTCTAAAGTTAAGCATGTGTAGTCAAAGTTTGTGGGGATAACTTTCAATGACATTGTCAGGTCGCAGGGATGCAGGAAAATGTCGGAGCCATCAGTTGTCAAATTTGAGTCTGAATCTTGGACCTGGGGCGTTATAAATTTGATATATTTATAATTCTTTAAAAGTATATGTTATACACTTAATTATTAATCTTAAAACGATTCACTAAATTAAAAATATTTTTAAAAATAAAATTGTAAATTAGGAAAGAAAGAAAAAAAAACAGAAGATATATATCTTGCATGCATGACTAAGCATGTGTACATTTTTCTAAAGTGAGGCACAATTTTAATATTATATTTAAATTCATCACAACCATAAGATACATAGAAATTAATTGTATTTTTTACTTTTTAAAAGAAATATTAGATTCTTATTTCATAATAATTTTTTTTAATAGTGGAGAGAAAGATATGTGTTGAAAATTAAAACTGCTTGGATATATATATATATATATGCTTTTATATTATTAAATTTTTATTTTCCAAAATTACTTTTTGGTCCAATTAATAATTAAGCTGATTAATAATTAAAAATTTGCTTAGATATTATTATGAAGCTACTAATTATGTGATAAGTATATAATTTAAATATAGTTACAAATAGAAAAATAATGATGTTAATTAATGCATCCTTTGGAGTAGTTAGAATATTTAAATATTAATCCTTACACTAAAGCCCATAAAAATTAAAAAGATAAATAGAAAACTCAAAAGGACAACAAATTAAATTTGTTCTTATCGTCCTTGGTTTGTCTATTTTTGCTAGTAGGTCCTTTAATCTTTAAGGATATGTCATTTTGAGGCCAACTAATCATTACCAAAATAATAATAATAAATAAATAAATAAAAATTAGCTTGTCATTTATTTTATTTTATGGGAAAAGGTCACGCCAAAATATTATCAAACAAATTCTTTTTCTCACAATAAGAAAAATGTAGAAAAATAATCAAATAATTCACTATTTTTTGGATAGCAGCCAAGTGTATCGTAACATTTAAAAAATTACAAATATAACAAAGTTTATTGCTTATAGACTCTTGTAGTCTATCCCTGATAAACCAATATTTGTAATATAGTCTACTAGTGATAGACTTTTATCATTGATAGACTCTGATAGATTTTACTATATTTACAATTTTTTTTATAAATGTTGTTATATATGATAATACTTTGAATCTAATCGTTATATTTGTCAATGTCTCTATTTTATATACCATGCCTAATTCTTCTTAGCTTTTAATGGGTACAAAATATTTTTTTCCCTCTTAAAATGTGTGACCAATTTTTATAAAGGTTTATAAGTAGTAGCTTTTAATTTTTTTAAAATTTTTTTTTAACATTATTTTAAAAAATTTCCCATCAAATAATGATTTATTCTTTGTTTAATTTTTGTGATCTCTTAAAATTATTCTTTCCAAAAACTACAAAAGGACAATTTGTTATCCATCAATGCCAAATATACAAAATTATTGAATCTATTATCATGTAAATCTGTTTCATTCATTTCATTAAAGTTCGTATCACGGACTTCATAATCACTGATAGTATATGTCAATTGAGTTATACATAGCTTGACAGTTAAAATATTTTTTATTTATTAATAAAGAAATATTAAAATGTTATTTTGATTCTTATATTTTTGAATTTTTGTTTTCAAATATAACAAAATGAACTAAATTATTTAATAGTATAACAAATGTCATTGTTTATCAGTGATAAATAGTGATATACTACTTTAATCCTCTACCACTTATAGTAGTCTATCATCTATATTTTCTATATTTTTAAAGATTATAGAAATTACACGAGCTCATTCAAATAAAAATAGAAAAAAAAATAAAAAACATATCAAAGTACTTAATGATGATGATAATAGTATTTTAATGTAGAAAAATAAGCCAAATTATTAAGAGCGTGTTCAGTAACTCATTTGTTTTCTGTTTTTTTTTTTTAAATAATTTTTAACAAATATGTGTATTTAGTAACTAATTCACTTTTTGGCTTTTTAAACAAAAACTTATTTTTTAAATTACGAAGAAAAATTTAAAATGAAAAAGAAAACTTTCAAAAAACTATATTTTGTTTTTAAAAAAACAGATAACAAAATCGTTACAAAAAATATATAGTTTTTGTTTATAATAAACAAAAAAAATTAAAATCAGAATTTAAAAATTAAAAAAAAAATCCACAAACATATATAGTTTTTGTTTTTGTTTTTTTTTTTTTTGCTATATTTTATAAATAGTTTATTTATTTCTTTATATATATTTTTGGATGGTAAATTAAAATAAAGTTCCAAGAAAAGCTTTTATATTTGATTGGAGAGGTAGGGGGACATGGATATGTGATTTCATGAAGATGGTAATGCTAAAACTAGAATCACTCATTAAAACACAAAACAATTGGCCCAACAAAACAATGGGATGAAAGAGATCAAAACATAAGGTTTTCTCATTTCTCTTATCCATATTATTCAATTCTTTTTAGGGTTTGGATTCCTTTTTGTGTCCCTCTTTTTTTTTAACAAATACTTTTTTGTATGGAGAGACTTCATTAGTATCACAATATTGCACTCTCCGTGTAGATAGCATTTTATGTTAAAATATTCGTTTGTTCCATATACTTTGAAGTTTGTTCAATTTTGGAGGTCATCTGTGCTAACTCGATAAGCTTACTTATGTTCTAACTCTCTCTGCTTCTAGTGGTTTATATTCATTTTCAGTAATCATGAGTATAATTCCACACGCTTACTTTATTCAAAGTTTTGTTGGCTTGATGGAGATAAAACCATTGTAATAAAAACTCTTAACTGTAAAGAGATACAACGTAATTAAGTTTAAGAGGCTTTGGATTAATATTGATAATTTGTTGCAATATAACGATTCAAGTCAAGCCTTATACACTAAAAACTTAGCATATAACGTAGTTATGATAGAGCAAGCTTGGAGATAAATGAATAAGTGAGAAGAAAGATTAGATGTTATTAGCTATGAATCTTCACTGGTGGAATCTCTCCTTCTTGAGGGGCTTCTCTAATCGCAAGAACTGATCCATCTTATTTTATGAGAAAATAAATCTATCTTTTTAGGAACCACTCATGTGCCTATGAGATAAAATATAAAAAGTTGGGCCAAACAATGAAATCAAGTGATACGACACGCTGCATCTTTAGAGTATAGATTCTTTAGGTGCTCTTAAATTTGTTGCATGATCTTTTCCACAAAGCTACATACATCCCACCATGCACTGACTAACTTTCCATGATGCGCTAGAAGCTCATTTGACCTGTGTAACATCCCAAACCATTTTAAGGTAAATTGTAATTTTGTATCATTATTTATCTTATTAATTATGGTAAAGTTG
>JBBPDJ010000003.1:401810-547271 GCA_037974625.1 Cucumis cinereus | reverse complement strand
ATTTCAGGCAAAGGTAAGAATGGACCGGCGAGGAGCAAGTGAACTCAGTGACCATATCAGGAGGGACCAGGAGACCTGTTTTGCTTCCGCTTACGTTTACCTTTTGGCATTTGTTCTTTACGGTTTTACTGTCGTCGGTTTACTTTTTATTATTAACGATTTTGGTTAGGAAACTGTTTTAGGGATCCCGTCTAGGTTCTTATCTTACTCTTATAACAGTATTGATTGAACGTTTGAAACCTTTTCTTTTTTTTTATTTGGATTAATCTAGAGTACTTGTTTTGATTTGTCATCGTTTTTTTTTTTAAGTTTTAATGATTTTTATTAGAGTAACGACCTTGGGCTAAGGTTAAAAACCTGGGGCGTTACAACCTGCTAAGCTACAAATTTCACTTTGTAACAATTAAATGTAACAACACTCGTATTTTATTACCAAAATAGTGACACAACATTAGATTCGATAAATTTCAAACCTGATTCAATCTAAATAAAAAATGAATATCAAATTCCACAAAGACTATATAAGTTTGTAGGTAAGGTGTGAAATAAAGCAAATGATTAAAAGATGTATTGTAGGAGAGGATATGGGCAATAATAACAACAACTACAAAGTCATCAAAAAACACAAATGGATGAGCACTTGGTGTGGTGAGAAGCATTTGTTAGTGTCATTTTCTTTTGATAAGTGCTTTGTCTAATGGGTCTACACACACTATTATCCCTTTTCCCCCACTCTCCATTTTCAAGCACTATTTTCCTTAATATTTTCTTAAAAATATGATAAATTTGGTTATTTATTAATCAAAAGACAATTGGGATAATATAATCTAAGCCTTAAATAAATAATAATAAATAAAACTTGAGTGGAGTCAAGCACCTTACTAACTATTTCACCAATATTTTAGCAACCCATTGAATCTTTTACCCAAAAAACTAACATGTAGCCTTCAAAAAACCTAAAGCATTGACAATTTAATGTACCATTTTGGCCCCCTCCACTTCATATAATTCAAACACTTCAACTAAACACTCACCCAACAAAAAATTGACCTTTTTTTTAAAAAAAATATTTCTTTTACCCTTTCTGAACGTGAAACACCTGATTTAGTCCAGGTAAATTTAACATAAAGATACTAAATGTAATTCACTAAATTCACAGAAAATTATAAAATGTTAAATTAATGACAATGGTCGAAATACAATATAAACACTGAAGTACAATAAAAAAAAATGTCAAAATTACCTAAGTACAATAATTAATAGAATGCATTAGAAAAGAGATACAAATTGATTACAGGAAAAGTAGGAAGAATAAACGAAAAACTTCTTCGTTAAATTGTTGAAGATATTCAAGAGGGTTATATCTTAGGATTCTAAGACTTGGTCTTTTATTTATTTTTGTGATTTAGTTTTGGATGAGGAAATGAACATTCTAAAAAGATTGTTTAGTTTTGAGTAGGAACATACTAGATGAGTTGCTTATCTTTTTCCTTTATAAAAAGGTTAACGTAAAAATAATTACGTTGATCAGATACATCAACATAAAAACAGATATGTATCGAGTATTAAATATGTATCTAAGAAGTATATGAAAATATCGGTATTTGATATGCATTTGATACGACTCGCATGAAGGATTTGTGCTTCATAAAAGAAAAATGAAAACATTTAAACTAAAAAAAAGGGATCAATTTGATAGAAGTTTTTGAATGTTGAGTTATTTTGGATAACTTTTAACTTGATCTTCCATAGACTTCTGTTTTAGAAAAATGGAGACTTTGAATAAGTTTATGCATATTTGTTTTCAATCAAAATCATTGAGGCAACCATCATGAGAAAAACATACATATACATTTGAAATTATGAATTTGTAAATCTAATCTAATTTCACATCTTTACTTTTCTTGTTCAACATTTTTTGTTGATCAGATGATTGAGATGAAGGAATCCATTCATCTCCCTGAATGAAATTCTGAACAGAGTAACTAAAAACATGTTGTGCTGGAATCTGAGTGCTCCACCCCACTCTCTCCGTCGTCTTCGACCCTGCACCTGAATTCTCAAACTCTCCGTAGAAGAGAGTCTTCAAAGCAAAATCCCCACTCCACGGCATCCACCCCGTCGGGGACACAAGAGCCTCCAGATTACAATGTATAAAAACCGTCCTCGAGTACTCCTTCCACGGCCTCCCCAAGAAGTTCTTATGTACTTTAGGCTTGCTGTAGTACAATGACATATACTCTTGAGTCCCATTTATGAGGCAGTTTTGGAATACAAAACCAGTGGATTGAGCAGGGTCGGTCCTGCCATGTGCAGTGATGGCGTTGTTTTCGCCTTTCTCGGGCCTCAGTTGTCGAGGGCGAACCAGGATCTCGCAATCTTGGAAGATGGAAGCTGAGTTTCCAAAGATGAAATCTACATTGCCTTGAATCTTACAAGATTTGTAGAATTGACGAAGGGAATGAGCATAGACAGTATCTTGGTTGCCTATAAACTCACAATCTTGAATCACAGAGAGATCACTGTCTGATCTAAAGGCCACAGCTTGATGGGCATCAGGTCCTGCTGTGTTCTCAATTGTGAGACCGCTCGCCATGAATCCATCACCAAGTACTCCTGCAAATATGAACATCAACTTTATAATATACTATAGTCCCATTCGAATGCAAGTCATCACACAAACCATAAACAATTCAGGTCATCTAAACTTTGTAATTAAGAAAATGAAAGAAAAACTGACCAAGGGTGGCAGTATTGTAGGTGGAAATCCCAGGCTGGCCCGCATTCAATGAGCCTGTAATTACCGTTTTGCCCATCCCATCTCCTAAAAACACAACATTCTTCTTCTCTAACGGAACCCTCACTATTTCCTTATAAACACCTTCCTTAATATGAATCACAAACCTACGCGCCGCCGCATTCTCTGGCGCCGCATCCACCGCTTCCTGAACACTTCCATAACATCCCCCACTACCATCCTTACACACCGTCGCATCTGCCGTCACCTTCGCCGGAAACCCACCGCTAAACCCCAACCCAGATCCACTTCCGCCTTCCCAAAACCCATCCCGCTCCGTCCTCGGCGGTGTCCACGCCGCCGTATCATTCCCGGAAATATCGTAAGCCACCAACATACTAAGCGCATTACTGGAGAGACCGATTAAAGAATCAAGAAACGCCATGGTTTTATCGACCAACTGAGTGTCGTTCGCGTATTTCAGCGCTGACCAGCAATCGTAATGGTAAAGCAGAGACGCGCTCAGCCAGGCGCGGGCGTCTTTGGTTCGACCGTGGCGGAGAGCGTCATTGGTGAGGGAGATTCGGTAATCGGAATTTCGTAGGACCTCGAGGCAGTTCTTGGCGGCGGTGGTACGATTGAGATTGCTGGCGGAGGAGTCGAGGATCTGTCTAACCAAGGATTGGGCAGTGGCAAGACCGTCGGAGGATAAAGCGATGGCGGATTGAAGGATTTGGAGAGGGGAGGGATTGGGGGGGAGAGAGGAGTGAGAGAGGGAAGATCCGCATTGATCGGGGAAACGGGTGGATTTGCAAGCGTGAAGGATCTGGTCGGAGGGGGTGTTGGTGAAATGAGATGGGAGGTGGGGGTGGCGGTGGCGGGCGGTGGAGGAGGAGAGAGAGAGGAAGAAGAAGAGAGAGAGGAAAGAGAGAAAGGAGAGGGAAGCCATGGAGAGGAAAAGGAGAGTGGATTTGGAGATTAGGAAAGTGGGTTTTCTGGGGAACACCATGGAAATTGAAATGGGAATATTTATAATGGAATGTGGAGAGAGAGAAAGAGAGAGATGAATGGAGATGACGATGATAATGGCCAAAAATGGAGGAAGGAAGTCACGGGGGAAGGAAAAACAAATGTCACGGGTGGTTGTTGAGACGGTTAAAGTGGTGACCGCGGCAGTCTACGGCGGAGGAATTGGACTTTTCTGAGCCTTTTTTTCTCTTTTTTCCCCTGAAATATTATCATAAAGAAAAAAAAAAGAAGTTCCCTTATGTGGACTTTCTAATTTAATTTTTTTTTCTAAAATCACATAAATCATTTATTGGATTAACTCTTTATAATTATGACTTTCCAATTTGTGTTATTAATACATATGTAAAAAACAAATTAATTAACTCTCTAATTAAGACAAATGTTCCATTTATAATTTAAATATATAATTTTTTACTCAATAAGTTTTTTTTTTCTCTTTATAGTAAGAACATGAATTTTCTTATAAAAGAAATATAAACTTAATTGTGCATTTGATTTTTTATTCGCTAACTTTTGAATTGTGGATGTGTTTAGAAATTGAAAAGGAACATGAACTTTAGTTTTTTTTTTTTTTTTTATAAATTATTATTTTCATTTAAACATCAATTAATTGATTAATTAATTGCACGCTTTGTAAGATTAAAAAAATAATTGAATATTTATATTTACTTTTTACAATCATCGAAAACGTAATAGCGAAGCTTTCAATTTAAATAACATTTGGATTTGGTGTGAAGCATATAACAACATAGCAGTGTTTAAGGATGAGACAATGTGTGGTGACCAAATGATGGAGAGACAGCTGCAAAGCTCAGGCTCAACAACTCATCTCCTTCTTCTTGACCAGGCTTTGCAGATTACACTCATCCAAATAATAATAATTTCACAAATACTATTAAATTTTAAGATGAAGGAATCCACTCATTTCCTTGGATGAAATTCTGTATTGAGTAACTAAAAACATACTCTGCAGGGATTTGATTACTCCATCCAACTCGTTCTGACGAATTTGAACCACTACTCTCAAACTCCCCATAATACAGTGTCTTCAATCCAAAATCCCCACTCCATGCCATCCATCCCAATGACGAAACAAGAGCTTCGAGTTCACAATGTATAAAAACCGTCCGCGAATACTCTTTCCAAGGTCGCCCCAAAAAGGTCCTGTGCCCCTGAGGATTGGCATAGTACAATGCCATGAACTCATCAGTGCCATTTATCACGCAGTTTTGGAACACAAACCCAGTCGACTGTGCTGGGTCTGTCCTCCCGTGTGCAGTGATTGGATTCTCATCTCCAAGTCGAGGGTTGAGTTGGCGAGGACGAACTAAGATGTGACAGTTTTGAAAGATGGAGGCTGAGTTGCCAAAAATGAAGTCCACGTTGCCTAGAATTCGACATGAGTTGTAGAATTGACGGAGGGAGTGGGCGTAAAGAGTGTCTTGATTGCCTATAAACTCACAGTTATGTAGGATGGAGAGATCACTGTCTGATCTAAAGGCCACAGCTTGGTGGGCATCAGGGCCTGCTGTGTTTTGAATGGTGAGTTCGGTAGCAATGAATCCATCCCCGAGGACTCCTGCAATTTCTTTCTTATACATTATTATTCTCCCTAATGTGTATTCTTTTTTCTTTAGAAGAAACTTCAAGCCGACACGACATGCTTATAGTACACTCTCAGACAACTTTATATTGCTTGAAAAGGTTTGATTATAAAAATAATGATTAGATACATGCGAAAATAATCTATCTACATGATCTTCATCTACACGATCTAAAAATAAAATTTAAGAAAAAGTTTCTAGATTGGTTTAGATCATATTATCTTTCTTTTTCTAAAAAAATAAATAAATAACTGTGATCATAATAATTCACAAAAATAAATAATTCAGTTTCGTGAATTGAAAAGTGACTCACCGACCGTGGCCGAATTGTAAGTCGACACGCCAGGCTGGCCCACATTCAAAGATCCCGTAATTACCGTTTTGCCCATCCCATCTCCCAAAAACACCAAATTCTTCTTCTCTATTCCCACTCTCACACTCTCTTCGTAAACCCCTTCCTTTATGTGTATCACAAACCTCACCGCCGACTCTTCTGGCGCCGCCTCCACCGCCGCTTGCACCGTCCTGTAACACCCCTCACTCCCATCTTTACACACTGTCGCATTCGCCTCCGTCTTCGTCGGAATCCTCATCCCTCTCCCCACTGCCGCCGTCCCACTACTCCCTTCCCAGAACCCGTCTCGCTCCGTCCTCGGTGGTACCCACGCCGCTGTCTCATTCCCGAAAATGTCGTACGCCACCGCCATGCTCAGCGCGTTGCTCGACAGCACGGTTAAGTTGTAAAGAAACGATATCGTTTGATCCACTTCGCGCGTGTTATTCACGTACTTCAAACCCGACATGCAACCGGTCTGGTAGAGGAGCGACGCGCTTAACCACGCACGCGCGTCTTTAATTCGACCGAGCGGAATTGCGTCGTTGGAAAGGGAAATTCGGTACTCCGAATAACCCAGCGCCTCCATACAGCTTAGCGCTGCGGCGGTGCGGTTACGGTTGGGGATCTTCTGGGCAGAATCGAGAATGGCCTTCACCATGGATTTAGCAGTATTGAGATTGTGTGAGGAGAGGCAGAGGGCAGCCTGAATGATCTGCAGCGGAGTGGGATTGTGGAGGAGACAGTTGGATTGGGAAAGGGAGGATGCGCATTGGTCCGGGAAGCGGGTGGCGTTGCAGGCGGCGGCGATCTCAGGGGGGAAGGTTTGGTGGGCGGCGGAGGAGAAATGAAGAGGGAGGAAGAAGAGAAAGAGAAGGGAAGGCATTGTTGGGTTTGAGATTTAAGTGGGAAATTCATGGCGGAAATATAAAGAGTGAATTTCAGAAGTAGAGGTAGAGAAAGAGAGAGACTGTCACGTGTTGCGGCGGCGGCGGAGGAGGAAATGGAGGATGGGAGTGGTGAAGTCAGTGGTGTAATGTTGTATGTACTGACATAAGTGAATGGTATTATTAATGTGACTTCATTATTTTGTTTTGTCATCATACATTAACTTTATTATTATTACTATTTATTTTTAATTCTTCAAACGTATGTCCAAATCTACCATTGTTCTTGTTCTTGTTCTTGTGGTCAAAATTTTGATTATTCACTTATTACTACTGCCCATAAAAAGTTAAACTATGGAGTAATTAAGAGTGAAATGAAATTTATTTCCAAGGTTTAATTGGAGCTTATTTTTAGATTAATTCGAGGATCGTCTAACGAGTCTAATTGAAATTATGACGACAAATTTGGTAAGAAATTTAAGTTGGATTTAATTGATGATTTTGATGGATAAGTTTTTTATTAAATTTGTTGTGTTTAAAACTTTGATTTAAGGATTGAATTTCAAGCCAAAGATTAGACTGTAATTTGAAGTAAAGAGTTTATTATCGGATCCTCGACATGAGTAAGATAAGATTAATGTGTATTGAGTTGGTTTACTGTGCATGAATAGTATGAGTATTTTGAACTGTGGATTGTTATGAAAAAATTTTAGGTTTGATGAATATGTTATTAGAATGCGAATGATGAATTAAATTTTATATGATATGTTTTGTGACTTATTTGAACTGAAATTGATTGAATTAAAATGTTTTTGATCTGATGGTAACTTTTAACTTCGGCTATTAGGCTAGTATAGTGTGTGTATGGTGTCCCCATGGGATCACCACTTAAACTGATAGGTGTACCATCGAGTTCACTTTATGACTAATGTATGCTCGTGCCAGATCACTAGACTGATATGACACATGATGTAAGTCTAATAGGAAGTTAACGGTTTATCTAGTGGGCCCCATAGTGAGTCTCTTATTTAGTATTTCATATACTCACAATTTTCATGTTTATTTTTCATGCAAGGGTAAAGGAAAGTCAGTGAGCGACAAAAATGACTTGTAACCGTACCAAGGACTATTATGATTGATGCTTCCATTTCTTTTTATGATTTGATGATTCAGAATGATATGAACTATTGATAAATGGATTTTAACTTAAGCTTATTAAATCTTTGATGTTTTACTAATGGTCCGAACTAAATTAGTTTTAAATTACTTTTATCTATTTATTTGGAACACTTAGTTTTCTACATGAAGATGTTTATTTATTTATTTGTTTAATAAAATGATTTAAACTTTGCTTAGTCTTGGTTTTAAACATATTGTTTTTATTTAAGTAACGACCTTAGCTTAATTTGAAAAGTTGGTTCGTTACACTAGCATAACAATATACTCATAAGATGATGAAATATGAAGTATATGCAATCTTTAATTGATATATCAAATCAAATTTAATTTATATGTCATCAAAATTATATGACAATTTGACATAATACTTAATGTAATTAAGATATGAAAAATTATCGTGAATGACAAAAACTATTGAAAATATTTACAAATATAACAAAATTTTAGATTTTATCAATATAGATATTGATAGACTACTATTAGTTTTTATCATTATTAAAGTTTCAAAAGTTTTAATAATATCATAAACTATAATTAAAAAAAATTAAAAATATCATTATCATTAGTATATACAAACGAGAACTATATTAGTATTTCATTTCATAATACGTTTAAACTTTCTAAAGTTGCATTAGTCCTTTTCCACCTTTTTAAACCCAAAAGCTTAAACTTTTTTTAAAAAAATCCTTATATATGCTAAGGTAGGTAAGGTATAGTTGAACCAATGGCTTGAACGCCCCCAAATAGTTTCGGAGCTAAAAAGTAGACCACAAAACCACCAAGTTCGAACAATTTGACCAAAACTAGGCACGATTTAGGTGCATTGAAGACTTGATGCGGGTGCATCACTACTGTTTTAAAAATCGATCAAAACCTCAATTAAAACTAACTTAAGACCATTCGAAGACACATGTTTGCTTATTTTACTCATTTTAGGCCATTTTGGGAACAAGATATCATACCGAGTCCTATTGGAGAAAGTAAGTAAAATATGTAGTCAAAACATAGCACTTTTTTGACATTTATCACCTATAATAGAACGCTATAACTTAGTTGAATGATTAAATTGTACAATATATCCCTAAACTTTGTACTTTGTGTCAAAAATTGTTCAAAATACTCTTATACTTAGTTTTTGATGAAAATTGTTAGTGTTTTGTCTTAAAAATGCTAAAAATTTCAAAAAGTCTAAGAATACCCTTAAACTAATTTTTCTCGTACTAAATAAAATAATAGATCTAAAAGATAAAAAGAGCTAACGTGTATCACATTGATGATAATATTAATTTTAAGAAACAAGTTATTGACGGGTTCTATTAATATACTACAATAAAAATGTTTTTTTTTTTTAATTTTCTTAAAATTAACCATAAGAATATTATTACTCTTTTTAAAATTTAACAATATATTCGAAATTTGAAAAGTGGATAAATAATAATTTTGAGATTTAGTGCAATTGAATTTAAATGCACCTAAAACTTTTCCATTCCAACGTGCATACATATAAACTACAACTTTCAACATAAAAACTCAACAAAAATAAATTAATTAAGTAAATAAATAATAAATAATAAATAATAAATAATAAATAATAAAAAGTGATTAAAGCCATCAAATTTTGGTTATTGGGCAAATGATTAAACGTTAAAGGTCCCACTTATTACCAAATAACAAGAAATTTTATATTTTCATTTTTATTTCTTTCCTTTTTTGTATTAATTACATTTTTATTTTCTTTATTTGTTGTTGCTGTTTCCCTGTCTCGGACGGTGTTTTGCTTCTCTCTACTCTCAACCACCTTTCAATCTTCCTTTCTTCCATTTCAATTCATACCGACATTTTCCATTCTCCAAGTTTCACAAATCTTTCCATTTCCGTCCTCTTTGCTAAGATCCTTCAACCAAGTTCAAAGGTAATTTCTTTCTGCCTCTGCAACTTCCAACACACTCACTCGCTTTTGGATTTTCTTTTTCTTTCGATTCAATTCCAATAAATGAACAATCTGTCGGTTTCTGCATGTGGGTTTCATTTTTTTCGACTTATGGAGCTATCCCATTTGCCATTTTACCCCATTGCCTTCAATGCATAATCCAACAATTTGGTTTTTGAGATTAATCATTACAGAGTGGCAAGGGATTGGTGATTTTAGGATTTGATCGATGCTTTCCTTGAAAAGATTTGCTGAATCTTTAACTGGTTGCTGTTTGCTTGCTGGATTTCTGATGCCCTTGTAAACATTTGGTGAAATGATGATTGAGACGATTAGTAATTTGAGTAAAAGCACATCTTTCAATAAAAGTGCTTCGTTTAATAGGAGGGCTTTAAGTTCTGGAAGCCCGAGGGGGAGTCGGGTGGGCTGGATCTCCCGTTGGTATCACGTGTTTGTGGTGATTGGATTTCTGGTTTCATCCCTTGTAGTGATCACTGCTGGTTATATTCATGTACTGACTAGTCTTCCTTTGTCTTCTCATAATATTGGTGTTTCCAAATCGAGTTATTTGAATGAAACCTCGAATGGAAGCTGTAATGTGTATGAAGGAAGCTGGATTTTGGATGATACTTATCCACTATACAATGCTACAGAATGCCCTTTTGCTGAGAAGGGATTTGATTGCTTGGGTAATGGTAGGGTGGATCAGAACTATCTGAAGTGGAGGTGGAAGCCGATGAATTGTGAAATACCGAAACTTAATGTGCAGAATGTGTTGGAAATGCTGCGGAGTAAAAGGATCGTTTTTGTTGGAGATTCGATGAGCAGATCACAGTGGGAGTCCTTGATATGCTTACTTATGAGTGGGGTTGAGGATAAAAGGACTGTTTATGAGATTAATGGCAATAAGGTCACAAAGCGGATTAAATACTTAGGTGTTCGGTTTAGTTCTTTCAACTTCACTGTTGAGTTCTATCGCTCGGTTTTCCTTGTGCAAGAAGGTCAGATGCCAAGACACTCACCTAAGAGAGTGAAGTCTGCCCTTAAACTGGATGAGCTGGATAGTATTAGCAGCCAGTGGATTGATTCAGATGTTCTAGTATTCAACACTGGACACTGGTGGGTCCCTGGGAAGTTGTTTGAAACGTAAGTTCCCTTTTCATATCGTGGTATTTGTTTGAAACTTGGTTACCTAGATTTGCCAATTTCAATCTGTTCCTATTGTAGAAAAATGTAATCTGATATCACATGTCTTGTACGTGGTGAAGCTATTACTTTATAAATCTCTCACTTTGTTTACTCTATCTGCCCATACGCATGCATATTACTGTTCTCGTTGGAAAGATTTTAGTATCACTCTGTGAAGTTAATATCTACTTTTTAATCTGATTTATATATGTGCGGTTTGAAGGGTGGAAAATAACTATGGGGGTGTTTGGACTTTGGAACACTGAGTTAAGTTATGAAGTTTGGAGATAATATGGAGTTAGAAAATCTGTGTTTGGGGTGTATAGTAAGATTTGTTAGATGAAGTTCCTTGATAAATACAGAAAAGATAGCGTTTACCGATTATAAGATTTGATAGCTAAGTTTCAACTGGGGAAGATTTGTTCAGTAGTTGGCTTGACTATTTTAGATTTTAGGTCTTCAAGACGATGCTCCTTCCTTTGATATGGGTTCAATGTTTACCGATAGACTAGAGCTTGTCTTTGGATACATAGGTTTAATAAATCATATGAGGTTTGTGTTAGTATATCTCCTAACAACAGAACTCGAGTACACAAAGATGAAAGAACAAACAAAGAACACTAAAAGATAGATTTATTTTACAATATCAATGGAGAAACTACAATATACCACAGCCTTTCGAGAGGGCTACTCTCTCCAATATTTTCCACTGGAAATCACTACAAAATTCTTCACACCTTGCTCCCCAACCCACTCCCTCTATTTATTACTTAAAGCTCTAACAATCTATCTAACTAATTACTAATATGCCCCTTCTAATACCCATATTACCATTCTACTAATAATCCTACTATCTCCATAACTAGGGGTCTTACAGTTTGTAAAACATGCATTCCAGACTGAAGTTAGTGATTCAGCCGAAGCTTCCATTCACATGTTAGCGATCTTATTGTCATTTGCATGAATGGAAAATGACGAAGGGAAGTAGGCATATGAGTGTGAAGAAGATTTAGTTTCCTGAAACTAACTGTAAAGTTCTGTATTATTTTTCCTCAAATGCACTAAATGAGAGTTCTGTGATTGTCTCATACTCGACAGCCTTTTATTTATTTATTTATTATAATTCTTTTACAATCACCCAAATTCATGATATTCAATTTAATCACTGCAAATTTTGCTTCATTTTGGAGTGGGGATGCTGTTCTCCTTTTTGTTGTTTTAGTGATGCGATAGCAACAAACTAACAATCAAGAGAGAGACTTCAAAACTGCAAATTTTCTGTTACCTTTTGGTTCGTCTCACATTAATAATCTAGCCGTCTTTTTAACCTCATGAAGGCTTCTAAGGATTTGTTGGACAGTGGTTGCTATTTTCAGGTTGGACATTCACTGAAGCTTGGAATGTCAATTCCCACAGCTTTTGGAGTAGCACTTCGCACTTGGGCATCTTGGGTCGAGGAAAATATCAACACAAACAGAACCCATGTTTTCTTTCGTACTTTTGAACCGTCGCATTGGAAGTACGTTTTTTTGTTGACTTAATGTCATTGTTTTTTTCAAGTTCTTTTGTTTAGGGATGAAAAACTGGGAATGGATTTTCTTGATGCATTCATTATTCACATTTAACTCTTTTAAAATGATTTTTCCAGTATGCATTTGATCCATGTATATACCATAAAACTCTGGTGTATACAGCTTGGGAACTATTTAGCATTATTTTGCATCATTATTGACATAGGTGCTGTAAGAATGTACTTTTTAATCAGTTGTTGATGTGCTTTGGTCATGCATCAGGGACCACACCTTCAAATATTGCAGTCTTACCCGTCAACCTGTGACCGATGCCGGAGACAGGGTCAGAAGCATTTTTTCGGACACCATATTAGAGGTGGCAAAGAATATGAAAGCTCCCATTAACGTTTTGCACATAACTTCCATGTCTGCTTTCCGAAGTGATGCACATGTTGGTAAATGGAGCGACAACCCATCCGTCCCGGACTGCAGTCATTGGTGCCTACCTGGAGTGCCCGATGTGTGGAATGAAATTTTGCTCTCTTACCTGCTTACTGGATATGATACTTCATTCAAATGATCAATACACATTCAAGTAAGTATTTACCTCTCAACCTCCAAAATGAATTCATAAGAACCCTCAGTTTTTGGTTGTGAATGTTCATTCTACTGTGCTAAATGACTGTCTCCTCTTAAACTTATGCAGAATGGTTTAACACGAATTTGCTAACATCTAAAAGAAATCCATGCCGAGTATGGAGACATGTATTTGCCAATGTCGGAGACTATGCCGTATTCATTACTTTGGCAACATAACATCAATATCAGTCAAGATCAATCATCTCGAGTCTCAAGTCTTGCGTGTTGCATACACTCTACCTCGGTCATGTTATTTCTCAAATTCTTTAAAGGAAGTGCATATATAGAGTTACACAAATAAAACTATTTTCGGAACAAGTTCTTTCTTTCTTGCCCTTTATTTTCCATCCATTCTTCAGGAAAGACCAGATTGTGGTCATGAGATGCATCGGTATCTATTTTCCTTGTACTAATCATAGTATTTTTAAAGGACAAACACAATGGGGGTGAAATGTTGGACATGAAATAGCAAAAGCTATTTCTACTTTATTATCTTCTCTGAATTTTCTTCCTTTCTGTGATTCATTTTGTTTAGATGTATTAATAGATGAATTTCACTCTAGTACTCTCCTACAGCTTAATAACCATAAACGCGTTATTTTTGTCAACTTAATCTCAGAACTTCAAAGGAAATAGAATTTGTTCTAATGAGATTTTGAACTGCAAAATCATAACTTAATCTACTCAAAATGTGCATCAGTGACTAGGAGAAAAAACTCTAGGATAGCTTAAAGAAATACTACTAATGTTTTCATATGAAAAGTCACAATAGATTATGATGGACTTTTTATAGCATTTTTAATGCTATAAACAACTTTTACGTAACATTTTCTTTAAGGTTATAAAAAGCTATATTTATAGCAAAAATAGAAAGTAGTTTTTATCAAAATAGCATTTACTATAAACATTTGAAAAGGATAGTTTTAAATTTATGAATTTTGGCAAATTTTTTCCATGGTTGGTTCACTCCTTTTTGTTTTGTTTTTTTTTTTTTCACAAAATAAGAAATTATTGAATTATGAATTTGTTTTTAATAAAATTAGTGGGTACGACTCTTCATGTTGTCAAAATAAGAAAAAAAAGATGAGTTAGAAGAAACAAAGTTCGAAGGTAACAATTGCAACATTTATTTAAATTTAATGATCCAATTTAATACAATCGAAAATATTAAGGTTGAAATTAATACAAATTCACCTAATAATTTTTTCAACTAACATTATTATAGCTTTAAATAGAAGCTTACCTTTTATTTAATATTACTGTCTATTAATTTATTTTATAGATTCCAAGAAGCTGCTCCAGAATCAAACAAATGGCAGCAGGCAATAGCAGCAACAAGTGATGGACCAATCCTCCAAATAAAACAACTCCAAATGCCACATTTGTCATAGTTCTCTTGGTAACAGCCCTACACAATAAACATAAACTAGAATATCATAGAATAATAACAACTTAGAATATGAGACATATTAACATTCCTGTTTTCATTTATGAATAGACTTAGTTTGATAATGTATCTTCTTTTTGTTTCCAAGATTCGTAAGACTTTTAAAATTGTTGTTCGATAATTCTACTGTTAGACTTTTATCATATATAATTTTTTCTCTATTAAAACAAGTTTTTGTTACTGTTTCAAACAATAATAGTTGTCCAACATATACTTGTTTTTAGGATTTTTTTTTTTTTTAAAAAAAGAATTAGAAATGTATGAACCAACCTAAGTAACAAACAAGTTGAGAATTAGTAAAAACAGACCATTTGTTCTGATGAAAAATAGAATTAAAAGATGGTTGAAATTAGACAAACCCTAACAAAATAAACTCATGAAGGTAATAGAAATCATATACAATAATATAACAAATAATAATCCAATGGATTAAACAGATGAAGAAGAATACCTTTGAAGCAGAAAAATCTACAAGAAGCTCCTAAAAGAATGGTCTTTTCCAATGAAATTGCTGTGGAAATAGCTCTTTGAAGAACAAACCAAGTAATGATAACTGATAAGTATCTATGAATAAAAACTGGAGTGCACTTATCGACTTTAACTGAGAAGTTTTAATAATACCTCAGCTGCAACATGATTGAAATGTGTACCCTGGATTCAACAACTTAGTGGCCTCTAATTGAATCGACGAAGAAATTTTCAAGATCATGTGCACATACAACGGAAGCACTTGTGGTCTCTAGAAAATTTGGTCGTCACTGTCGATAGATAGAACGACCAATAGTATGATTGAACTCGAGTTTCAACTGATTGCTACTTGAATAGAATCTGTTCAACTATGCGCTTGAATGCTAAGTTGTTTCACAGCTTACAGCTGCTTGTCTTACTGAATTTAATGTTTCAAATATTCTCAAAGCCAAAGGATGGGAATTGTCCCCTCCGTAGAATTTATGTACAACTCCATCAATGGTTATGCAGCTGCAACCAGGGAGTTTCGTCAAACCCAGGTCTCTCATCTTCTCTCTAGTCAGCAAAACACCATGCGACATACCAAGAGATTCATATATACTAATCAAGGCTATAAAATTGCTTGGATTTGTAGGTTCCAACTTGAAAAGCTGGTTGGCTGCAATTTCTCCAAACTCAAGGTTCCTGTGGATCATACAACCAGAAAGCAGAGCACCCCAAATGCTTGCAGCAGCTTTGAGCTTCATATTTCTTATCAACAGAAACGCTTCCCGCAGAAAGCCGAAGCGACTCAGAAGATCAACAACACAAGCATAATGTTCTACCCTCAGTTCAACCTTATTATCTGAAACAGTAGACTGGAAAATTCTCCAACCTTCGTTGAGATAACCTGCATGACTGCAGCTAGCCAAAATGGCTGTCAGTGTTACAGAATTGGGTTGGATTCCACAATCCTTCATTTTGTTAAACAAGACCAAGGATTTCTCTCCTTTCCCATGAGCCCCATAACAAGAAATCATTGTGGTCCATGTAACAATATTCAACCTACTCATATTCCAAAATACCTTTTCAGAATCAAGCAGGCTTCCACACTTTGAATACATATCAATCAATGAGTTCCCAATTGCAACATCAGCAGCAAATATCAGACTCTTCAAAACTAAGCAATGAATCTCTTTTCCTTTTCTCAAATCTCCTTCCCCTCCACAAGCATTCAAAACGCTAGGAATTGTCATAAAATCCATATTCACTCCTTCCAAGAGCATGCGCTTAAAACAATCCAACGCATCCCTATAAATCCCAGCCCTCCCATACCCAGAAATCATTGAGTTCCAAGAAACTGTATCTTTGAAGATCATATTATCAAACACCTTCCTAGCATCACCCACAATCCCATATTTAGCGTAAAATTCTAAAACCGTACTGTCTACAACAACATGACCTACAAACCCCAGCTTAATTGTCCAGCAATGAAGTCTCTTCCCCAAATAAACATCCCCTATACCAACACTAGCCTTAAACATCTGAGGCAAAGTATAGTGGTCAGGCAGAAAACCAAGGTCTCTAAACTCATTAAACACATTTAATGCATCAAAGTACAAAGAATTATGAACATAAGAAGCAATCAAGATATTCCAGGAGTGCATGTTTCTGTGAGTCATTTTGTCAAACACCTTGCGGGCGTCGTGAAGAAACCCACATTTGCAATACACCAAAAGAAGATCTGTTAGAAGAGTTAAATGTGGAAGGAAGCCATGGATGAGGATTTGAGCGTGGACTTGCTTTGCTTGGGCAATTGCATAAAGATGAGCACAGCTTCTGAGAAAGAAAGAGAAACGAGAAGTGGTATGACTATGAGACATTGAAAGCTGCCTTTTGGATAAATTGTTAATCACAAAATCCTTAAATTCTTTTATCTATTGAAGCTTTAGTACAAAATCAAATGACCCTCTTTTGAAATTTGATGGGCTATTAATTTAGATTCACCTTTATACAACGGCATCTAAAATTTCTATACTTTAAAATTATTCATTTCGCTCTCTTGTTTTTCATTTTCATCTATCTATTTATCCCAACATTGAAATTTTGATTATTTATTTTTGCAACATTGGTTACTTCTATCGACTTCTATAATTATTAATGAATCGAACAATTTATATATAAGAAAAATGAGCAAAAATCAATAACGAACTAAGAGTAACATCACTAGATACAAGGTAAACCACTTTGGGTAAAGACTAAGAAGACAACATGAAGACAAATCTTGTTCAAACAACTCCTTTTACGTACAAATAAGTTTGCTAAGGAATTGTTGCCTCTGCACGTGGGAAACTCACATTTGACTTGGCCTCCTCAAGAAAGAAAGATAGCTTTGAAAGATTCACTAAAAGGTTGTTGGAAAGTTGGACCATTTCAAGGCAGCCTAACACCACCAAAATAGGCACATTGGAAGACCAAACACAATCTAGATCCTCCCAAGTAGTCATAGCCCTAAGAACCTCGACCTCACTTAATCTTGAAATGAAACTTAAAATCTTAGGATAGTAACAATTCTTACCAAAGTGAAATTTATAGGATTTAAGTAAATTTTTAGAATGGTAACAATCTCACATCGAAAAGGTTCGGAGTAGTGATGAATCCAAAAAACTATAAAAATAGCTTATGACTTCAGTTTCAAATCATTATAATAAGAAAAACATTAAGATTTGGTGCAGTAACTCTAGTCAAATTCCCTTCAATATTCTCTAGTTATTTTCTATATAGTGTGAACAATACAAAAGCTTGAAGAGTCTTCTTGTAGATCAGATCTACAAGAAAATTATATAATTTTCGCATAGATTCTTTGCTAATTTTCTTAATTATTTTTTGTTATGCCCACTACATAAAAAATCAGATTTAAGAGTCATTAGAGTTCATAAAGGAATGGGTACGAGTATAACTACGATTTGATATAGAGTAAAAAATGTGGTGGGTTATTTACATTATACCTAAATGAATTATGTACAACATTGAGTTATGCTAATATTACATTGGAAACTTTAGTGTACATAATAAGGCTTCTTCTCATAAAGGGAGTGGCTGGTAAAAGAGGAAAGCAATGCAAATTCCATCTTGTTCAATTTACGAGAAGTTGAGACATTGCGTTCCTCTTCTTTTCAAATCTAATATACCAAATGAGCTTTCATTCAGATTTCACTTGTTCTTCCCACCAGCTAGAATCCTTTGGATTTGGAGACCTCTACTGAATGCTTGATTGAAAAGGAGCCTGGTCTGGAACTCCGACACGAACGGGAACCAAGCTAGCATGGCCACGGGTGCAAAAATGACAATGCCCATCACGTACTCGTACCCTCTGGCTAGAGCTTTCACTGATCCCCACATCCCCATTGCTTTCATAATAGATCTGCAGGCTTGTGCTATCTACAACCACCATAAAACAACACCCTCGATTAAAAAAAAGTGACCTATACTTTACATAATGCATGCTTCCTAGGTTACCTGAATTCAACTTTGCTCTCATGCACTAGTTTCAAAATTTTGATCCCGATCTTGAGTAATAATATGGAATATTCTTTCTTAAATGAAGAGAAATTGGTGCATCTTTCTACATGTTATGATCGAAGAACAAAATCTAGGAATTATCTAGCAGTTGTCAACAACAATTTCTTGGTTTTGTTTAGAATTCTGTTTTAGAGATACAATGCTAATGAATTAATAACTATTATGCCTTTAAAGTACCTAAATGCATAAATTTAGTGGCAAATTATATCCATCATATTAGGGAATAAATATATTTTCAGACGTGTATATGCAATAATGGAAATCCATAAGCAAAGGCTAATAGTTATACTACCCAAATGAGGGACAGTAGTTAGAGAGTGACTGAAAAGCAAAGGGCTTTTAAGTGACATACTTGCAAAATAGCCCAGCCTGTGGGCATGAAGGCTAGAATGCTTGCAAAAATGTCGCCCACTGTGAGATGGAGAAGTGTAAACAACATTGCTACTACGACCACTGAACCAATAAACAAGAACAGCTTCAGAAGTCTAAACAACAGTTGGAAGTCTGCACTGAATTTCTTTCTACCCATGGACACAATCTGCAGTTCAAGCGGTCGTTAGTGAGTCAATAATTCTGGAAATAAATAAGGTTTCTTGAATGCAGGAGAAGTCATTGAAGTTCAATCATTAACCTTCAGCATAACCATCACGGCAACAATGACAAGCCAGGATAACCCATACACCTGAAAATGATAGCAGAAAACAAAGAGGTCGCCATAATGGTCAGTCAACAAGTCTCCTGCTAGTGCTATATATTAAATCAAGAAGGTGCCAAAAAGTTAATTTAAACAAAAATCAATTTTTTTTGTTCGTTCCCTAGAACCAAGTAGGTCTCGGAGGATTACCGCAATGCTTTTATTATTTCCAGCCACGTGTAGATGATACACTATACCATACTGATAGAGAAAGAATCGGATAGATAGTACGATTTCCCAGAAGCGTCCAACAAATCCAGTGTGCTGAAGGTGTTCTTGTTCCTCATCCCACCAGGACTCCCAACTTTTGTTTGCAGGCACACCAATACCACCTCTGCTGTTGATCCATTTTGACCAATCATCCCAATCGTCCACTATCTTTTGCCATTCAAAACCTGAAGGGTTGAAAAGGAAAGGGGCAAACAACCAGGAAACAACCAGGAACCACATTGAGAATGTGACAAAAATATAAGCTATAGCATCACTAGCAGCTGTCCCATATATCTGGTAAACTACAAGCAATATCATAAGCTCTAGTCCTTTGACAAAGTGACTCCTTGAATACATCCTATAGTTTTCAGCGTATTTCTCATGCCGCACAACAAAACCACGACCGGTAGCTCTATACTTTGCCCCACCATGAAGTATTGTGCGCCCATAATAATGCACCTTTGTGCCAAGAGAGAAGGTGAAGAAGACGGATGCTAGTTGTAATTGCATGATTATCAAGTCACTTATTGCAGTTCTGAACCCTCTCTCAAGCCCAATTTCCATGATCATTGGCAAGGCAGTTAAAAGACCTAACTGAACAACCGATTGTGATGCCATGGCCGCCTTTAAAGGGTAATCTCCTTTCGACCTAGCATATTTCATTATGGACTTCTCCAATCCACTCAATTGTAGATAAAGTCTACCATATAAGAAAACATATACTGTAATGACAATCATCTGCATGACAAGAACAGATAATCATTGCACGGGAGAAAATTTCTGAGCTAATAAAGCAAATCAAACAATTAGTTCAAGAGGTATAACACATACCATTGCGCTAACGTAAAATCCTACTGTTGTGAAGTAGAACGACAACATGCGAAAAAAGTCAAAACGATGACCCAAACGATAGATGTCTCTGCTAAGAATTTGCTCTCCATTACCACAAGCTACCTTTGCTTCAAAAAGAGAGATTTGATTAAGACCGACATCTCTCCCTTTACCAACTTGAATATACTCATGGTGGGTTACATTTCCTCGTCTCAACATTGAGTTGAAGCCTGTGGGGGAATTTTTTTATTTTAAAGATAATAAAAATTGAGAAGAAAAATTCACTTGACTAGTGGAAGTGAAGTGTGAAGAATAATACCAGCAAAGATATCCTCACTGAGGTTGATGCCTCGAGAAGCTTTGCTAATGCCCCCACGGGTAATATGGAATATTCGATCAAAAACATCTGGATGACCATAGTGGAACCGTACCCTAGAACCAGCCAAGACAGGTTTATCGATTTGTAAACAAAATATGCTTACATTTAGTTGGGCTGACTGCACAGCAATTAAAAAATTCATGTTCGATCTAGTATTACTCTTTTCCCAAATATTCAACATTGTGCAACAAAATAAAAGGTTAATCTTTCTATGTTAAGTAATGAAAAAAAGAATTAGAATTAAAATTTTGTTCATGCAAGTACCAACATATTCTAATTCTATAAATGTTTTGAATTATTCAGTACTGCTTTGTTTTAAACTACTTTCTAAATGTGATTTGTTCATTTTGAAATATGTACATAACTTTAAGAATCTTGGGTACAGTTTTCCCAAAATACTCCTTCGCTCAAATATGAATATCTATGTTGGGTGATAACTGATGAGATATGTCAAATAAATTAACGCCAAGAAAGAAAGCATACTTTAGAGGCCTTGCAAGAACCCTCTGACCAATAGTAACAAAGCTAGTTTCTTGATTTGACATAAACCAAGCTAGAGACGAAACACTGGAATGGAAGAAATAAAGTTAGAAAAATAAGATGCAACAACTTTTCATAGTTCTTGTTAAGAAATACCCTAACCTTCCAGTAAAGATATGTTCGCGCACACCCAAAATTGTAGGTGGACGAACACCATGGTCCTCATTGAACTCTTCTAAAAGGTTTCGCATTTTGAATGCTTCTTCCAAGTAATTATCCTAGAAGGGATAACCACCATTATTCAGCATCTATGTGATCATAACAAAAGGCAAGCAGCAATATCTAGCTTTTCATGGTTTACCTGATTCATGTCAATGGCTTGAAGTGCTTCACCTCTGGTAAAAATTATAGCATGGTTTTGATTTTCAGGCTTCCCTTCTCCAATCTTAGCTGAACCAGGTAGCTTAATCCGATAGATTTCCTTTTAAAAAGAGAAAAAAAACAAGATTATTCTAACGGTAAGACGAATGAATATTTTTAATCCTTGAATTTAACTTATTATTACCTGGTCAAGATTCTCAACAGCTTTGACCAAAACAGAATAGTACACTTTCTGTGCTTTGCCACCTTCTCTCTCTTCAACTTCATCAATATATGCCACCCGAAGAGATGGATTGCTGTGCCCAAAAAGAAAGTGAAGGAAAAAAAGTTTATTTGATGAATTGCACCAAGCAAAAACAAGTCTGAAAAAATCATTATCCCAAAGACACTAAAGAGGTTGGGAACATACTTAACCATCAGATTCAGGATATCTGTAGCTCGACGATCCCCACTTCGTTTCTGATTTCCATAATTCTGGCAAGTAGCAACGTATGTGAATTTCATATCGGCAACGGCCTCTAATTGAGCATATAAGGATCTCTGGCTTCTTTTATCCTCTTCTGATGGAACTGTAATTGCTTTGTAGCCTTCAAGTATCTCTATCATTATCAAGTAATCATTAAGAAAACCATTGTTATTTAACACTCATTAGAGAGAGCACAGGAACAAAGTTGATGCGAAAACAAGACATCCCAACCACACAAAGAGCGAAAGAATGATAAACAAGCTTTCTTGAGAAGTAAATATGATTGAAAATTGCTGGAAAAAGGTTAACATGAACATGATTACCACTTTCAGAAGCCATGTCAAGAAATGCCTGAAGCTTTAGTGCCCTTCGATAATACATCATACCTCTAACTGCAATAATTGTGTTAATGCCAACAACAAAGACGTGTAAATGACTGCAAAGGTAAAAGTAATGCATTTAAGCTACCTGTTCTTGATAGAGTTTGTCCTCGCAAGGACGCCCAATGACGGAGATGTAATATGTTTTCTTCATTTTCCCAAATCTCACTATCTTTTTCACAATTGAGTCGCTCCATGAAGTTGTTCCATTCATCTAGCAAGAAGGCAAATGTTCATGAGATAAGTCACACATAAGCCACTTATCAAAGAACCAAGAGATATTTGGGTCATTTCCATATATCACTTACCTGGAAAGATCTTCTGCAAGTAATATATGATGGAGACACCATCCTCATTTTCCATCTCAAGATCAGTTTTAGAATAGACAGTCTCTTCACTATAGTATGGAGTCATAACGCTGTGAACAACCAAAAAATATTCATCCGAGGCCAGTTATAGAATTGTCCCATCTTTTCACTATATTTTGGAGTCATAATGCATTGACAACCCAAAAATATTAACAAGTACAGGAACTGAGGTATATTCATTACATTTAATTTTTATAGGAAGTGCAAAGAGGTAGAATAAAATCTCTAATTTTTATATCAAAGATTTCTTTTTTTAAAAAAAAGAGAAAAATAAAACTGTTCCTGCTGTGGTACGACATGAAACTTGAATGTGTGCTTAATAAAGCTGACCTATAACATTTATAACTTATTTTAGTTTGTAACCTTTGAGATCTTTAATCTTAGATCAGCTACACAGACAAACATATTCTAGAAAAAGGGTGAGGTATCCAATCTCAAATTCGGGAAGAACTAATCCAAATAGATGAGACATACTATCTGCTCCTATAGAGTTAAAGAAAACCAAACCTGAATGATAACATCTTACGAACTCGTGGAGCACGTGGCATATCCATAAACAAAGAATTTGTGAAAAATGCAATTCTTCTTCGTGCTTCAAGATTTATGGGAACCTCAGTGACAGATTCTTTCACAGTCAATAGTAGATAGAGGCGTCGAATCTGACATACACCCACAAAAACAAGATTGTGCTATTTCAATTAATCGATTTCATAGAATGATATGTGATTTCTCAAAGTACTATTATTTATTTTCAGTATGCCCACCTGCTCTTCCCATTGAGCTGTAACTGAAGGAGGAAAGTTTATGGCAGGTCTAGTGTCAGTACCAGCAAAGAGTTGCCTTCCAGAATCTTTGTTATGACCCAATTCTGCCATTTCACTGAAAGATATAACAAAGGAAAGTTACCATTTTAGCATATAACAATAACCATTTGAAGGATGGAAGTAGATATAAATAAACTTAGTTCAAATTGAACAAATTAAATTTCCTAACCGGTCTTCATTGAGCATCATATCTCGAGTGACAACTTCTAGCATATCTTGCAGCAAAAGCACCACTGTATCTCGCTTGGATGGGTCTCCATCTTTCTGAAACAGGAAACAAGAGCAAAGTTTCCAATCTGAAGTAATAGATCAACAGATACTTCAGAGGTGCATCATAACTGACCAAGATCTCCACGAGTTCCACAAATTTCTTGCACAAAATGGGCAAGGGACTCATTTTGAAGTTTGTGAGAAGTGTGTTCTTTGAAATATTATTTTCAACTTCTCTAATAATGGTCCCAATAATCCTATAAAATTCAAAGTGGAATTAGAATTCACAAAACCAATTGACATAGGTACTCATTTCTCCGTTTAGTAATAGCATCTTGCAAAACCATAATTGCAGTTTATGCATTATTTCTACCCTGGATGATTGGTACTCAAAAAGCATTTGTAGGTGATCTATAAACAACCATAGATGAAATTTGTTGACGTTATAAAACATTAATAGTTTTTTGGAGTGAGAAAAACTGAAGTAAATGATGATTTATTGTTATCAAAATCCCAAGGCTGCAATTTCCCCCCTTCATATGAAATACTTGGTTTTACAAATGATATAGATCTAAAGTTTAAGCTTTTTCATGTTTTTTCTTTGCAGGAAAGGAAAACTTTGAACAGTTGATGATTTTTGGTTCAATAAGTAGGACTGTAGCTTGGAACCTTTTCTCATTTTCTCCAACCACCAGAACATTCAGGACATTTTTGAAAGATTCATAACACTCTATCACTGCACATTTCATGTACTCATCTGCACAAATACGCTTCCAGAGGTCAGAGTCTCTGGATCGAAATTCAGCAGCCATATCCAATGCTATTGGAATCTGTAGAGTAGAGAGTTGTTAACCATTGCTACAAGTATGCCCAAAAAATGAAAAGGTAAGATATACATAAAAGTAAACCTAAGGGACCATATCGACCTTGCTTGCTAATAAAAAGGGAGGCCATTGGATTATTTTTAAGCTGGGATCTGATGAATAAGGAACTAGCAAGAGATCCATCTCCCTGTTTCATTTGAAAAACAAGTTTAGTTTTAAAAATAAAATTAGAAGGATGATTGGAATGAAGAAATAAAAGATAACTTAGTTTCTATAGCCTTTCCTGTCACTTATTAAATCTTCCTCCCGAAAACTACATATCACTTCATTCCACAACTGTGCGAACTTGGCAGCTTCAATTCTCTTGCTGGCTGTAATCTACTCAGAAATAAAGTAGAAATTACTAAAGAAATAATGCTTGAACCACTGATTTTATACATCTTAGAGCAATGTAATAAAAAAAATTTTAAAAAAACTTCCAAAAATAAAAGAGCAACCTCAGCAAAACGCTTTGAGAAAGAGAATCCCCTTTTCTGAGACTTATCTGATGGCACCAAGTATGTGTTGAATGCACCTGGTAAGGACTGAAACCTAGACCTAAGCATACCTAGAGTTCGTATCTGTAATTAAAAGCAAATCAAATCAAGTCAAACCAATCACATTTAACCTGGTGATTAAAATAAGTGATTCAGATAAACATTGTTAAACAATTCTTCCATCAACACGAGAAACATTTTTACTTTAATTGAATGCACAATCATTTGCTGAATGAAAAATAGTCAGTACAATATAATAGTTTCAACCCAAAAGATACGATTCAAACAACTACTTTCGGCATAATCTTTTGACAGGTCAATAAGTAGTAATTTCTAAACCAGTTCGAGACATTAGAATAGACCAAGATTATTGTGGATGCTAGGCCAATAGAAGGTTGGAGAAAATATGTGAACAGATATTGCATTAAGGATGATGAGTCACTTCATAAGATTAATAAATAAAATAAAATAATAATAGTTAAACAAGCAAAATATCACCTCTCCTAATCGATCGCAAGCTCCAATGAAACCACCATATATGGTTGAAAATATAGCATACCAAATTTGAGTATCCATGAAATATACCTGCATTTAAATTAAAAGGTACAAGAGGCTTTATCCAAGACAATTTTAAAAAATGAAAATTCTTCCATTGTACAGTTACAAAATAAAACAAAAACAAAGAAGTGAATAGAGAACACACCAAAATAATTGGCATCCACAGTACTATAACTGCCCCGTAGTTGTTCTTGGCTGCATGGAAAAGGTAATTTCAGCACAAGCAAAAGTATCAAAGCATTAAAATGAACTGATTGGACAGGAAACAAACACCTTTAGGAAACAATGCATGCCATTCATATTCAACTCGATGGATACTCATTATATCTTTTGTTGGCTTCACCAATGGCCTTATCTGAAGGGATTAAATATAAAAAGGTTAGAGGAGCTCATTGACCAAAACCTCAATATATTTAACTATTGCAATTACTATCCTTGCTACTTCAAAAATTTATTACCTGAACAAAGTAGCTAAAGGTGAATTTGCAGCACAAAAGTGACACCCAAAAGATGGTATACCTAAAATCAGAGGATGTCAGACAATGAAGCACATACTGAGTAATCAACAGAAAAAGAATTCACAATTTCATAAATAACTAAGAAAAATGAGATCCATAGTCTGTTAACTCACTTTATAAGTGCAAATTGACTTTCATGCATTCCCCTTCCGACATAGATTCTTGGCTGTAGAAAGAGACACATTTGTCAAGGACTTTCCCACGAGACCCAGAATATTGCAGACCTCCAACAAGAAGCTTATAAACACACAGTTAAGAACATAAATGAACCAAAGTCATGAGACAATTTCCACTTGCTAAAGTCAAAATGGTCTTACACAATTCTTATGATTGCATATTCGTAAAAAATCAAAGAAAAAGGCAAAAAGGATAAACATATTACAGACAGACTGGTGTAAGGACACCATACATGGGGATCAAGATTATTAGTTAGCCACCAAAGTTTTATCCAATAGCTAGATTCAAAATTAGAAAGATAGAAGAGTATTCTTAAATCTGGAAGAAAAGAAGGTTTCAGCAAAATCCTCACTAATTTAATGGGGTGCTTGTCAATAGCAGTTAAGCTATATACGTGCATCAGAATTGTGAAGTGGTCAAAATGTATTTAGTTGATGGAGCACTTATGGACAATAGAATGGAGGAAGAGACACAGAGAGAGAGAATTGAGCAGCATGTCTACCTGAGACCACCAAAGTAGGAATCTAATAATGTGCCAATTTGAGTTTTCAATCCAACGTCGAAGCATTGGAAATATGAAAAAAACTGCTGCAAGCAGATTTGGTAGCAGATATAGAACAACTGCCATTATATATAGAGGAGGAATGCCCCTCAATGTGTTAAGATATGACAGCACGTCTTTGAATTTCTCAGAAGCCATCTGGAAAGTGTGAAGATAGCATAGGGGAAGAACAATAGCCCAAGCAAGACTGACAATAACCTTCAGAATGTTTCTTAGCACATCAATGAACTTCCAGCGGTGAAATCCAGGGAAGTTTAAAACTAAGTCCAAGATACCTGCATTAAAAGATGCATGTCATTTATTGTAAATATATAAACAACAAACTACACAAAAAATGGATCCATAATCTCCCTCCCCAACAATTTCGACAGATATAATTCATACACTTTCAAACATACATATATCGAATAAAGATATAACCATATCATATAGGAAGATTTAGTGATTTAACCACAAATTAAATCATAGAGAGATTATGTGAACATTATGTAAAAATTTATATGGAAATATGCTATAATATCATAAGAAAAGTAACAAAATAACCTAGCCTTTCGAGAGGGCTAGGCTCTCCCAAATTTCGCAAAGGAAATTCCACACAAAATTCTTCACACTCTCGCCCCCAACCAACTCCCTCTATTTATAACTAAACCATCTAACCAACTTACTAGCTATATATTAATTTGTCCCTTCTAATAACCATATTAATATTCTACTAATAGCCTACCTAGAAAGCACGGACACCGACACACAACAAGACGACACCGACACGGCGACACACCAATTTTCAAAAAAGGACACAACATGTTGGGGACAGGTTATTTTTTATTAAAAGAAATCAATATATGTCGTGCGTATAAACATATTGTGAAATATTCCATTTGAAAACATCAAAATAACAAGTTAAACACCATAGAATTCATGAATTTATGCGTGAAGGTTTGGACATGAATGTTTGGGTGTGACCGTTTGGGCGTGGAGAAATGAGGGATATCGTGGCTGTGGGAGGTTATCTTTTAGGAAAAGAGAAGGACAGAGACAATGATAATAAGCCTAAAATGTGTGGTTGATGGTCTGTCTTTGGGTGGGCATGTGGGCTTGTAAAATGTTAGTTTTAGTAATTTTTTTCTTCCCAAATCTGTAGCTTCCATGTCCCAGCCGTGTCCCAGAAGTGTCCCAGCCGTGTCTGGGTGCGTCCGAAATTAAAAAAGTAATAATAAAATAATCGACACGCCAGCTAGTGTGTCGGACACGTGTCCGACACCGACACTTGGCCATCTTAGAAGTGTCGGTGCTTCTTAGTAGCCTACTCTATCATAACTAGGGCTCTTACAAATTCTCAACGGGAGTCGGAAGAGGAAATCAAGAAGGATTTGTATCAAATTCATTCAGATATTTTTTTATTACAACTCAAACAATATAGTATTCCAATTGTCGTTGCTAATTGGGATATTATATTTGAAACATATAAAATCATCAAGGCTCTTAAATGATAATATTTTACTTTGAAGAAGACGTAGGACTGCAGCAGTGATGAAAATGCTTGATAAGGAGTACAAGACATCCTTTTGGAAAATCTCCAGTGGTGAAACTCCTTTCCATGCAGCAATGACCATCGCCTGTAACAAACAAATTGAAGATTAAACATAGAGCAAAGAACCCCAAATCAGGAAGTAACATGAAAACAGTCTAAACGATTGTATGTGTTGTAATTGGATACCTGAAGAGCTAGTACATAAAAGGTCCATAAACGATCAAAACTTCGGAATGTGTGCCAAAATGTCCTGGTCTCAACAAAATAAGATTTTCCTGTACTTCCAGATTTTCTTTGTGGTCCCTTTTGTCCCTAATACAACATTTTTTTCATTAAAGTGTTGACAAACAAACCTGTTTGAACAAAGGGATTAATACACAACTTAACAAAAAAGTACAAAAAGACCTGTGCTAAGTCACGAGTTGATTTGAAAAATTCACCATCGTCCCGCATGGGCCAACCAAGAGAAAAGCAATCAGATGACCTACAAAGTAATCAGTAACATTCAAAACTAAATAAAAACCAATGGCATCTGGAAGGTCGAGTCTTTGTTTCAGGCTAACCAGAAGTACTCATTCAGATCATCATAGTTGCACCAGGCTGAGTGTGGAGCTTTTCCATTTTGGCTCTTTTTGGCCTCCTAGAAGATCAAAAGGAGAACCGTTGTTGTTGTGTTGAAATTAAATGGTATCTAGTTCAAGTATTAGGCCAAAATAAAGTTATATGTAGCTTAAGGATTTGGCTGATTTACCCTTTCAATAACCCGGTAAAGGGGAGTGATAACCTTTCGCAAGAAAGCCTCGTCATCCCCACCATAGGAAGGCTTAATATCTTCACCAGTAACAATGCTGACGTTTCCAGCCAACAAGCCATGAAGCTCATATGCCATCTAGTTATAAAGAATGTCAAATACTATAATGTTAAGGGAATATATTAACAAATTCTGTAGAACAATAATCAAAAGGAGAAGAAAAGCCATTGCACGCAAAAAATAAAAAATTGTCTCACATTATGAAATATATAACTCAAACATTCTGGCATGAAGCGAACATTTGCTGCTTCACCCCAGATGAGAAGATACAGACCCATGTAGAGTATCTTCCTTTGTTGAATTTCCAGCTGACCTTGAGGGAGCCTAGACAAATTACGATTTCAGTCATTTAGGCACGGTGTAATAATCATTTGATTTTCTTTAGTTATTAAAAGTTAAGCTTATAAACACTTAAAAACTTTTTGTTTTGTCATCCACTTGCTATCAGCTTTCCAATACCAAACCAAATTTCGAAACTAAAAAAAGTAAATTTTGTTTTTAGCACTTAACTAAGGATACAAATGTTTCTATAAGAAAAGTAAAAACATAGTAAGAAAATTGGGAGGAAACACACATTGATTTCACAAACATAAAACTAAAAACAAATCATTGTCAGATGGAGCCATAGTTTTGACGTCTTCCCACCAGTCATAATAATTTGAATATAAAATTGCAAAAGCACATGGGGTTTTTTAGAATAAAACAATGATGTCTTACCTTAGACTATGTTTCCGTCCCAAAAACTTGCACCACGTTTTGTAGTTCTTAAACAGTTTGTTCATTACTGCATCAACTGCTCGTTCATCAAGCTGCATTTACAGAACCCAAGAATATGCTAAAAAAAGAGGGGGGAAAAGAAAAACAATCCCAAAATTTGATAAAAGAGAAGATCCACTATGCACCAGGAAGAAAATCATATAAATGAACTAGATAATTTCTGAACTCCATGTTTGAAGCAACAAGTATATTGGATATACATATCCTTAAAATGACATCATTTGCACGTACAAGTACGTTTGGTACCTTGTTGAGAGGTTCAGGCTTGGGGTGAAGCCTTATATGCGAATTAGCAAGTAGAAGGATCAAATGTTCCCGCTGATTTCTAACGTTATCTCTCTGTATCCACAAAAATGTCAGTTGCATATTGATATTGTTTATCACTTTAGACAGTTATAAAATTGATTGCCTCTTGTTATGAAAAACGTACCTGAAATCCAAACATTGCCCTTAACCAATCAAGTAGGTCCAGATCACCTGCTTTCTGCCTGCGCTGCTCAAACGTACTTGGCCAGTTCAGGCCACTACTATTCCACAAGGCACCCACAGCAGCCTTAACCTAAAAGGAATGGAAAAGAATAAAATTAAGGTTGAATTTGGTATGATAACACGATGCACATTATCAATGGCAGGAGGCAAACCTCTTCGAGCTGCATTATTGACTGGGAAGCGCCAGCAGAATCAAGAGGTAGAATGTTATAGGGTGCATAAATTTCAGTCTTTTCTTGGACATCCCTAGCAGCAGCGATAATCTATTGATGTAGAACATTAGTTTAGACAATCTTCCTGGCAACCAATTAGGCGAAATAGTAAGATCAATTAGACAGCTGAGACTCAATGTAACGAACCTCGGGAGCAACTTCTTCAACTTTCTCGGTCTTATTAACGGCACAAAGCACTTCGAAAAGCACACCGGCTGTCTGGTAAGCTTTACCGAGCTGGGCTCTGCCAAAAGTTTAGAAGGAAAAAACTGGCATTCAGACAGAGGATATATACAATATAAACATCAAAACAAATTATGAATGAAAGTTGGGAAATTTGCACGAGTACCTGTCAGCTTGCTCTCCTTGATCAAGAGCACTGACATAATGCTTATAATATTGCTGATAGAATGCCTCGATTTCCCTAGCATCTGTTTTTTTCACTCGAGATGCAAGACTCGATGCGTTGTCCTGGACCAAAGAGAAACTTCAAATCAAATCTTCCATTGGTAATTGGAGTATTTTACAGCCTTCTGACTCCATGGCAGGAAAACACAGTAAATCTATCTTTTGTCTCATATCGTGACTGCATGATACTGTTCACACGAGCCTGTGTATATTGTCCATGTTTAAAATGAATCTGTCTGCCTTCAGAAATTATTGGAGATGGCCGCCGCAGTGTGGTTTGTAATTTTATACGTTGGAGAGAGAATTTGTAAATGTAGGGAGATTTGAAATCTACGTCTCGCTATTGTCATTACTAAAGACAATTTTTTCTAAAGTAGAACAAGGGTTGGATTACAAATTTAGCGGTCGCTAAGACAGTACTTTAATTGAGCTATAACTAAAGAGAGTTACATTGTACTATTAGTCTCAGGTTAGAAATTTGATTCATTCACCCATATAATATTGTGAGGGGAAAAAACAGAACATGATGCTAGTAGTCTCACTCAATAAATTATATGCCTCAAGTGATTATTGATAGGTTTATAATTGTATTTTCTTAATTCTTCCATGTCAAAGTCGAACACATTCCTTTAATCCATCCAATAATTTTCTTTATATAGATGATTTGAGGAGGCAGTAAAAATGTTGATTTCCTCAAAAAATAAATAAATAACCACAGTGTTAGTTTTTAACTACTGGATTACTACAAGGGAGGGAAACTACAAAAATTCACTAAACTTCTGTTCAATAATTATTAAAAATATATAGATTTTTTTATCAACATCCTAACAACAAGAGGCAACCACACTGTGGTGGCCTCATTATGTAAAAAAAAAAATCCTATACTTGTAGTTTTTTTAACTTCTTTATAATACTTCGATCTTTTATTCATCATGGTGAAGGCGTGTAGCCAATTCCTGAAAGGGTTACAAAAGAATTTTAAGAAACTGTTGAATTTAAAATATATTAATTTTTGTATAATTTAATAAAATTTTAGAAGTCAACAGATTATTCATGGTAATGCAGGAAATACATTATTCATCTACCCATAAAAAAGAGGGGAGAAATAGGGGAAAGAAATTCATGGTAATGCAAATAGAGAAAATTAATGGAGTAATTAAAAAATAAGAGAGTCCTACGTATGTACCCTCCTTAATCGTTGTGAAAGTGCTGTTTTAAATTGCCTGACACCACGTCCACTGGAGTTGGGATCTAGCCTGTTGGCCTTCTCAAACGCATAAAATCGACCTAATTTTGCATGCAAAAAAAAAAAAAAAAGAAAAAGAAAAAGGCACGACTGATTTTACTAATAATGATCGGATCAAATCAAGCTCAACTAATTTTATATGTGATTGAACTTACAGAGATAGGCAACACGAGGACGTTCTGCTTCAATCTCTGTAGCCACGCGAAGAATGGGAGCAATGGAAGCAAGAGACGATGGAACTACCTCATTGTCAAATACCTCTGTTGAGAACATTGTGGTAGCTGCGCTACGAGATGGCCACCGCATCAGCCCTTGCGGGCCAGATTCTAGTGTCGACATCACTTTTACGTCCACCACTGTGCTATATCCCTCTTCAAATCATGCCCTGCGCCATAATTACATTTTTACGAATGAGATCGATTGATCAATCTATATGCAAGAATAACCTTAACAAACACATCCAGATCAAAGCATTTTGCGTTATTATATACTTTACGTCTACAATTATTCAAAATCTGAAACTGAAAACGCAATACTGTTGACAGATGGATGATGCAAAAAATAATACTTGAACTATGCATTTGGCAACAAACCATTGACCCTACAGAACATTAAAAACAATGGCCAAAAGAAGAAAAAGATGTGCCATAAACAACTTATTAACCCAAGCAACTAAAACTTACCAAACCGAAGATAAAAGACTAATGCAATTGAAAAAATTGGGCAAAATGCATAAAAAATAAACAACAGAACTTACAAACTTTCAAACACAAACAACTAAACAAATTTATAAAACTCAATCAACTAAAACTAAAATATGTAATAAAACTCACATCAGTCATCTCACAGGCCATATCGGAATACCATCAACTATACACAACCAGATGTTGACAATGATCATAAAGAAATGAATGAAAGCTTGAAAATGGCTGCACAGCCCTAACTTACAGTAATGAATTTGATTTGATAAAAAAGATGACAATAAGCATCTAATGAAAATTCAATACTGACGTAATAGTAGCCTGGTGCAATATTTGATTCTGTTCCTTTCGAAGAAGAACAGCGGCAACCTCCCGTTACAGCTTACTTATCTACTACACACACCAGAAAACCATCAGTAATGGCTGCAATGTCCTCAGAATTTCATGGACTATCAATCCTGTTACAGAAAACATAATACATCAATTTAAATGCACACTTCCCTCTGCACATTTTTTTTCAAGAAAGACAAATGAATTTTATGAAAAACCAAAAACTCCATTAGGAGATATGACAGAATATAATTGATAACATGATAAAAGAATCATAGACTAACAAAGTTGAGACCATGGTACACTGTAGCTAGCTTGTACTCAATATTGAATTGAAAATCTCACCAAGAGTTATAACCTGCACAAACAAAAAACAAACGCTATATTCTTCCTTCACATTTATAATATTTGTTGGCGGATGCAAACAGAAATGTCGTTAGGTCAGTCCTCAATTGTAGCAAAGGGGAAAAAAGGTTCAATAAAGCAAGAATGTGCAGAGTGAAGCCATTTTCTACTAAAGTATTCAGCTCCGATGAGCTGAAGAGGAATGCTACAATCATGAAACCATTGAACTAAGCGATTGTAATTAAAAGGAGCAAATGATACTAAAAGAGAAAGACATTATTCCTAAAGTACCAGTATAGCCAGAGTATAGAGAGATTCATCTTCAATCATCCATTATGAATCACAGTCACTCTAACATGAAATCGCAACATTATACTCACTTATCATTCCAAAAACAGCAACGAAGCGAGTGTTTCCATCGAATGCAGGTTCCATTGTTGTTGAACTTGCCGAAAATGAGAAAGAGTAGTGAGTTCTTGAGTAACACCATCAACGTCACATAAAGACTGGTCGCCGTTGCCGAAGCTCGTCGTAGGGTCACCGCAAATGGTCTATGGTCGCCGGAAAACTGCTGTGTGAAGGAGAGAGTCAGGGGGAGGGGAGGGAGGGAAAGAAGACGTGAGCGCTTGCAGTTATTTTATGGACACGTGGAGGAGAGATAATAGAAAACTCAAACCCCCGAGTTTTGTTGTATTCTCTCTACTGCCTTTCAACGTTCCATTTCCCATTCCTTCTTTTTATATATATATATATATATATATTATGCTAACATTGAATTATTTAATTATTTAATTATTTAATTATTTATTATTATTATTATTAGGGATGTTATTACTACATCTACGTGCATGTTAATTGCTTTTAAAACTAATCAAACCATCCCTAATGATAAATTAATTAAACTATCTTCTAAATTTTAAGAACACGATCCTAACTTAATTGACACTTCTTAAAAGAGCAACCACAGCATAGTGATCTCATTAAATATTTCATCCTACATTTTTAGATTTTTCAAATTACTTTATAATATTTTAATTATTTTACGGAGAATTATTATAAATAACAAAACTGGTGAAATATTTACAATATATAAGAAAATTTCAGTCTATAGATATAAAATTTTGTTATATTTTATTCTATCAATTTTTTGTATATATCATATAATTAATTCATTAATTTAACCTATAGCATAAATGATTGATTGATTTGTAACATAAATAAAGCTTATATATAATTGTCATAACGATAAAAGTTTAATTTTTGCACGAACATATATGTTCAAAAAATCTTAAAATGGTGTCAATATTTTCTTTTTTCCAAAGCTAGGGTTGGTGTTTTCCAACCTTATACATTACATGTAGCCTAGTTGGTTGTTGGTATATAAAAGACTATTAAGCTACGATTCCAATTAAATCTCAAAACATATTAATTCCCAATTCACAAAAGGAGAGAATAATTATTATTCCCTAAAATTTATCTTACGCTAAGAAATTCTTTTTTTATTTTCTTAAACTAATTTTCTCCATAAATTCTTCATATTTTTTCATTGAACTACTCAATAATTATTCTAAAAACATGAGTTATTATTATTATTATTATTATTATTTATTATTATTATTATTATTTGATGAAGTTTGATTCAATTATATTTATTATTAATGGTGGATTCTCTTCTCGCATATGAGCTGGTTTTTAGGATGTTTCTTTAAGTAAAGATTGATATGAAAATTATGACGTCATGTGATGATATCATTTAACCACCTCACAAACTTCTAGAAATTGCCACGTATCAATTTTATGTTTCTATAGTAAAAAAAAAAATTATTAATTTTTCCTATGTACAAACGGTAGATTAGGTGCAGCCTTCAATTGCATTTAATCCTTGCTCGTTACTATATTGCAAAGAACTAATGAAATCACAAATTTGCACAAAACAAGAATTAAAAAAAAAAGATAGAAATCTTCTTTTTCGCATTCTAAGAAACACTTTCAAAATCTATTAATTTATATGTAATTTAATAAAAAATTTAGAAGTCAAACAAAATATATAAAAATAGGATAGGTTGGATATAGCTCAATTGGTTAAGGATTACGAACTTAACCAAGAAATCAAGAGTTTGATTCATCTTCTATCCATGTAAGTTGTACTTTAAAAAAGAAAAATAATAAATATTAATTTAAATGATAAAATAACCAATTTATTCACAAATATAATAAAATAGCAAAAACAATTTGCTATATATAAACTAACTCTTGAAAAACTCATATTTGACAAAGTTTGTTACTATTTTAACCATTAAACTACATTTAGGTGGTTTGACAACAATAAAAATAAGGATTAAACATTTTAAGTGAATTGTCATAAGAAAATATTTGAATGCCTTTCGAGTTGTATATACTCTTCTTTGTACAAATTTTTCAGTTGTCCGATTAAAATTTGTTACGTGGCAAACATTTTTTTAATATTGAACTATTTTTTCTACTATGTAATAAATGTATTGAGTGGGAAACATATGACGCTAAACTGATTGATTTAGAAACATGAAATTTTTTTCATTGGAACATATTCATTTTTTTATATCATATTTATGTTGGAATTGGTGCTCGAAGATGCTGTGAAGCAAAAGTTAGGTGTTTGAGTGTTTAAACGCCTAAATCTAAAAACACCTGAAATTTGGTGGTCGCTGGATAGTTGATCGCCTGAATGAAGGTTCTTTAAAAGATGGTCGTCTAGACTGAACGCCTACACTGTGGACGACTGGACTTAAAGCCTAACTGAAAAACAGAAACTTGTTAGATGAAGGTTGAGTCATAAAACATGTTCTCTTTAAAACGTTTCGCGACTCTGCTCGAAGTGCAAATAGTTTGTCATGCCATCTTCAGGATAAAACAACCAAAATACTTCATCAGAGCTACATCGGAACCGATTGAACTCTTCAATGACTTTGCTCATAATCAAGAAAACAGAGAAGGTTTTGTAAGAGAGATATTTTCTAATGACACAAAATGAGACAAGGAGATGGACTAGATATAGTAACGAGTTTTGTAACGCTTCAACGGTCAGAAGACTAGTAACGCATAACACATGAGATCTGTAACGCCTCAACGGTCAAGTAAAAACGTAATGTTTTAACGGTCATGTTAAAGTGTGACGCTTCGACGCATTCAAAGATCTCAACGCATTGTAGGTCTCAATGCATCACGATCATCTCAACGTATTACAAGTCTCAACGTCTTGACCTTTATGCGCTCAAAACAATAATATATTATTATTCCTCACTTCACCACGCCTTGTCCATCCGACTGGCGACACGCGCATGGAGATATCAACAAATTCAAAGTTATCTACCTCCTCACCCGTCTAAAACATGGATACCCCTTGGAGATAAATGTTTGATTTCGTCATCATGTAGGCAAAATATAAAAAATGGCATGATGGGAAATTTTATAATGGTGTAAATTAATTGCTAGCTATCTTTTCTTTATTTTCAAAGCTAGGTTGAATTTTTCCAACATCATACATTACATCTAGTTGGTTGTTTTTATAAAATTATAAAGTCAGCATTCCAATGAAATCTCAAAAAGTTTACACTCTTTATAAGATAGATAGCTACTCCTCTTTGTCAATTTGATTTTGAGATGAAACCTGATCGTATCAATAAATTAATCATTCGTTCCTTTAAATTTAACCTAACTCGAAAGATTCCTCATAATCAAATGAACTCGATATTGGAAACAAAAAAAAAAAAAAAAAAAAGAGAATAACACCAAAATATATACAATTTTGCAAGTAGAAAGAGTCAAGAAAGAATCATTGTTGAAAGAGGGGTTCTCTTTTCTTGTCTTATTTGACGCCGGCTTTGATCAAAATTAGGTTCGCCGGCAAGTCCAAGAAAATCATGATCTATAAAATCCTCACTCAAAAACTTCATCTTCTTCATCATACATACCTATGAAAATGATCAGATCACCAAATTATCAGCTTCAATTTCTCCTCTTCATCTTTGCAACTTCATTTCTTTGCTTCAATAATTTCTGCGGTAAGTAGCGGAGAGTTTGAATAATAATTGCGTACATCTCGAACTGCAGCACCAATTTTTTGTAATTTATTTAATAGTTGGATATATAATTGTAAAAAGATAGATGCAATTCTTGATCCATGAAAGTATTTTTCAATCTCGAGCCTTTACTTTTGTTTTCATTAATTTTATCTTAAAGCTAAAAATTCTTCTTTTAATTTAGATTTATTGTGTTTTTAATTTTGTTCAAACATTTAGTTGTGTTTTTTACCCATTTAAAGTTAAATTATGATTTATCATATGAAAATTTAGACACTAAGATATTCTATTTATAAACTTGATTTTAAAAATTAGTTTTAAGATATTCTATTTATAAACTTGATTTTAAAAATTAAAAACTAAATAGTTATCAATCCAATCGGGGTTTTCTTGAAACAAATTATTTTATTGAAAATTTTGTTTGGATTGCACTATATTTTAAAGTGATTCTACAAATGAATTTTAAAGAATCAACTTCACAAAATATTTTTAACTAATTTGATTATCTATTCCAAAAGTAACTTTTGGAAAAAAATCAAACAAAAAAACTTTTGGATAATATCACTTACCAAAGTTAATCTAAACATGCTCTAAAATACAGATGCGAAAAAAGTGATGATGGAGTACATTGGAGCGACAGGCATTCCGGTCACCTTCGACAACGTCCCAATCTTTGACGATATCGACTTCCATTTCATCCTCAGCTTCGCCATTGATGCAGATCCCTCTGCCAATCCTCAAAATGGGAAGTTCTCTTCATATTGGGAGTCCTCCCTAACCCCAGAATCAGTTGCAGCCATTAAAGCCCAACACCCCAACGTCAAAGCCCTAGCCAGCCTCTCCGGTTGGAGCCTCGACAACATCGTCCTCCGGTGGCGCAACCCTCCAGACCCTAACCTTTGGATCTCCAATGCCTTCTCCACTCTCCAAGACCTCGTCAACGAATACCACCTCGATGGCATCGACGTTGACTACGAGAACTTCCCAAAACACGGCTCCAACTTTGCATTTTGCATCGGCGAGCTCATAACCCTATTGAAGAACCAAAGCGTCATCTCGGTAGCCACAATTGCACCGTATTACTCAACGGTTTTGCCGTACTTGGAGCTCTTCCATGGCTATGGGAAGGTGATTGATTTTGTGAACTACCAATTTTATACTGATAAGGTAACAACTGCGGAGGCGTATTTGAAGAGATTTGAGATTCGAGCTAAGGAGTTTGGAAGCGTGAAGTTGTTACCAAGCTATGAGGTGAATGGAAGAGGGATTCAAGGGGATGCCTTTTTTGAAGCTTTGAGTTTGTTGGATGAAAATGGATTTGATGTTAATGGAGTCATGATCTTCTCTGCAGATGCTTCCTTGTCCAATGGCTTCCTTTTTGAGACCAAATCTCAACAATTTTTACTTAACTCAACCACCTCATAAATTCGAAAAATCGAATGTATAAACCATAAATGATGTCAATTCAATTATGTTATTCTAATTAAATATTTATGTGTGAATAAAACTATTTATGTAATTCATAATCTATGAGAATAATGTTAAACATTATTTTCAATTACTCTTATTTATCAAGCTTCCATATGGCAATATGGGATTGGGTTTGGGCTTGGTCTTAGACGATCCTTGGTCTTAATCGTGTGAGTTTTGGACTTAATAATTATTATGATCAAAAGAAGTAACTATCTCGATCTATATCATGATCTAATTAGACCCAACCAACGACCTATTCAATCCAATAGTCATAATCGAAGACATTGTGACATTATCATTTCAATCAACATAATTATAATCAAAGCATCAACATATAATATAATAAAGGATTTAGGGTTACAAAAGCACACATGTAATTTTTTTTTTTTTTTTTTTAAGTAGGTAATTTAATTTAGGGAGAGAGATGAATTAATTAATTAAGATGGGTAATAATTATTTAAATTTGTTAGAGATATTGTTGCTAATGTCTTGTGCTACAGCCTCTGCATCAAAAGAAACTCCAGCCAGCCCTTGCCTTGACAATCCAACACAATACACATTCTTCTCTCCCTTCCAATGCTCTGGAACTCCCCTTCTTGGCATTCCCTTTTCATTTAACATCAAGTCATAATCCTGCATTCACATCAATATATAACATTTTTTGTCAAAATTTCAATTTGTATTTACCAATTTTATTATGGTAGGAACAAAAAAAGCATAAACTTTGGTGATGTAAATACTAAAAAATACCTGCAGCCAGTTGTTAGCAGCGCTTTTGTAGCCAGTGGCAAATACAATGGCATCAAACTTCTTCCTCACTCCATTTTCAAACTCAATGGTTTCTCCATCAATGTTGGATATTTGTGGAACCACCTGTATTATTCATCACAACCAAAAATGTAACACGCTATCAAAATAGAACCACCTATATTTTAGTTCTAGACGTTTGGAGAATATGTGTTTTTGGTTCCTAAATTTTCAAACAAATTAAAAAAAGAAAAAAAAAAAAAACCTTAATTCGACCCTCTCGGATCTTGGAAACAGTTCCGACATCAATGACGGGGGTCTTGCCGGCGGCGTATTTGAGCTGCATAGGACCCAACTTGGGACGACATATCCCGTAAGCCGACATGTCGCCAAATTTGAGCCTAGAGAGGCCTACAAGAATTGCATCCACAACATAGACTGGCAAATACTTCATCAATACCATTCCCACGTACACCATTTCTCTCTTCAGCACGTGCAACTTCAAATACCAATTTAATTTCCACCGTTAGATTCATCCACCAAATAAATTCTTTAATTGGACGCTGGGAAACCTCAAAAAACACGTATTCATTCACATGACAATTAAAATATATAGTTAGACGACTGGACATATTGTCAAAAGATCATTGATGCAGCTTAAGATAGCACTTAATTTCTTTTTTCTCTCTTACACATATAATAGCTTAAGACGAGTCAAACAGTTAATTGCCACATTGTTATTATTCAACTGAATCGAATAAAAGTTTGAACTTTTAAATTCACAATAATAATTAGATTTTAGATTTATGGTCCATCAAAAGTGCACATTGATTAAGTTTTGATACTTGAAAAGTATAGAGTTAAATTAAAATGTAACAAGCTTAAAGTATATAAAAGAAAAACAAAAGTTAAAATGATAATAATGATTGGTTGGAATATTTATGTATATAGATTTGAAGCGAAAAATTAGTTGATAGTAGAGAAATTATTCTAAATAATAAACTGTTGAAAATATTTACATAGTCTAGCAAAATTTCAGATTATTCTATATGTGTCTATCAATGTCACCGATAGACAAAGATAGAAAATGAAAAAATATTTTAGTTCATTTTGTTATATTTAAAATACCTCATCCTCGCGTGAATTTATTAATATTATTCTTAAACTATATTAGTTTTTGATAATTATGAAAAAAAAAAAAAAAAACTTGTCGCCATGATTTAGAGGAACAATAATGGATATCATAAAAAGGAGAATTATGACATCCATTGCATGCTGCATGGATGGGTCAACTCTATAAGAGTATAATCCATTGACTTTTGTATAGTAATAGACCTCAGACAATATACCATTTTAACTTATATATAATCAAGGTTTTAAGGAAGAAAGAGAAATTAGGGTAATATTAGATATGGCCTAGGTTGCACTTAATTTCATACATTTTTAGATAGCAAAAAAAAAAAAAAAAAATAGATTTAAAAAAAAATCGCCACATATGACAGATTTTTATTAGGTGTCATATGGACAACATAATAGATGAGTGTAGTCTCCAAAAATTATAGTCGAGTCTTCTAACTTTTGCCAACTTAAATATAGTTCGGTTGACTATAAATATGCACGAAGAGATTATATGTTTCAAATTTTATGGGTATTGAAAGAAATGAAGTTTCTTCAAATTTTATGGGAATTGGAGAAATAGAGTTGTTGTATGCACATACAAACAATTGTAACTTGCTACTTTCCTATTATGATATGAACATATATCAATGTTAATTAAATTAGTTTCAAAATCTAATATTGAACTTAAATAGAAATAATAGACAACTTACAGGGTTTCTAATAACAATGGAAGGCTGAGCTCCATAATTAGAGAGGTCAAGAGCAATTTCCATTCCAGAATTCCCACATCCAACCACCAAAACATCTTTTCCTTCATATGCTCTTCCACTCTTGTAGTTACTAGAATGAACAATCTCTCCGTTGAACGTGTCCAACCCCGTCACCTCCGGCACGTGCCCGACGCTGTTCTCTCCGCTTGCAACCACGAGGAACTCTGCTTCGTAAGCCTCCATCTCCCCCGTCTCAATGTTTCTCACCTCCACCCTCCACTTCTTCTCCCCGTCTTCATCCTCTAACCATGCTCTCTCCACGTTCCTGCAAATCAACAACTGTTTTTAACTTCTATCTGTCGATATTTTTGTTTAACATTGATATTAAAGGTTAATAAAAAACCACACATTTGTGAATATTTCATTAGCAATACAAAAATTCTTAACTCTAAGTTGATGAATGTATGTTTTCTAATATTTACAAAGTTTACTCTATTACACAAACTTAAATCAAAGGGTCTATTTGTCCAACTAATATAATTAAACTTAAACTATTGACATCAACACCAGATGCTCTAGTTCCTTCACTCCAACATTTTTGTTGATATCGATATTATTAATTTAAACATCATATTACCTGCGATATCGAGGCCTGACGTTGAACTTGGAAACGTACTCATCAAGGTACTCGACAAATGTAGCTCGAGACATGAACGTCGGGGTGGAGGAGGAGTGGGGCATCAATGGAAGAGAGCAAAAATCTTTGGCTAAGTGAAGGCACAAACGATCATAAGCTCTGTTCTTCCAAAGAGAAGCATAGCAATCTTCTTTCTCTAAAACAATGTTTGGAATTGAGAGGTGATTTAGGTAAGCTGAGGTAGCCAAGCCAGAAGGGCCAGCACCAACTATCAACACTCTCACTTCTTCCATTTTACTACAATATGAACAACTTTATTTTTTCTTTAGTTTTTATTTTTGTTTGTGATATATTTTTTAAGATTCATTTATGCTTTTATATTGAGAGGGAGAAGCTAGCTGCCAAAGTTGTGAAGCTAATGTAATTATCTTTGTAGCGACGGTTTCATCATTCTTGGTGTTTGTTTTCGGTAAAAGCACTTTTCTCCATGAATTGCTTTTAGGTTTAATCCACCATTTTATATGAAAATTGCAAAAGCGCCATTTTTTTAACCCTTTTTTTAGGAGTTCGACGACACATCGAGATAGAGATTAATCAATACTTTTGACTTTTTAGTTGATGACCTATGTCTTAATCAATTAAGGTATGCATGATTCGATTAACATTATTACGGTAACTATTTTTATGACTTTGAAAATTATGATCGACATCACCTTCTTTCAAAAAAATTTGAATTCAATGACAGCTTCAAAAAATGAAAGTACATTTGGTTTAGTTTTTAAAACTGTGTTTAAAATATGAAAATTGTAGTTAGAAGTAGTGAGGGTGTTGAGCCCTTTCAATTAAATCAAATCAAATTTATGTACCATTGAATTATAAATCAAATCAAAGAAAACTTCATATTACATATTATATTATATGTTATTCTAAAGCATATGCAATCCTACATTCTCAAGTAATTTATTAGACATTCATGAAAAAATATAATCCACCTGATTAATTTAATAGGGATACAAATTCATAGACAAGAGATATAAATCATATTATAAAAATACTCAAAAAATACAAAAGGTTCCTCCAAAATCCCGACCCTTGAACTAAAAAATCATAAACGTTGTTTACACTAGGGAAATAAAGAAAATACAAGTGAAAGAGAGAAGATGGAAATAAAATGAGTGGAGGCCGATTGAAATGATGATTCTAACCTAAAAAATATTAGAGATCTTTTATAAAGCATCGTGGCAGCGCCGCAGCATGGGCCCTAAAGAGGCCTTTTGTTGAAGCGCAGTGCCACAACGCTGGGGATAGAAGTGCAACGCTGCAACGCGTGCATGCCTCCATCGTGGTGCCACAATGGCAACGTCCAACACTCTCGTCTTGGTAACTGCACAAATAAGAGTCTATCAATGATAAACCATATCGATAATCGGAGTCTATCACTGATGACTTTACTATATTTGTGAATTTTTTTAAATATTGTGAGACACTCAATTATTATCTCTTAAAGTGTTAGCCACTATGATTACACTTTGAAAAACAGTCAAAATAGTTATATAAACTATTATAAAAATATATATATCAAATTGTTATAAGATAACTTTTTAATATCTTTTTAGTTCTTCAAAACTAATTAAGCTTATGAACACTTCCGACCCACAAATTTTCTAGGTTATCCACTTTCTACCAATATTTTTGAAAACTAAACCAAATTGTGAAACTTAATTAAACAAAAAAGTTTTCAAAACTTGTTTTTTATTTTAAAATCTTGACTGAGAATTCAAATGTTTATGCAATATTCTAGGCTCGATTAGGATCCAAATACTCATTAAAAATCTGGATTTGACACCTGATAACTCTGATATTGATCCTTTACATGTCTTGTAACTTCGCAAGCGTTATCCATACTCGTCTTTCAATTGCTTTTTCTATAAGTTGATATTATTTCCACAAATTAACATGAGTTGTTTTTAACAATACTTTATCCTTACCCACATATTTTTAAAGTTCGAGAGAGTTAAATACATAAATGAATTCACCACAAAAATTATATGTATGCTCTCTCTCTTAAACTATATCAAAGCCCCATGATGCCACATTGATATGTCTATAATTATAGGAAATGTATAAACTTTTTTTTTTCCAAAGTAAAATAGCCCACCCTAATTTAAATTAAATATATATATTTTGCTAACACAAATGATATATATCTAACTCATTGTTGATATTAATAGATAGTAATATTTTTCTATTTATTTATAAATATTTTCGTTCATTTTGCTCTATTTTAAAACAAACTCACTTTCTTAATTCTCCTACGTGGTAGTTTTTATTTTTAAATTACCATTGAATTGTAAATGTATTTATACACATATACATGTATATTCAAACACACAATTAATACGTTTATGATTAATATCAGTTTATAGCAATATTTTATACTAATTATTCTAAATGACGATAAATTTGGACTATTTTAAAAAATGTCAATCTACATTCGATATAAATATAGATTGTTTTCACGTAATTGATTAATCGTAAAGTACAAGATCTCAAAAGGTGTATATTGGACTCTACATATCAGAAACGTCAGAATCAATATAATATCATTGACGTTATTTCATTACGTCATTTATGTAAACCTGACAATGATTAGAAAGAGATATTAACTATCACATTTGTCATGACAAAATCAGTTGATGAGTATTTAATTATTATTGATAAAATAAAAATATTTTCATTCCATTATTGAAAAAATCTAGTCTGAGAAATTAAGATATGATTAAGACCTTTGGTTTAACTTTTCTTTCAAAAATATTAAGAGGGAGAGGAAGATAAGAAAAATAAACGAGAGTTCACTTCAATACTATATAAATAGGATTTTATAACATTCAAAAAGTGTCACAATTAACATTCGTGATATTTATTTTGTGTCGTTGTATTGTCCGTAAAGGTATGAACATCAAATAAGATTCTTTCTAATCAAGAACTACAAATATAACTTAATTACTCATGTTTTAGCTTTTCATATTTGTAAACCGCGATCAATTTACAAACCAACCCTAAAAAGATTTTCAAACTGGAGAGTATCCATGTCGGCTATGCTCACCGCGATAAAGAAAATGTATTTTTCAAGAAAGCTATCCAAACCAACTACTTACTAAAACAAAAATATGAATTCAACAAAAAAAAAAAATCTACCCATTAAAGGAATATAATATTTCCAACCATAAAAGATTTTCAAATTAGAAAATGGTTAAATACCAATTAAATGAGGGATCATATTCTTGTACCAAAAATAAATATGGATAGTATGAAACTCTCCTATAAAACTAGGTTTCTATAGGATTATTGCTCTTCACATAATTAAATCATAAAATTTGTGAGTGTGACAAGTCAAAAGTGTTAATGTGAATATATAATTTGAATTAATGACATAAATAAACACGTGTGAAATCTTCAATTATATTTCACATGGTATTATTATAATAATAATAATAATAATAATAATAATAATAATAATAATAATAATAATAATAATAAAAAGAATACAAGTCAAAACTTACAAGTTCTACCCCGGATTTTTACCATTTATTAAGTGAAACTTAATTTTGTAACACGTGGCAAAAGTGTTTGCCATGTGGATTCAAGTCTATTAAACCCATTTATAACTTAATTTAATACAATATCTTACCTCAAATCCATTAATATATCTACCTCATATCATATCCAAACTTTAAAATATTCTAAGGGTGTATTGGGTAGTGATTTAGTCAAAATTACTTTTGTACAAAAATATGGTGTTTGGCAACATAAAAAAAGTGATTTTAGCAAAATAAAAAAATCAGTCAAAATTGATTTTTAAAGTATTAACTCTCTAATAATTCTTGAAAAATGATTAACTAAAAATCACCACCTAATTTTATATAGTTTTTGAAGTACCCGAAATATCATTTTTTTAATAAGAAAACTTTAACCTAATTTCACATTGTCCTTTTCCATTCTCTCCAATTCTAATTTAATTTTAATTCTAATATATAATTCTAATTTAATAAAATTATATATTTCTTATAATTTTTTTTTAGAAAAGATAAACTTCCAAATATAAAATACTCCGTTTAGTAATTTGATAATTTTAAAATCATTTTTAGTATCAAACATGATGATTGAAAATTAATTTTAAACATATGAAAATCACTTTTAAGAGTTTGTTAGCCAACATAAATTTGATTGTTTAAAAATCAAATTTCACAAAATCAATTGTACCTAAATATTTTTTTTTTAAAATCATAATCTAATAACTCTAACTATCATTCCCAAAACACACCCTAAAAATATAGAGGTCTTAATGTTACTCAAATTTCAATAAAAATAATTATTTGATTAAAATTTTTGAAAAGTTATAGAAACAAATTTAAATGTGTATTATTCGTATTATATTTTTATTAGTAGTATTTTTTTGCTTATATTTTTTGTATTTGCTAAATTTTTTACGATATAAATAAATATTGATTCACTCCTCATGTCTATAGAAATGTGAAAATTTTACTCCATTTTCATTTGAAATCAATTCAAAATTACCTAATAATTTTACGATCAATTCGAACTAATAATTATATCACTTCAAAATTATTCAATGGTTATATTCAGTGGGTATAGATAGATGAATTTTTTCCACAAAAAAAAAAAGATAAAAACAATATATATTGGCAGGGAGGACCTTAGATTGTGAGAATGTTGAAACTTGTTACATAACTTGGATATGACTTTTCATTAGTAACTGCTGATTTACTTGAGAAGAAGATGTAACTGACCATTCCATATTTTAATTCCCCAATTCACAAACTGACACTTGCTTAGTTGTTCACAGATAATAACATCAATAATCCAAAACATGAATTCATAATCATGATAAGTTCAAATCACCACTAGATCTAAAGAAACGTTTTTCTCTCAAAGGATTAGGATTTTAAATTTGACAATAACGGTCTCGATATTTTCTTATGTTCTGACAATATCATCCTTATTTGTGTTAAAGACTATCAGTATTATCATTATTCCAAGCTAAGTACGCTTAACTTTGGAGCTTTCATGATTGAACCACTTAACCTTATTTTCATTTTCTCATAATCCATCTCGTTCAGATGTGATATCAGTTCATTCACGTTCTTCTCATAAACTCGGGACGTTACATATATTCTTTTAATATAAAAGTGGTTTCGTTACAAATATCTTAACTATCTAAACGATATTTTGTTAGCTAACCATCAAAGATAGTTTCGATCCACATATAAATATTATGTACTTTAATTTAGTATTGAAAATATTGTATATCTCTCTTATACTAAACATGATTCAATGAATATCCCTAAACCTAATCTCCTGTTAAAGAAAAAAATCAAAAGTGTTAATACTGTCATGCATCAGTTACAATTTTATATATTGTAGTTAATGTCATGCAATGGATTCTCTAAGCATTTATGTAAAGTAGCTTTTACCCTTTGTTTTGGTAAGATGGTTTACTATTTTGGTGGTATCTATGATGAAAAATGTATCAAAAGGAGAAAATTTGAGCTGCATAGTTGGAGAACTTTTGTACTCTTATTCAAATTTTGAATCACTTTCATACTTCCATATTTGTTTTATGACCATATGAGAATATATTTCACAAAATAATTTAATAAAATGCTTTTTTCTTAAACACTTAACTTGCTAAAGTTAGCAAACGTTTTTCTATTCTTTATTTTGCAAATGTAGTAAGTACTTATATAGAAAATTATTTCAACCAACCAACACGCGGCAACCTGCTCTTGTAGCAGACGGAACAGCTTCCCTGCTGAAAATATTTGTAAATATAGTAAAATTTTAGAACCTATCAATGATAGATACTGATAGGCTTCTATCAATGTCACTGACAGTCATCGTAGAGGACTTCTGTCAGTGTTATCAGTCTTAAATTTTACTATATTTTTTTGTTCATTTTACTATACTTGAAAACAACTCTTGTGTGTGTACTCTTGTGCATGTGTGTTAAATTTTGCTATCAGTGTTATCAGTCTTAAATTTTGCTATATTTTTTTGATGTGTGTGCGTTGAATTATTTTATATTTGGTACATTAGTCAGATTTATTAGTTTACATAGGTTCATGCATTTGTTATTATTTGAATCTTTATTTATTTGTGTTTATGAGTATGTGTTATTAGTACATTATCATCAAGTTATGATGGTTGAATTTATCATGTTGGTAACTATTTTGAATGAATGTTGATAAACTATTGATACATCAATTCTGGATGTTTATTCCAATGATTTTATTTGTGTACCCTTCGAGTTTTAAGAGATGAGCATGAATGAACCGAGATATCACATTTGAATGAGAGAAATTCTGAAGACATGAAAGTAAGGTTAAGAACGGCTTATAAGAATTGAAATTAATTAAAGTTACTACCTATACCAATAGTGTACATCTTCTTGTTCGGTGGTTCAATCATAAGAACTCCAAAGTTTGGAACAACCTTATGTTGGATGACCTCCTAGGAATTTTTCTAAGAAACATGTGAGTGGAGACAACGCATTCTAAAAGAACAAATATTGGTTTTTGGGGACAACTTTCACTCTTATAAACCTTCAAGACAAGCAAAGATGATGTAGTGAGGTCGCAAGGGATGGAGGGAAATTCCGGAGCCATTAGTTCTTGAATTTGAATTATGAATCCTAGACTTGGAACGTTACACAATTTTCTTTTTTGGGCTATGCAAGTGTTTTAAGGTCGTTTCCTCGGCCGGACAGGTGAGGCCTATAATGCGTTGAGATCATTGAACGCATCGAAGTGTTACGTTTTAACATGATTGTTAAAGCGTTATGTTTTGATTTGACTGTTGAGGCATTATAAATCTCATGCATTAATGCTCTTATGACCGTTGAGGCGTTACGAAACTCACCACTATATATAGTCATTCTCGTCCTCTCATTTTGATCATCCAAAAAACTCACATCTTACAAAATTCTGTCAAAAACTTCTTCTCTCCTTTTAGTTTTTAAGCAAAGTCATGTTGGTTTTCTGATCAATTCTGGTGCAGCTCCGATTGAGTATTTTAGTTGTTTATCCTGAGAACAATGTGACAAATCAATAACTATTTACACTCCAAACAGAATCATGAAACGTTTTAAAAAGAATTTAATCCGTAACTCAGCCTATAGAAAGATGTTCAGTCCAAGAATCCACCATCCACCAATCTAGACGTCCACCATCCAATTGTTCAATCTAGACAACGTAATCCCAAGTTTTTTCTTATCTAGATGTCAGACACCTAATTGTTGCTCCCCGTATTTGTATCAACGGGCAAGAGATTCTAGATGTTGATAGAACCTAGATTGAAATACTGTAAAAGTATTAAAGTCTCAATTTTAAGAAAATATTAAATACCTACTTGTTTTGCTAAATAATCTTTTCTTTAGGGCTTGTGGGCTTTGGCCCGTTTATCAAGTTTAGGTCACTTGTTTCAGAGGATCTTTTCTTTTGGGCCTAAGCCCATTTATCTATATAGGCTAGAAGATCTTTTCTTTTGGGCTTTAACGAATTTATCTATTTTAGGTCATTTGAATGAGCACTTTTCATGTATATTGATCAGCAATCAAAAACCAAAGAGTAACAACACTTTAATAAAAAACAAAAAACAAAAACCTACAATTTTCAACATCAACCTTTCAAGTCCATGAAAAGGTAAAAATCACACCATGTAAAGATTCTAAATAAAAAAGATTAGAATAAGGTACTAAATTTCTATCCATCTTTCAATATTCTCATTAATATTTTTTATATGTCCATAATTAAAAATTGATATTTTTATTCATAAAACATGAAAAAAAAAATATATCAAAATCAATATAAAAATAAATTATAAACATTTTGCCATATTTAAATTGTGTAAACTATTTATTAATTTAAATACTCATTTTTTATAAATTTCTACCAATAACAACATTTTAAAGCTCCATATTCACATTACTATTAAAACATTATTTAAAAAAAAAGGATGGTTGGAACTTAAAACTTGCTCCTTTCCACTAAAAGAATTAAGACAGAAACCCTTAATTACATGTGTGTATTTATAAAAAAAAGAAAATAAATAAATAAACTAAAAAGGGGCAGAGACAATGTCTCTAAGTTGATACAAAGGTTGTAACTCATCAATTTCTTCTTCATGGTACCAATTTTTCATTATTGAATCTTTATCTTCATTTATTGCTTTACATTCCACTGGTTGTAATCCCTGCACCATTATTTTCCACCATTTATTCACATCTCAATTATTTAATAATTAAATTGGTAATTAAAGAATTATCTAATATTAATTACCTCTGTGAAAATCTTCATTGCTTCTTCTATTGTTGTTGTGTTTATAACATAAAGTGCTGCTTCCTGAAACATTAATCCAAATCGATTATAAGAAAAATATATAAATGATGAGCTATATATAACAATAAATTTAATCATTAAATCTTAAAATTGAAGCAAAAAATATATAGAATCGTGAAAAATAATTAATAAAAAATAGACTTACTCTGGCAAATTGGATTTGATGCATTTTGAGAGTTCTTGGCTCGTTTTCAATGGATGATTTTCTATCAATACTTCCCATTATTGTTATTATTATTCCTTCTTCTTCAATCTTCTTTAACGACAAGTCGTCCCAACCACACAGCTCTAGAAACGACGGAGCGAAAATGGCTTCCAACTGTTTTTGCTTTTTGGAAGAGAAAGAGAATGAAATTCTTCCTTGGTTGTATGGTGTTTATATATATTGGAGGAGGAGAGTTGACAGCTTGGCATGTGGCACTGATCCATGGGTGAATTAAGTCCGCCACGTGGAATCTCTCAACCATTAGATTCGTGTACACGTGGCAGCAGAAGTATGGGATCTCTGACCACGTGGCTTCTCATGTGCCTGTCACCGTCACCTCCAAATCTCTTGTCTTGATCGGGTTTTTGCTTTCAGCTTCCGCGACGGACCAATCGGCGTCTGCCATGGCGACACTCCCCTGGGGTCGTGTCGTTGTGGAGAATCGCGTCCCAACTGGACACGTGTGTGGCTGTTTTTTGGAATATTTTTTAAATTATTTTTTGGTGTAGGCCCCAGCGGTGGAGAGGAGGTGCATTGGACATCATGCACGTGAGTAGTCGTAGATTGAATTTCTATTACATGAAGTGAACCAAATCTTTTCTTATGAGGAAAAGTCTGATAATATTTTTTATTTAAAAAAAAAAGGATTTAATAAATTCCATAATATTATTAATATAATAAAGTATGAGTTTTGATTAATTAATATTTAAGTGTTCCGTAATCATCTTTTCTTAATAATATCTAAATACCAAGTGATTGATTAGGTTAGGTGGTAGTATATGTTGGATACCTAATAATTTTCTCAATACCCAAACAAAATATTTAATAATGTATCCTTCCACTAATATTTCATAATTTTTTATCACCTTTAATAAGTAATAAAACAAATTTTTAGATTGTACGAGTGATAGACGCTAATCGACGTTTATCACTATAAATTCACTTATAGACATCGATAGAAGTTGATAAAGTTTCAAAAATGTATTTTAGCAAACTTAGCTAATAACTGGAAATTGCTTATTAATGTCTCGCACAATAACTCGTCCTATTAAATAGAACATGTCTATAAAGTCATTTTGGAAAAGTAGTCCACTTGAAAATGAAAGAGGACAACAAAATTAAGAGTTGTGAAGAATATTCAAGGAAACGATATTGGAATTAGGATTGAAAAATACTTTCTTAGGAAGACAAGATGAACAAGTGTAACGTGTAACGTTAGCGTATATGAATACACAACCACATGCAACATTCTTTGCCTATCTATTACCATTTAGGTTTGAGAAATCATGAGATTATCTTTCCTATGCTAACCACAATAAGATGTTGCAGCATAATAAAGGTCATAGTTATATATGTGTCTAAACAAATTGGAAAGAAGCAATTTCTAGAGGATTATATTGTAGCATTCAACATAATATGCCATTTTGATCTGTTTCGTGTTGCTTCCTAACCATTCAATCAGTGTTTGTTCTTCCTCTTCTTTTATTATTTCGGTTCTTTTTGTTTTACGATACAACCTGAGAGTTTCTTCACAATTTTTCTTTTGTTCAAATTCAACCACAATCAACTTCAATTTTCACAGTCAATTTTTTTTTTCTTTTTTAAACAAGAACAAAACAAAAACTCTAATTAGAAACTAGACTGAATCAAGAAAACAATTAAATATATACCTAATTTAGAGTCTATGCTTTGGATATCAAATGATATGAAAACCCTAGGAGAACCCTAATCTCAAATACTATCAAATTTTAAAACCTTCAATCACTTTGGCGACAACCCAAGGGAATAGATCAGGTTTGAATTACTCTTTGATCGAAGACTAAGAGATAAAAAAAACTAGTTTCTCACTCCAAGTTCGAACACTCCACAAGCAAGGTGATCAAACTTACTTGAATGTTCTTGACATGCAACCATCAGTCAATTGCAAAAAGTTGGCGATGAGACTCTGTAGTCTACCAGATAATTTTCATTAATAGAAAACCATAAATCTTCAAATATCAAAAACTAATGTGTTGTATTTTGTTTCCCTACTTAGGTCTCTACCCCTAACTCAAAGTAACTAAAACACAAATAAACATATGGGTCCAATAATAAAAAGCCAAAAGTAAGGTACGCGTTTGCAGGATAAAATAAATTTCAAATCTTAATTGGTTCCATCATGTAGCGTCAACTAGCTTCAATTATAAATCTTTTGATCAATATTTGTTGCTTGAATCTCCATAATTGAGTTCACCTTCACTTGAATGTGAGTATTCAATGTTATCTGTAGTTTTTTTTGCTCTTGAACGTGTGATTGGTCCTGGAGGTAACACAAGAGCGTCCTGATTCATACCATAATTTATTTTTAAAAAAATGTGAGTGAGAACAAACCATATGTTAAAATCCTTTTATTATTCTGTAGGAATAATTTTCACTCTTAAGGCCTTGTTTGTTTCACAGGCTTTTCCATGAAATTTCAGACAACCATTTAATATCTTTATTTCTTTCACAAAATTTCACTTTTTAAAATCCAGGATCCAGAAAACTATAAAGCCACTTGACATGGATTTTTTAGTCCCTTGCAAAAATGTGGATTTTTATGTCTGAAAGATGAACAGCAAAAATATAGTTTAATTAATTTATAAATTAATATAAACTACTCATTACTATTTATTTTAATTAATATTAAATATAAACATATCACTAAGACTTAATAAATTTCAAATAATATTTTTAGCATTAAAATTTTATATTATCCTAAGTATTTAATATAAATTATTATTGTTAATAGTCGATATTTTAATTAATTTATATTAATTTGATTGATTTTAGTAATTAATTTAATTATATTTAGTCAATTAAACATTACTTATTATACACATACAAACATAAACACAAATATTAATTATCACAAATATTTAAAATTTATATATTAAAAATTCAAGATATTTAACATATGTAGGGTATTTAAGAGTACATTGAAACATGTGAGGATGACGAAATGGGTGGTATGCATAGATTGTACTACACGTGTAAAGCTAGGGTTCTGGGAAATTTCAACTAAGAAAGAAGGTGCATTGGACATCATGCACACGTAATCAGTCGTCTGTGGAAACTTTGTAACCAAAAGTCTTTTTTCTTTTAATCAATAAATCAATTACGTAATATATATTAGGGTAACTTCAAAATCTTTCATTGCCAAATTTACAGACTCTTGGTTGGCCATATATAAGACAGCTTATACTCATTTGTGTGAACATAATATATAGTTTGAACAAAAATTCTATGATCATTAAAGTTTAGGTTGACTACCAAAAGTGTGTGGTGTTTTGAATCTTTGGTTGTTGTTTATTTATTTATTTATTTAACCTTCTATCCCCTAGGCTACAACCCTATTCAATTGGTGAAGATTGAATATATATTATACCCTTGATCAAGAGGTAGAAGAGAGGTTCGATTGCTCTGTTTTTACATGTTGTTGGAGCTCACGAGAAAATTAAGTGAACCTCTAAATAAATCAATCGTCTTTTCGTAGATACGATAGCGTTTTGAAAAAATATTTGAAGAGTATTAATCTCACGTCGAAAAAGTTAGAAAAAGTGATGTAATTCAAACAAAAATATAAGAGAAACTAGCATATGAGTTTATTTTAAAATCAGTCGTATGAGTAGAAAAAATTGGAGAAGTTGTACAAAAAGTTGAGGTGCGTATTCTTGTAATTGAGATTGATGAGTAAATTATAGTTCTTGTAGTTGTGAATTATGATTATTGGTGAAGACAATAGATGGAGTTAGAGTCATGAATTCTTCACTAGCCATCCTTGCTAAGGTAAAATTTATAAGACTTTTACAAACTATTAGAATACGAACAATCCCACATAAAAAATATGTTAAAAAAGGATGAGGGCTCTAAACACTAAAAATAGTTTGACTTTGATTTCAAATCATCATGGTAAGAAAACTTCTAAATTTGTGGTACGTTTCACTCGAAGTTTCCATTTGTTTCTTCAATTTGAAAATGAAGAAGATAGTGCAGATAATGAAGAAGATAGTGTGAATAATACAAAAGTTTTGAGAGTCGGTTATAGTTAAGATGAATGAGAAAAATTGAAATCATCAAAATAATTTTCTTAATTATTTACTTTTATTCCCACTACAAAAGAATAGAGATTTAGGGGTGGTTGAATTGAATTCACAAGGAAATGAGTACAAGTACAACTAGATTTAATATAGAGTAAAAATTGTGGTGAGTTATTTATATTATACGTAAAACGAATGTGTAACGATATCGAGTTACGCTAATATTACATTTGAAAACTATAATACATAATAAAGCTTCTTCGTCTCATAAATGCAGTAGTGGGTTGTAGAAGAGGAAAGGAATGCAAATTTCATCTTATTCAACTTGAGCTTAGTGATCTTTACGAGAAGTTAGGATGTTGTGTTCCTCTTCTTTTCAAATCTAATAGACCAATCAGCTTTCATTTGGGTTTCACTTGTTCTTCTTCCCACCAGCCAAAATCCTTTGGATTTGGAGACCTCTGCTGAATGCTTGGTTGAAGAGGAGCCTGGTCTGGAATTCTGACACAAACGGGAACCAAGCGAGCACGGCCACGGGTGCAAAAATGACAACGCCCATCACATACTCGTACCCTCTGGCTAGAGCTTTAACTGATCCCCACATCCCTATTGCTTTCATTATAGGTCTACATGCTTGTGCTATCTACAACCACCAAGAAAAAAAGTGAACTAAATTAGATAACATTACCTCAAAACCAGTCGACAATGAGAGTAGTCAATATATCTTACAAAGAGTACGAGGTTCCTTAATATAAATTTGGTTTTCGTTTTTTGAAACAAATCATTTAAATTACTCTTTATTAAGTGAAGAGAAATTGGATCACTTTTTACATGTTTTGATAGAAGAATGAAATCTAAGAATTGTCTAGCAGTTGTCAAAAACAGATTCTTGTTTTTGTTTAGAATTCTGTTCCAGATAATACACGGAAAGAAATATTACGTCTGTGAAATACCTAAATGCCTAAATCTAGTAGCAAGCTTATTTTAGCAATATGTAAGGTGGGAGAATGAAGCATATAAATGTAAAATTGATAATACTAAGTTGAGTAATTATTTCAGACGTGTATATGCAGTAAAGGAAATCCAGTGAGGGAGGAAAAGTTATAATCAAAATCAAAGCCTAATATTTGCTACCCAAGTGAGGGACAGGCGTAGTTAAGAAAGTGAATGAAAAACTTAGGGCTTTTAGTGACATACTTGCAAAATAGCCCAGCCAGTGGGCATGAAGGCTAGAATACTTGAGAAAATGTCGCCGACAGTGAGATGGAGAAGCGTAAACAGCATTGTTACTACGACCACTGAACCAATAAACAGGAACAACTTCAGAAGTCTGAACAACAGCTGGAAGTCTGCACTGAATTTCTTTCTACCCATGGACACAATCTGCAGTTCAAACGTTCATTAATGAGTCAGTAATTGTGGAAATAAATAAGGTTTCTTCAACGCAGGAAAAGTCCGTTGAATTTCATTTATTAACCTTCAGTATAACCATAACAGCAACAATGACAAGCCAGGATAAGCCATATACCTGAAGTTGACAACAGAAAACAAAGATCAGAGGCTTTCTGCTCATTTGTTTGTTCCTTAAAACCAAATAGGAATCAGAGGCTTACCGTGATGCTTTTATTATTTCCAGCCACATGTAAATGATACACTATTCCATACTGATAGAGAAAGAATCGGATAGATAGTACAATTTCCCAGAAGCGTCCAACGAATCTAGTGTGTTGAAGGTGTTCTTGTTCCTCATCCCACCAGGATTCCCAACTTTTGGTTGCAGGCACACCAATACCACCTCTGCTATTGATCCATTTTGACCAATCATCCCAATCATCAACTATCTTTTGCCATTCAAAACCTGAAGGGTTGAAAAGGAAAGGGGCAAACAACCAAGAAACAACCAGGAACCACATTGATGATGTGACGAAAATGTAAGCCATAGCATCAGTAGCAGCTGTTCCATATATCTGGTAAACTATAAGCAATATCATAAGCTCTAATCCTTTGACAAAATGACTCCTTGAATACATCCTATAGTTCTCAGCGTATTTCTCATGCCGCACGACAAAACCACGACCGGTAGCTCTATACTTTGCTCCACCATGAAGGATTGTCCGCCCATAATAATGCACCTTTGTGCCAAGAGAGAAGGTGAAGAAAACTGATGCTAGTTGTAGTTGCATGATTATCAAGTCGCCTATTGCTGTTCTGAACCCTCTCTCAAGCCCTATTTCCATGATCATTGGCAAGGCAGTTAAAAGACCTAACTGAACAACTGATTGTGAAGCCATAGCCGCCTTCAAAGGATCATTTCCTTTTGACCTAGCATATTTCATTATGGACTTCTCCAATCCACTCAATGACAGATAAAGTCTACCATATAAGAAAGCATACACTGTAATGACAATCATCTGCATGACAAAGAAAAAATAATCATTGCACGTGATAAAATCTCAGAGCTAATAAAGCAAATCAAATATACAAACTAGTTCTGGAGGTAAAAGAAAAGATTTAACTGTGAAAACTCACCATTGCGCTGACGTAAAATCCTACTGTTGTGAAGTAGAAAGACAACATGCGGAAAAAGTCAAAACGATGACCTAAACGATAGATGTCTCTGCTAAGAATTTGCTCTCCGTTACCACAAGCTACCTTTGCCTCAAAAAGAGAGATTTGATTGAGACCAACATCTCTCCCTTTCCCAACTTGAATATACTCATGGTGGGTTACATTTCCTCGTCTCAATGTAGAGTTGAAGCCTATGGGGGAAAGTTTTTTTTAAAAAAAACAAATATAACAAAAATTGAGAAGAAAAATTCACTTGACTAGTGGAAGTGAAGTGTAAAGAAAAATACCAGCAAAGATATCCTCACTAAGGTTGATGCCTCGAGAAGCTTTGCTCATGCCCCCACGAGTAATATGGAAAATTCGATCGAAAACATCTGGATGACCATAGTGAAACCTCACCCTAGAACCAGCCAATTCAGAGTTAAATTATGAATGATACCCATGTTGGGTAATAAGACATGTAAAATAAATTAAGTCCAAGAAGGAAACCATACTTTAGAGGCCTCGCAAGAACCCTCTGACCAATAGTAACAAAACTAGTTTCTTGATTTGACATAAACCAAGCCAAAGAAGAAACACTGCAGCGCAAGAATTGAAGTTAGAAAAAGTAGTCATAACAACTTTTATAGCTCTTGTTAAGAAAGAAACCTAACCTTCCAGTAAAAATATGTTCACGCACACCCAAAATTGTAGGTGGACGAACACCATGGTCCTCATTGAACTCTTCTAAAAGGTTCCGCATTTTGAAAGCTTCTTCCAAGTAATTGTCCTAGGAGGGATCCAGAAAGTTAACCATCATTATTCAGCATCTATGTCATACCCAAAAGCAAGCAGTATCTCGGTTTTGGTGGTTTACCTGATTCATGTCAATGGCTTGAAGTGCTTCACCTCTCGTAAAAATGATAGCATGGTTTTGATTTTCAGGCTTCCCTTCTCCAATCTTAGCTGAACCTGGTAGCTTAATCCGATAGATTTCCTTTTAAAAAGAAAAAAACAAGATTACTCTGATGGTAAGATAGAACGAATATTTTTAATCCTTGAGTTTAACTTATTATTACCTGGTCAAGATTATCAACAGCTTTGACCAAAACAGAATAGTAAACTTTTTGTACTTTTCCACCTTCCCTCTCTTCAATTTCATCAATATATGCCACTCGAAGAGATGGATTACTGTGCCCAAAAAGAAAGTGAAAGGGGAAAAACGTTTATATAACAAATTGCACCAAGCAAAAACAAGTCTTGAAAAAAACATTAATCCAATTGCACTGAAGAGGCTGGGAACATACTTAACCATCAAATTCAGAATATCTGTAGCTCGACGATCCCCACTCCGTTTCTGATTTCCATAGTTCTGACAAGTAGCAACGTACGTGAATTTCATATCAGCCACGGCCTCTAATTGAGCATATAGGGATCTCTGGCTTCTTTTATCCTCTTCTGATGGAACTGTGATTGCTTTGTAGCCTTCAAGTATCTCTATTATTATCAAAAGCAATCATTAAGGAAACGATAGTAAGTTAATACTCAATAGAGAGAGCGCACAAACAGTGCTTATAAGAAAGCAAGACATCTCAACCACACAAAAAGAGAGAATAAAAAACAAGCATTCTTGACAAGTAAATTAGATTGCACATTACTGGAAAAGGTTAACATGCACATCTTACCACTTTCAGAAGCCATGTCGAGAAATGCTTGAAGCTTCAGAGCCCTTCGATAATACATCATACCCCTAACTGCAATAATTGTGTTAATGCCAGCGATGGAGATGCATAAATGAACTTGAAAGTAAATGTAGGGCATTTAAAATACCTGTTCTTGATAGAGTTTGTCCTCGTAAGGATGCCCAATGACGGAGGTGTAATATGTTTTCTTCATTTTCCCATATCTCACTGTCTTTTTTACAATTGAGTCGCTCCATGAAGTTGTTCCATTCATCTAGCAAGAAGGAAAATGTTCATGAGATAAGTCACCCAAAAATCACTTATCAAAGAACCAAGAGATATTTGTGTCGTTTTCTTTCTTTCTTTATAAGAAAGATATTTGTGTCGTTTTCATATATCACTCACCTGGAAAGATCTTCTGCAAGTAATATATGATGGAGACACCATCCTCATTTTCCATCTCAAGATCAGTTTTAGAATAGACAGTCTCCTCACTATAGTATGGGGTCATAACACTGTGAACAACCCAAAAATATTCATCTCAAGGTCAATTTTAGAACAGACACGTCATTTCACTATGTTTTGAAGACATAACGCGGTCAACAACCCAAAAATATTACCAAAGTACAGGAACCGAGGCATATTAGTAACATTAATTTTCAACTAAAGATGTTTCTTAAGGAAAACCAAAAAGTAAATTTTTACTTGAAATGCCAAGAGGTCGAATAAAATCTCTAATTTTTATATGAAAGATTAAAAGAAAAATCCATTTCTGCAGTGATAAGACATAAAACATGAATGGTGTGCTTGATAAAGCCGCCAGCACATTTATAACTTATTTTAGTTTGTAACCATTCAGAACTTTAATCTTAGATCAGCCACGGGAACAAGCATACTCTAGAGAAAGGATGATGCATCCAAACTCAAATTTGGAAAGAACTTCATACAGAGTCAAAGAAACCCAGACCTGAATGATAACATCTTACGGACTCGCGGGGCACGTGGCATATCCATAAACAATGAATTTGTGAAAAATGCAATTCTTCGTCGTGCTTCAAGATTTATAGGAACCTCAGTAGCAGATTCTTTCACAGTCAATAGTAGATAGAGGCGTCTAATCTGACATACACCCACAAAAGCAAAATTGTATTATTTCAATTAATCAGTTGAAATCTTAGAATGATAGATAATTTCTCGAAAGTACTTTTTTTTTTCAATATGCCCACCTGCTCTTCCCATTGAGCAGTAACTGAAGGAGGAAAGTTTATGGCAGGTCTAGTGTCAGTACCAGCAAAGAGTTGTCTTCCTGAGTCCTTGTTATGACCCAGTTCTGCTAATTCACTGAAAGATATAACAAGTTACCACTTTAGCATATAACAGTAAACATTGGAAGATGCTAGTAGACATGAATAAATTTACTTAAATTGCACAAATTATATTTACTAACCGGACTTCATTGAGCATCATATCTCGAGTGACAACTTCTAACATATCTTGCAGCAAAAGCACCACTGTATCTCGCTTGGACAGGTCTCCATCTTTCTGAAACAGGAAACAAGAGCAAAGTTTCCAATCTGAAGTAATGGATCAACAAATACTTCAGAACTGCATCATAACTTACCAAGATCTCCACGAGTTCCACAAATTTCTTACACAAAATGAGTAATGGACCCATTTTGAAGTTTGTGAGAAGTGTGTTCTTCCCAATATTATTTTCAACTTCTTTAATAATGGTCCCAATAATCCTGTAAAATTCAAAGTGGAATAAGAATTCACGAAAACAATTGACATAGTTTCTTGGTTTTACAAATGATATAGAACTAAAGTTCAAGCTTTTTCATGTTTTTTCTTTGCAGGAAAGGAAAACTTTGAACAGTTGATGATTTTTGGTTCAATAAGTAGGACTGTAGCTTGGAACCTTTTCTCATTTTCTCCAACCACCAGAACATTCAGGACATTTTTGAAAGATTCATAACACTCTATCACTGCACATTTCATGTACTCATCTGCACAAATACGCTTCCAGAGGTCGGAATCTCTGGATCGAAATTCAGCAGCCATATCCAATGCTATTGGAATCTGTAGCAGTAGACAAATTGTTAACAGTTGCTACAAGTATTACCAAAAAATGTAAATGTAAGGTATACATAAAAGAAAACATAAAGGGACCGTATTGACCTTGCTGGCTAGTAAAAAGGGAGGCCATTGGATTATTTTTAAGCTGGGATCTGATGAATAAGGAACTAGCAAGAGATCCATCTCCCTGTTTCATTTGAAAATCCAGTTTAGTTTTAAAATTATAATTAAAAGGATGCTTGGAATGAAGAAACAAATATAACTTAGTTTATACAGCCTTTCCTGTCACTTATTAGATCTTCCTCTCGAAAACTACATATTACTTCATTCCACAACTGTGCAAACTTGGCAGCTTCACTTCTCCTGCTGGTGGTAATCTAATCAGAAATAAAAGACAAATTACTAAAGATTTAATGCTTGAACCACTTATTTTATACATCTCAGAGAAAGGTAATAAAAAAAATTCAAAAATAAAAGAGCAACCTCAGCAAAACGCTTTGAGAAGGAGAATCCCCTTTTCCGAGACTTGTCCGATGGCACCAAATATGTGTTGAATGCACCTGGTAAGGACTGAAACCTAGACCTAAGCATACCTAGAGTTCGTATCTGTTATGAAAAGTAAAATCAAATCAAGTCAAACCAATCAGATTTAACCTGGTAATTAAAATAAGAAATTCAAATAAACATTGTTAAACATTCGTCTATTAAGCCAAGAAACATTTGTTCTTTAATTGAATGCACAATTATTTGCTAAAATGAAAAAGTCAGTACGGTATAATAGTTTCAACCCAAAGTATATGCTCAAACAATTACTTTCTTCATATTCTTCTGATAGATCAAAAAGTAATAATTTCTAAGCCAGTTTGAGATATCAGAATATACCAACTTATTGTGCATGCTAGGCTAAAAGGAGGTTGGAGAAAAATAGTGGAACGGATAGTGCATTAAGGATGATGAGTTACTTCGTAAGATTAATAAATAAAATAAAATAATAATGGTTAAACAAGCAGAATATCACCTCTCCCAATCGATCGCAAGCTCCAATGAAACCACCATATATGGTCGAAAATATAGCATACCAAATTTGAGTATCCATGAAATAAACCTGTATTCAAATTAAAAGAACAAGAGGCTTTATCCAAGACAATACAAAAATTCTTCCATACATTGTACAGCTATGGCATAAAACAAAAACAAAGAAGTGAATAGAGAACTTACCAAAATTACTGGCATCCACAGTGACACAACTGCCCCATAGTTGTTCTTGGCTGCATGGAAAAGATAATTTCAGCACAAGCAAAAGTAATCAAAGCATTAAAGTGAAGTGATCAGACATGAAACAAACACCTTTAGGAAAAAATTCATGCCATTCATATTCAACACGATGAATACTCATTATATCTTTTGTTGGCTTCACCAATGGCTTTATCTGAAGGGATTAAATACAAAGTGGTTAGAGGACCTTATTGACCGAAACCCTCTACTGAAATTATTGTCCTTGCCATTTTGAAAATTTATTACCTGAATAAAATAGCTAAAGGCAAATTTGCAGCATAAAAGTGACACCCAGAAGATGGTATACCTGGAATCAGATAATGTCTTAGCATGAAGTACATACTAACTAATCAAAAAAATAGAATTCGCAATTTCATAAATAACAAGGAAAAAATGAGATCCGTAGCCTGTCACTCACTTTATAAGTGCAAATTGACTTTCATGCATTCCCCTTCCGACATATATTCTTGGCTGCAGAAAGAGACACAATTATCAAAGACCTTTCCATGAGACCTAGAACATTCAAGGCCTCCAACGAGAAGCTTATAAACACACAGTTAAGAACACAAGTGAACTAAAGCCATGAGACAAGATCTTTCCCAATCAAAAAAGTCAAAATAGTCTACCACAAATATTATGATTGCATATTTGTAGAGAATCAAAGGAAAAGAGAAAAAGGATAAACATGTTACAGACAAATTACTGGTGTAGGCACACCATGTACAGGGATCATGATTGTTAGTTAGGCACCAAAGATCATGATTGTTAGTTAGGCACCAAAGTTTTACGTCCTACTGCGAAATTCAAAATTAGGAAGATAGAAGATTGTATTGCTAAATCTGGAAGAAAAGATGGTCTCGACAGAATCATCACTAATTTAATGGGGTGCATGACAATAGCAGTTAAGGGATATAATTGCATCAAAACTGTGAAGTGGTCAAAATGTATTTATTTGATGGAGCACTTATGGACTATAAAGGGGAGGAAGAGAAACAGAGAGAGAGAGAATTGAGCACATATCTACCTGAGACCACCAAAGTAGGAATCTGATAATGTGCCAATCCGAGTTTTCAATCCAACGTCGAAGCATTGGAAATATGAATAAAACTGCTGCAAGTAGATTGGGTAGCAGATATAGAGCAACTGCCATTATATATAGAGGAGGAATGCCCCTCAACGGGTTAAGAAATGACAGAACGTCTCTGAATTTCTCAGAAGCCATCTTGAAAGTGTGAAGATAGCATAGGGGAAGAACAATAGCCCAACCAAGACTGACAATAACCTTTAGAATGTTTCTAAGAACATCAGTGAACTTCCATCGGTGAAATCCTGGAAAGTTTAAAACCAAGTCCAAGATACCTGCAATAAAAGATGCATGTCATTTATTATAAACATATAAACGAAGAACTGTACTAAAAGGAAATGGATTCATAACTCCCCTCCCTGTCCATTTCAATGGATATAATTCATATAAACTTTCAAACATACAAATACCGAATAAAGATATAGTCATATCCTATAGAAAGATGTCTCCAAGTTTGACCAGTGATTTAACTAGAAATTAAATCATGGAAAGATTATGTGAACATTATGTAAGAGTTCGATCACTATAGCATTCTCAACAACTTCTAAGCATTAAGGCTCCTAAATGAGAATATTTTACTTTGAAGAAGACGAAGGATTGCAGCAGTGATGAAAATGCTTGATAAGGAGTACAAGACATCCTTTTGGAAAATCTCCAATGGTGAAACTCCTTTCCATGCAGCAATAACCATTGCCTGTAACAAACAAATTGAAGAGTAGATTAGATATAAAGTAAAGAACCCAAAATTAGGAGTAACATGAAAAACCGTCTAGAATTTGTGTGTTCCGTAATTGGATACCTGAAGAGCTAGAACATAAAAGGTCCATAGTCGATCAAAACTTCGGAATGTGTGCCAAAATGTTCTTGTCTCAACAAAATAAGATTTTCCTGTACTTCCAGATTTTCTTTGTGGTCCCTTTCTTCCCTGGTACAACAATTTTTTTCATCAAAGTGTTGACAAACAAAACTGCCTGAACAAAGAGATCAATACAGAATTCTTAAAATAAATTTGTAAACAACCTGTGCTAGGTCACGCGTTGATTTGAAAAATTCACCATCGTCTCGCATGGGCCAACCAAGAGAAAAGCAATCAGATGACCTACAAAGCAATCAGATAACATTCAAAACCAAATAAAGACCAACAGTATTTGGTTGGTCAAGTCTTTGTTTCAGGCTAACCAGAAGTACTCATTCAGATCATCATAGTTGCACCAGGCTGAGTGTGGAGCTTTTCCATTTTGGCTCTTTTTGGCCTCCTGGAAGATCAAAAGGAAACCCATTGTTGTTGAAAATGGTAGAGAGTTGATATAATATAAAATTTGTCTTTTACTCTTCACCTATTAGCTTAAGTTGTTTAGTCAATCATTTAAAAAAAGAAAAAACGAGTTAATCGGTGATTTAAGATTGTAGTAACGCAAGTGGTCTAGGAAGGTCCTGTTTTCAAACCCCCACAATGTCATTTCAACTTGTTGGATTTCTTCATATTTCAAGCACACAAGTGTAGGGGAGTGCTAGATGATATGATATTAAATTTGCCTTCACCCATTAGTTTAAGTTTTTTGGATAATCGATAATTTAAGAAGCTGAAATGAAATGATATGCAGCTTAAGGATTTGGCTGTCTGACCTTTTCAATGACTCGGTAAAGGGGAGTTATAACCTTCCGCAAGAAAGCTTCATCATCCCCACCATAAGAAGGCTTAATATTTTCACCAGTAACAATGCTCACGTTTCCAGCCAACAAGCCATGAAGTTCATATGCCATCTAGTTATAAACAATGTCAAAAACTACAATGTTAAGGTAATATTTTAACAAAATTTTTAGTACAATGATCAAAAGGAGAAAAAATCCTTACATTATGAAATATATAACTCAAACATTCTGGCATGAACCGAACATTTGCTGCTTCACCCCAGATGAGAAGATACAAACCCATGTAGAGTATCTTCCTTTGCTGAATTTCTAGCTGACCTTGAGGGAGCCTAGACAAATTGAGATTTTAGTCATTTAGGTGCCTTGTGTTAATCATTTGATTTTTTGTTTTTAGTTATTAAAAGTTAAGCTTATAAACACTGCTTGCAGTTAGAAATTTCTTTATTTTGTTATCCACTTTCTATCAATAATTTTAAAAACAAAGCCAAATTTTGAATCCAAATAAAGTAATTTTTGTTTTTAGAATTTTACTAAGAGTTTAAAAGTTTCTATAAGAGAGGCAAAAAACCTAGTAAGAAAATTGGGAGACAACATGCATAAATTTCACCAAACGTAAAACCAAAAATAAATCGTTATCAAGCGGAGTTGTAATTTTCACTTCTTTCTATCTAATAATTCAAATATAAAATTGCAAAAGCACATGGGGCATTTTAAAATTTGCAAAAAAAAATGATTTCTCACCTTAGACTATGTTTTCGTCCCAAAAATTTGCACCACGTTTTGTAATTCTTAAACAATTTGTTCATTACTGCATCAACTGCTCGTTCATCAAGCTGCATTTATAGAACACTTGAATATGCTCAGAGCAGAGGAGGGAAAGAAAAGCAATCTCATAATTTGATAAACAAGGAGATTCTCTATGCGCCAGAAGAAAATCATATAAATGAACTCGATAATTTATGAACTCCAACTCCATGTTTGAATCAACAAGTATATTGGATAGACATATCCTTAAAGTGACACGATTTGCATGTAAGAGTACGTATTGCACCTTGTTTAGAGGTTCAGGCTTGGGGTGAAGCCTTATATGAGCATTAGCAAGCAGAAGGATCAAATGTTCTCGCTGATTTCTAACATTATCTCTCTGTAGCCACAAATATGTCAGTTGCATATCGTTTATTCGTTAAGGCAGTTAGTAGAATTGATTGAGTATTACGAAAAAAGCACCTGAAATCCAAACATTGCCCTTAACCAATCCAGTAGGTCCAGATCACCTGCTTTCTGCCTGCGTTGCTCAAACGCACTGGGCCAGTTCAAGCCACGAGTATTCCACAAGGCACCCACAGCAGCCTTAACCTAAAAGTAATGGAAAAAAGGACAAAGTTAAGGTTGAATTTGGTATGATAACACGATGACTCTTATCAGCCATGAAGCACAAACACTTTAGTTTGACTAGTGTGTCCTTAGCAGACACATTCGGACACTTGGACACTTCGTGCACTTGTTGGAAACATATTGAACAATTGTTAATCCAATAGATGTGTTAGACATTAGTTTTACAACGTCAAAATAGGACCAACATTTGTTAAACATGCATCAAACACTTGTACTGTAAACTAAAATAGACACATGTATGACAAAAATAATGAAATAAAAAATAAGAGTGAAATACATCGAACTAATTTTTCAAGCATATATACGAACTCATTGACTTTGAATTTCCCTTCTTGTTTAAGAATGATATACATTCTAGTGAAGGTGTCCAAGTCGTGTCTGCATCCTAGATTGAAGGGAAAAAAATGGTGTCATCATGGCTATGCCCATATTGTATTTTGACTCGTATTTGTATCCGTGCTTCTTAGCTTATCGGTTGCAAGACACAAACCTCCTCAAGTTGCATTATAGACTGGGAAGCACCAGCAGAATCAAGAGGTAGAATGTTATAGGGTGCATAGATTTCAGTCTTTTCTTGGACATCTCTAGCAGCAGCAATAATCTGTTGATGTAGAACATTACTATAGACATCTTCATAGCAACCAATTAGGCGAAATGGTAAAGTAAGATTAATTAGATAATTGACCCTAAATGAAACAAACCTCCGGAGCAACTTCTTCAACTTTCTCGGTCTTATTAACGGCACAAAGCACTTCGAAAAGCACACCGGCTGTTTGGTAAGCTTTACCGAGCTGGGCTCTGCCAAAAGATTAGAAGGGAAAAGAATCTCGTGTTCAGACACATCGAAACAGAGTGTGAATGAAACTTGAGATATTTACGATAGTACCTGTCTGCTTGCTCTCCTTGATCAAGAGCACTGACATAATGCTTATAATATTGTTGATAGAAGGCTTCGATTTCCCTAGCATCTGTTTTCTTCACTCGAGATGCAAGACTGGACGCATTGTCCTGGACCAAAGACGACACACTTCAAATTAGTTCTATACGAAGTTTTTCCGTCGTTAATCGGAGGATTTTACAGGCAGCCGCCGACTCCATGGCGGGGAAACACAGCAAATTGATATGAATTTGTCTTCAGAAATTTTTTTTTATTTTTTATTTTGCCTGGATATGAATAATGACGTCATCACATGCGTCATTATATGACGTCATGCAGTTAAAAATTGCAAAAAGTACATGGACGTACCCTTTAGTAGGATGTTATTAATTTTAAAGTGAAACTCTATGGGATTAGCCATGCATTAAAAGAAATAAATTGATTAGTTAATTATTATAAAATATAAGAAGTCTGTGATATATATTACGTACCCTCTCTAATCGTTGTAAAAGTGCTGTTTTGAACTGCCTGACACCACGACCACTGGAGCTGGGATCCAACCTATGAGCCTTCTCAAACGCATAAAATCGACCTAATTTCATTGATCATAACGATGAGAGAGAGAGAGAGAGAGAGAGAGAGAGATCAAATAGGAAGCATATATGTATATAACTAATTATATTATCAATTAATGAAGAATAACCTACAGAGATAGGCAACACGAGGGCGTTCTGCTTCGATCTCTGTAGCAACACGAAGAATAGGAGCAATGGAAGCCAAAGATGAGGGAACCACCTCATTGTCAAACACCTCAGTTGAGAAGATAGTGGTAGCAGCGCTTCGAGATGGTCGCCTTGTCAGCCCTTGTGGGCCAGACTCCAGCGTCGACATAACTCAAACGTCCACCACCACCACACCACAGCGCTATCTATATATATCCTCTTTAATTCACGCCCTAATCAATTATCATAAAACGGAATCAACAACAAACCCATGATCTATATCAAAAAGCATTACGATCCGAAGATGAAAGGAAGGAAAAAGAAAAGCTTACGTAGTTAAAGGAGATGGAAGAGGGAAATGGAAGGCGCCTTCTCCTATATGAAAGGAAGGAATTAGGGAAGAAGAAGAAAGAAAGAAGATGGTGTGAGCTATAGGTACGTACCTGCGGAAGGAAGATGGAGGAGAGAGGCAAAAATAGAAGGGGAAGCGGGAGAATGAATAATAAAACAAGAGAGAGAGAGAGTTTGTGGGATTATGTTCCTTACCCTTTCTGGGGGACACGTGGCAATTAGCGATTGATGGGATTCTAAAACAAAGACTATGGTTCAACGTCCTTCTCGGAGGTTTGTTTTGTTCTAATCCTCTTTATTGTCTTTCTATTCTTGTTTCTTTTCTTTCCTTCACATTCGATTTTTTTTAATTTTTTTTGTTATTTTTGTTATTTTAAAATCTTACAAAAATTATTAGTGGAAAAACATTTTAGAATCACTAATCTAACGTTTGAGTTTAGGTGAGAGAGACATGAATGAATCGATATCATGATAAAAATTCTAAAGACATGAAATGGTTAAAAACGATTTACAATAATTGAAAGTTAATATCTAAAATAAGAGTGCATATTTCTTTTCGGTAGCTCAATCATAGAAACTCTAAAATTTAGTGTGCTTAGGTTGGAGCAATTTTATGTTGAAGTCGTTGGTTCACAAGGAAATGTCAGGACCATCAGTTGCGAAATTTAGATTCTGAATCCTGGACTTGGGATGCACATTTTAACAAGTTAACATGTTTTTTATTATTCATATTAGTGAATTTTTTTTTTTTTTTTTTTTGCTTATTTATTAAGTTTCGTGAATTTTTTACAATTTAATGGAAATATCGATTCATCCTTTCTTTCCATTTCTTAAATACCTCTCGAGGTTAAATCTACTAGATGTAAAAATATCATCAAGATGACAAAAGCCTTGTTCCTTGTTCCTAGTCTGTTTGAAGGTCAAGAAGGATTAAAGATCCCACACAACTCTCATATATTATTGATTATGTAATAATTATTTGATTATTACATTTTAGAGTACAAATCTAGGGTTAGCATAATCTCGAAAAATATATAGTTCACGTCATATTCAAGAAATGACCCGTTTTGTGTTGTTACAAACAATTTGATTAAAGTCATTGGTCATGTAAATAAAAGTATTAGATACAATGAATTAAGACTAAACCCTGAAATATTTAACCTCTCTTTATAAATCGATTAATATATTTAAGAAGATTAATATTTTAAAAATCATCATGTGACTCTATCTCAATTTTGAGTTAGTTACGAATGTTTATTTCTGAGTGTTTGCCCTTTTATTTGCACGGGTGAGGATGACCTTTAATTAGGTGATTCAATAACCCTACTTATTTTAGGAGACTTGATCAAATAGAAAGTTGGAATCATAATTTCACAATATGATATTCACTCACTCTCACATAGAGTAAGTAGATTATCGAGTTCATCTCTTAGGTACTTAATTTCGAGACAACGTGAACAATGGGGCCCTCTAGCTATCAAAAGTGGTTTAATTTTTCAGTTTCCGCTATTGTTAAAGGTTACTATTGTTACTACAATTAACAATTGTGTTAGTTGTCTTTTATCGAGGCAAAATGTCACGGGCAACATGTCTCAATATATATGTGTTCATGCATGTTTAACTTAATTGGACCTATGCTAAAAAGAAAATGTGTTCAACACCTGGGATTTGTGTTTGCATTCTAGTCATCTAGCCAAGTTTTTTAGTTCAACAATTATTTCGGTAAATGATCAAATGATAGTTAGTGTTTTATATTAACTCAGTGTTATTGTAGGAATATTATATTGAACCTGGTTAGTAGAGAATCTTGATTATGTTTTTAAATTTATTGTGTTCAACAAATTAAATGTGTGTATGATAGACAATCTGAAATTCTATTTTCAAAAACTGTTTTTGGATTTTGAACTACTGATAGCACAAAAAATGTGAATTCGAGCTTGTTCCATGATTTTACGTTCTCATTTGATTATTTTATAGCTTTCGAGCGATTCGAAGGTAGAAATCAGTGTTGATGTCGATTTGGAGCTTAATTGGGCAAATATGAAGTCGTACTACATCAATTGGAGCAAAAACGTGAAATTAAGAAGCTTAATAAGCTGCCCAGCAGTGTCGCGACGTTGTAAGGCAGAATGGTCAGTATCCATGAAAGTCACATAGCGCCACAACGTTGTCCTAGAGTGTCGCAACGCTCCAAACATTTTTCGCATGCGTTTTTCGTTAGTACTGTGATGTTGTCCCTAATGTTGCGGCACCGCTTCGTATTTTAAAAATATTTTTTTCGCCGCTAGGTATTTCACCACCGATTCCAGCAGACTTACACCATTGTTATTATATTTATATGAGCATTGTTCTAACCAATCTAGAATTGTACCTAATGAATATTCAATCATACGCTTGGAAAATTGATCATTCCACCTAAAGAGCTCTAGAACCTAATGCAATTAGAAAAATTCAATTATGCATGCTTTTCTTCTTGTTGAATTGGAATAATTAGAAATTTGGAACAATTTAGTTAACTTCACGAATTAAATTAGTTAGGTGAAAACGTTATGTAGAGTTAAGTAATGATATGATTCAATGAACAAGTACTTTGAATAGGAAAAAATCTATTTTGACCCAAGCTAGGATCTTTTTAATATTGAATTTTACAATTTTCTTTTACTTGTTATTTATTTTCATTGTTATTCACAACATAACTCCCACCCTTCCCGGTTACCTTGGGTTGTAAACAACTTGTTTGAAGAATTTACGTGCTTCCTAAGTTCGACCTGGACTTGTCATTAGAACTAGCTCTTAGTGTGTAATTCGTTAATTATTTGATCCGGATTTGGGTGACGAATTCCGTCAATCAACTAATCCAAACAATGCAATTTTTTTATAAAAAAAACATTATTATGTTTTCATTATATCCATATTTTGAATTTCAAATATTAAAACATAGGATTATATTAATGTAAAAAAAACAAAAAATACAGTGTATCAGATTTTTTGACCTAAATCATATTATAAATTAATAGTGGTTTATTGTCAACTAATATACTAGGTAAATACATTTATAAATAAAGCAAGTTGCATAAATGACATTTAAGAAAATAATTACATATATAACACAAAAATTGGTAAAAAACTAAAAAGATTCTTACCGATTTCTCAAAATTAGATAATATGTTCAGCTTGAAATCTCAGGATTTTGAGAAATTTCAAGTCATATTTCAGATGAATTATGTTATTCGTTAGTGTATGGAAGCCAATAATTTTAAAGTCCAAAATTATTTCAAATTTGATTTTTGATTTCATAAAATTTCAAACTAAATTACATAATTCATATCTTCAATTTTTTTATTTTTATCAATAGCAAATGGTTGTCATCACTCTAATTTGCTTTTAAGATAACTTGACTTAGGCGTTAATGGCGGGTAGTGTTGGTAGTTTTTGTATTGTCCTATCCAAAGACAATGAAATTAAAAGGAGATACCAAATTGTTGAAGAGAGTTGAAACTAAAAAATAAAAAAGAAATGTTTATGTATATTTTGTGGATATGGATCATGAACAATCTATGAAGTGAAAAAAAGGAAAATAATCTAATTTCTGTAATACAATGATCATGTATCATAAACGATTTGAGCTCTTGATGGAGTATGTTGCCTCAAATTCATGGTTCTCAAGCTTTGGTAAGGATCACTTGGATCTTGATTATGTGGTGTACCTTCTTCTTCTTCTCCATGTTCCACCGCCATTGCTGCTCCGAACTGTTGCACTACTAAAACTGAAGTCGTTGCTGCAAAATCCGAAGAAGCTAGCAAATCGCCTATTGCTCCCAGCTCTGGACATTCACTCCAGTCCGTTAGTCCAGCAGTGAGAGGTGATATGTGAGATTCACCTCTACCAACGATGAACAGGTCGTGAGCATCGTCCATTGATCTTATGGCCGCCACTGTCTCTTCGCCGTTGTTCAACACTTTTTCTGTGTATGTAATTGACTCACTGTTTGGGTTCCTTGCCCTAAATTCGTTTATATAATCTTCGTCCAGTTTCCTATCTCTGTTCATTTCTGTTTCCATTGCTGAAATTCTTGATGTGTTTTCTTCTGGTTTTGGTTCCATTATTTCTTGTGCGGCGACGAATCGCATTACGGTTAAATTCACTCCTGGATGTTCTGACATTCTCCATGCGTATGATAGGGCTTCTCTATCATCTTGTCCACCAAAGAACAACACGATTATGTTATAATGAGTTGCTTTGTTTGATGCGACTCGATTTGCGCCGTTTAAGCCTCGATCGACTAGGATTCCAACGGAGCAAGGGGCATTGGCTAATACATTTTGGTTGACCAATCTAAATGCTGGATTTGTAGCTTCCATTCCTCCATCCACTGTTTGTTGTTTATGGAATGGGATGATTATGAAGGCAACTCGTTTATCTTCAGCTAAATTACAGATGTCTTCGTGCATTGTGGAGTAAGGGGAAATGGCTGTGAGAGGTTGAACAGAGACGCAATCCACGTGTTGTTCGTAGTTCTCGAATGCATTGATGATGTGATCTGACTGAGCTTGTGTTCGATTTAATGCAGGGCGGCCTGATTTTCTGGTGTTGTGGACAATGAGCATGGCGGAGGCTCGACCTGTGAGTTCAACCAAGTGTAGCACGTAAATGCAAATTGGGGATCTTTTGGTTGGATGAGAAGCATCAAGGAGGTTGATGATTGTTGGCACATTTCGAGGTGTGTGTATGCAAACTAATACTCTAAATTCTGAATCTGGTTTTGATGCTTGGATTGTTCGTTTCTTATAGGGTAGAAACCTTCTCGTTGGCCTATAGATTACGGTAACTACTGGTGTTATTATCCCTGTCATAATGAGAGCTACAATCACCATAACTGTGAATGTTCGATCATCTAACACCTGCATGTTTAGTTAACATCGATTATTTGGTAAGAATGGTATGAAATAATGGTAAAGAAAGCGAAAAACACGTTGAGGATGATCATTATTTATTGGGAGTTTTACCTTCTGGTCTTTTCCAACATTGAGGATGATCATTTCAATAAGGCCTTTGGTGTTCATAAGCAAGCCTAACGTGACGCCTTCGCGATAGGACATTTGATAACAGATGGAGGCAAGAAGAGTTCCTATGACTTTGCCAATGAAAGCAAGGAGAGTGATACATAGAATAGATACCCAAGCGAATAATCCGTCTATGCTAGCCACATTAGTTTTAAGCCCACTTATTGCAAAGAAAAGAGGAAGCAAAAGGCCTGAAACAAAATCCTCAAGTTTCTCAATTAAAGCCACCCCAAGTGAACCATTTGGGATAACTAAACCAAACACAAAAGCCCCAAAAACGGAGTGTGTTCCTATGGCATCTGTAACAAATCCTGAGATCATAACCCCTGTGAGAATCAAACATATGTAGAACTCACTCACACTTTCCCCTTCTGGAGTTTTTCGAATCATCCACGAGATCATCGGTCTAACGACGAAGATGCAAAACAAAACAAAGCCTGCACTTGACAATACAACCCATAATGAAGCCAAAGATGAGGCATCATTCTCAGATAAGGCTATGGCTAAAGCTAAGAGAACCCAAGCACACATATCATTGAAAAGTGCAGATGCCATAGCCATCCTTCCAAGCTCTGAATTTATAAGTTTAAGCTCTGCAAGAATTCTAGCTAGCACTGGGAAAGCAGTCACGGAGAGCGCAATACCAAGAAACATAATGTAAGTGTTGTAGTTCAATTTTTGACTTTCTTTGTGCAATTGGAATGAAAAGGCAGCTCCTATTCCGAACGGAAGAATCATTCCTGCTACAGCTATTGCCATTGCCTTCTTCCCTGTTCGACGAATCACTGAGAGATCCATTTCCACACCAACCAAGAACAGAAAGTAGAGAAGCCCCACATTGGCCATCGTTTCAAGCACCATTACACTTCTTAAAGGAAATACCGTGTTGGCAAATTTAGCACTCCTCCCTAGTACCGAAGGCCCCAAAATCACTCCACCCTAGTACACAAAGAAACCAAATTTAAAGCTCCATTAGTGATATAACATTAAATTTACCTTCACCAATTGGTTATTTAAGACTTCAAATGTCATCACCAATGCCAATAAGTTAGCTACAAGAAAGAACCTAAATACAGAACTTAAAACTCACCAAAATTTCAGAGATGACTCGAGGTTGACGAAATGGTTTCAAGAGAAAAACCAAAATGCGAGTCATCACAACCACCATTGTTAACTGCAAGATGAAGAGGGGGAGAGAATAATCCAAAGGATTGTCACCTTGCCACACCCCATTAGTTGTAATCATCGTTGGCGCATAGCAGACGATCGTATCGTCTGTGCCATTGGCTATCGAAGCTTGTTCATCCATTTCTTCTTCTATTTACTAATCACCTCTTTCTTACAATACAAGCAAAGCCACCATTAACAAAGAACTTCGATGAAACTTGTGGAATCTAGCTAAAGGAAGGTTTGATATTGAGAATTTGGTTTGGTTAGCATTTTGTGTGTTTTACCAGCGAGGACCAGCTTGCTTGAATGGGGAAACGAAAACAGATTTAGAAATGTTGAAGTAATATTTGTATTTGAGAAAAAATTTGGTTGGAGATGTGTGGTCAAAGATAGATTGACTATTTCTAGACCCCAAGTTATTGTTGGTGGGTTGATAATGGAGGAGGCTTGTAAATAGCCTTTTTTTAGGCAATGAACAATATTAACCTACGGTTAGGGAACATAGATAGACAGTCAAATTTTGTTAGGGAGAATTTGCGTTGAGTTGCAATAGCATGAGTTTCATGAGTTTCTTAAATTATTTAGGAACATGGAACTTTATAAATAATATTTATTAAATATTAAACTTCTACAATTATTATGTTAATGATAATCGATATGCAAGGTTAAAATTAATGTTGATGTTGATAGAATATAGACAACTCAATTTTACAAAAATATTAACAAATGTAGAGATAAAACGTCGATATCGATGAATATTTCTAAATACTTTATTATAAAACTATAAAGTTAAAAAAAAATTATTTTACTTGATATAGATACATGTTTTATTCATTTACTTAATCCTTAAATTCCCTATCTGAGGAAGAGGTTGACGTCATATATACTAAGGAGAAAAGCTAAAACGAGCATAGTCCAATTAATATAGCGTATGTATTATAAATCTCGAGGTCAGAGGTTTCATTTTCCTACCCATGCAGAAGAAGAAAACGGTAAAGACTGGATAGACTAAGCTAACTTTTTTCCCCTGCACGATATACTATTAAAGATTAAAGATAAATTAAGATTTAGTATCAAGTTTCTATTTAAAATAAGATTTAAACAAAATCATTTACTATTATCATCCATCATCTTATTTCATTCTCCAACATCAACATTTTTTTCTATTCTAAATTGGTTGGGGTTGATCAAACCATGAGAGAAAAGAGATTGTCAAAAATACTAGTGCTTACCTCCTTTTTATTAGGAAATATTTGTTTAACAAGTATGCGACTAGTCTCTAATATATAAGTATTAGATAAGAAATTCTAGATATAGCAAAATTTTGTTTCAACTCTTGAAGTTTATCAATGATAGACTATATCGTTGATGAGAAACTATCAACAAAATAGAGTCTCTTACTGATAGATTTTGCTATAGGTAAAATTCCTTAAAATGTTGTTATTTACGCAATTACCTTGTTACAATCCTATAAGTTTGGAAGCTCAATTTTTACAATTGAAAATTTAAATATATAATTGTAATCCCCGTATTTTAAGAGTGATTTTGACAATTTGTCAATATTTGTATTTATCTTCTCTTATTATAATCATCTTCTCAGTAGAGATAACTGTCTCTTCTTGAAAGTGCTTTCTGCATTTGGAACTGTGATTCATTTTTAATGGCTTTCTACAACATCTTTTATGATTATTGAAAAGCATAAATATGAAGGGTACCTTTTTGTACTTTAATTTGTTTTTCTTTCTTTGTTTGTTCAAATTCCATATGACATTATATTTTTAATTCAATAATGGGATGATGCAGCTAAAGCAGTGGAGTTGTCACCAAATTTCAACTTGAGAGATTGCCACATGGTTCACCACTTTCTTATTAGGTCTCAATCTTTGATTTTGATTTTGATTTCCACAAATTTTGCCACTTTCAAATCCCCATCCTTCTCATCTATTTTCAAAACTTTTCTTAATTCCAACGACTTGCTCGTCTGCCAATAGTGTTGTGTTAATCGTGAAAAGCAACTTGTGTCTGATGTTTATCGTTGAAGTTGTACTACAATTGCTTTTCAAGCAGAGGTCATTCCACAACACAATAAATCATTTCGACACTCCAACCTACACATAAAAGTCTTGAATCATGAAGTTCATGTCGGTATCGATTTTTGCGTATATTAATTGTAAAAAACACCGTCCCTCACCATTCAGATCTCTTAAACTCTCTCTAAAACATAAACAATAATTGATATCAATTGGAATATTGGTAGTGAATTTTAAAGATGAATTCATTTTTTGTGAATTTGAGTCGATTCAAAACTTCTATTATGGGTTGGGTGAGCCACCATTATAAGTGGACAAACCCAAAACCCACTAGGGAGTGATATTACAATATTCATTTCCTTTCCTTTTTTTTTTTTTTCTTTTTTCAATGGTTTAAACATTATTATTTCATGTGATGGAAATGAAAATCTAATTTTAAAAGAGAAAAAGTTAGTGGCAATTTTTTGTAAGTTTTAATTCTTTCAAGTGTTTTAAATTGAATGATTGAATTTGATAAGATAAAAACACTTCAAAAATAATAAATATTTCACTATTTGATCAGTAAGAAACTATTCGAATACATTCTAGTCTACATTTATCTTCATGCAACCTATCCAATAATTCAATCACGATTTGTTAGCTAGTAACCACGAGGTTCGTGGTTCAAATTTTCCTGTACCAAAAAAAGTCATAATTTATCACTGTAATAAATATTTGTGCGTAATTTAACGTGGCTACGAGAAAAAATGGGTACAATTTGATAAGTTAAGATAGTTTAAGTTTTGAAAAGATTTTTTTTAGGTTTATTAGAGACATGGTTGACTAGGAGTTTTCCAAAATTTAGAGATTGTTTTAAAAAAATATATTGATTTTCAGATTAAGATGGAGATTAGATCATCAAAAGAAAAATGATACTATCAATATTTAAGTACTATAATTTACATCTACTAGTAGAAATTACTTACGTTGCTCGTGTTTCATAAAGTTAAAAATAAAATTCATATGTATAACTCGAAAATTAAGACTATTCAATTTCAATTTCAAACTATTAAATCTAAATCTCAATTTCTTACCGAGGTTAAAAGTAATATACAAATTCAAAAATATATTTTACTTAAGATATTAGTTGAAGATATGTGATATTTAAAAAATATATTTTCTCTATAATGTGAAGTATATATTATAGATTTCTCAAAAAGAAAAACAAGTAAAGAAAATATATCATATATAAACAAAATAGATATTAGTAAATAAAATGTAAACACCGAACACATTTTAAAAAAACAAATGATTATACAAATTTAGTATTTGATAATAATAAATATATTACATAATAACCTAAACTAATCGCAATTAAGATTTTGAAACACATTAAATGAGCAAAAGGTAATCTTAGGAAAAAAATTATTTTTCTTTTTATTTTCATTATTTTCTTGATTTAAATTAGAAAAACTACTTTTCAAAAAAATTGTGACCTCTCTAATTTTTTTTATAATAATTTTCTATTAGTTATTTGGATAATTTGTTTAAAATATTTGCAATGATATATTTTTTTTATTTTTAAATATTATTTTAAACAAAAGGAGTTATCTCATAAAAAAAAATAATGCTAAAAAAATAACTTTAACTATAATGCGACGACAAAATTCTAATTAAAAAAAAGAAAAAAGAAATAGGAAACGATTATTTTTTTCCAAAAACTTGTTGGATCGTAAATTTATAATTATTTTTATTAATTTAATAATTTAAATGAAAAATTATAAGCTATAACCGAATAGCCAATCACTAGCATCCTGTTTGCCCCTTTGTATAGATATATTTATAAGAAATGATGGATATTTTAATTTTAATCCAATATTATATATTTGTTATTCTTTTAACGACTCATATCTAAATTGTATATGAGAAAAATTCAACCAATTTTTTTGACTAATTGATTTGTTTTGTCCATTAGAAAAACTACAATTATTTCTTTTCAAATATTCTTTTTAGACCAAATTCATGAATTGTGATTTCAATTAATTATCAACATACCCAAAAATTATATATATATATATAAACATAATTTGAATATAATTTAGTGATCTAAGAATTGAACTTTCAAATTTAGATTGGTAATTAGTATCTGATTATTGAACTATAATTGAATTGAGGAGATTATGTATTTTGATTATAATGTAGTGTAGGAATTGTGAGTTAACATTTTAAATTTTTAGCATAAAAAACTATTGGAAATGGAAGAGATTAGATTGAGTCTACTAAAAATGGAACGAACTGAACCAAAACGATACAAATTGCATCCCTATCTCTAATCAGGAAATTCAAGATTGGTGGGTGAAAGTTAGAGATTCCCAAAAGCAGCGTTACACAATAAACAAACAACAAATTAAGAGAAGAAACAGAGTGGAAAATGATCGGAACAGATTGAGTGGATTGAAGTTTGGATTTGAATAAATTAGGCGGAGGATAGAGGCAAGTGCGCATCAACCCACCTCTCAAATGCGTTACTTTACAAGGTTTCGACCAATATTCTGACCAAAATTCTCCATTTCATAATATGAAATTTCCAAGTTCCCACATTTTTTTTCTGGGTATTAAAATAGCAACAAAAATCTTTTCCCTTTTCCTCTATAAGCTTCATTTGATTCATTCCCGACGTTGTACAGCTTTTGATTTCTCCCTGCTCCTGCTTTCAACTTCACCCTCCCTCAATTCTTTCCTTCTTCAACTTTCCTGTTTCATTCGTGGGGAAGACAAGTCTACCGATTTGTGTGAGTTTGTTTCGGTTTTGAAGTTTTGGGTTCTTTGTATTTCGTCTATTTTTGCTGATGCTCATGACTTTTCTTTCACGTTCTTCAGAAGTCCCCGCCATGCCATAGTTTATCGTCTATGAGTTTTCAGTAATCAAGAAGTTGATTGTCTTTCTTCTGCGTAATTGCTGAGTTTCTGAGTCTGATGATTCACAGGTGATTTTGTTTATTATTCCTTCTGCAGTATGATTTCTGTTCCAGCCTTAATTTGGAATCATGAATGCCTCTTTGTTCTTTTGGGTATGTCTTAGGATGAAAGAAGGATAGTAGGAAGGTTTAGAAGCTTTACTTTTGAATAATGGGAACTTATGGAGCTTATGTTTCTCTTTCTTCCAATAAGATGTGGAATATTGGAAGTTGAAGTACCTTTATAGGGAAAGGGACAAATTGGGGCATTGGATTTGTAGCCAAAACGTAGTATCTGAAGTTATTGGTATGCCGCATGTATGTGTTCATAAGTTTGCACCATGCACAAGGGGGACAATTTTTTTTTTTTTTCTCTCTAAGTTAATCCTTAAATTAGAATGATTACTAGAAGGGTTAGAGAGAGAACACCATGAAAAAAGTCTGGAATTTCACAAGGTTGGCCACTTCTTCCCTATCTTTTTTCTTGCCATTGGATATTTGGGAGGTCCTCTAGTTTTAATCCAACCATTGGAATGCTTTTATTGCATTTATCCAAAGAATCTTCCTCTTCCTTCTTAAACTATGGCCACACAAAAGTTGGGACTTGTGTTCTTTTGCCTTTCTGTTCATAAATTCAACATATATGAACTTTCTTCAGAAGGAATTTCCATCATCTCCTACTAAAATCACTATGATAGAACAAATGTTTCGTGTTCTACTCTGCTTCTCGACAATGATAAGAGCAGCTTGATTGGAGAAGAGAACTGGGGCACCCCTTCTGAAATTTTTCTGCTGTATTCAAACCTTAATACTGGATGGACATGGACCTCATATATTTGTTTTTTATTTTTTTTATTATTCATGTCTTTCCACATTGCGGACTTCACTCTTTTGCTCACTGTAATAATACGTCAGAGAGGATGTTTATACTTCTTTTTTCTCCCTTTCATTATTGTCCACAATTGTAGTTAAGCACAATGAATTATAAACTATTAAACTGTATTATGATCTTCTCATTTATTACTTTGTTATTGCATCTCAAGATATTCTTGCAAAATCTTGTACTTGTATATCTTACATGACTCTTGACAGTTTGTGAGAATGAGAGTTAATTGTCAAGCTATGGCATGTCGCTTTCTTTTGTTTTATACCCTGCACCCTCTGGTGTTCCTAATTGCTATTTGATGCCCAAGTTATTGAGCAGTAAAATTGGCAGGTAACTCCAGTGTGGATTTACATGGATGCGTATGTAATACATATTCGTCAGTTAGCATTTTTCATGGAATTTATTCCTGTATCTACTTGGTGTTCAGTGTTCTGTTCTTTAGGCTTCTGCCTTTGGGATCGCCTCTTGAGTCTTTAAATTCTCTATTAACAAAACCACCATCTATCTGAAATAAAGTTGAAATACAATTTATGCCTAATTTTTCTTGTTGGCTTCCATGTATGTAATAGTTGGAGATGAAGCATCTTGGAAAGAAATCATTTTCAGTCTGAATGACACCGCTACAACTTTAGCGGTGGGGTAAAGAGTGTCGGAATAGTCATATTGAATAGCAGATCAGAGATTGACTGCAGCAAAAGAGAAGAAATTAACAGGTTTTCTTTTTTTCACATTAGTTACTTCTATTGAATATTTCATTTTTTCTGTTCTTCATATTCCGCATTTCTTGGATTTGACATTCATTCATTCATTCTTTCTGTCTCAAGTAGTTTTATTATTTTTCCCCTTTAAATATATGGTAATGTATAAAATTAAAGTTAGATCCACATTTATCATTTTTTTTTTTATTGTCGGATCTCATGTAGGTAATAATTAGGGATGAAACATTTTGAGAATGGTGAATCTGACTTGGAAGAGGGTAAAATGGGAAAGGACAGAGACAAAGCATTACGCAATAACAGGATATTCAGATTACATAACCAGGCCTTATTGTCTGGCCTTGCATACTGCATTTCTTCGTGCAGCATGATACTAGTAAACAAGCTTGTGCTTTCCAGTTATGATTTCAATGCTGGGATATCATTGATGGTGTATCAGGTGATTTCTCATTGTTGAAAATATGTTGAGAAGTTAACATCTATTTTTCCGTTATAGCAGCTTAATATTTTGTCATGTTAACCATAACTTCTGAGTTAATTGGAAGACTAACAAGTTGTTGTTCTGTTTATTGATGCAGAATTTTATATCAGTTAGTATTGTAACAATATTGAGTTTTATGGGCATTATATCCACGGAACCACTCACTTGGAGGCTGGTTAAAGTGTGGTTGCCTGTTAATGTTATCTTTGTCGGGATGCTCATTACTAGTATCTTCAGGTAGGATATTTCTTTTCCTTATTGTTTAATTACTCAATGTTAACATGTGTTTACTGAAAGGAAGTTTTGAAGATTTCTGACTTGACATTTTTCACTGGTTTTTCTTGAAAATGTATGTGTAATTCTTGATCAATCAACATTTGCATAATTGTTATTTTTCTTATGTTGATCGTGGAACATAGTAAATAATTTGATTTCTACCTAAGCTTCTTGATGTACATTGGTGCACAAAACCATCTCGTGTACCCCAAATGTTAAAAAATGGATTCGAACACAGAATTTCTCAGTTGGCATCAGTTTAGCCAAACTTTTGAGAGTTTTTTGTACCACATCTTAGTGCAGAAAATAGTTGTCTGCCTTTGGGTCAAGTCCAAGATCTTAACAAGATGGTATATTCTTTTATCACTAATTTGGCTGGTAAAGTTTAAACTGGATCTTCTGCTACTACCCAAACCAAATTTTCTAAAATGAATCGTTGCTTTTGGGTTTGGATCAGTTTTATTTCTGTCTGCAACTTATCTGTAGGTTTGTGTTTCATGTACTTTCTTAAACAGTGTTTACTTCTCCTGCAGTTTGAAATACATTAATGTTGCTATGGTCACAGTTCTGAAGAATGTTACCAATGTAATAACTGCAGTTGGTGAAATGTATCTTTTTGGCAAGCATCATGACAACAGGGTCTGGGCTGCACTTTTTCTCATGGTATATTGCATATTTTAGTATTATTATAAGGACTAGTTGCTAAAGGCACAGTTTATGTTATTTTGTTGCATCCATGGTGATCATGAATTCTAAAATGGCCAATTGAACTTCAATACGTTGTGCAGATAATCTCAGCAATTACTGGGGGGCTTACTGATCTATCTTTTCATGCGGTTGGATATACGTGGCAAATTATCAACTGCTTCTTGACTGCATCGTATTCCGTATGTACATATCTTTTTAAGGCTTTTATATTTTGTTCATTCTTATGCTTCCATTTCAATGGTTTGATTTGTTTCATACCCTTTCCACCACCTGAACGATTCTTACATTTTCTATCACTTCCTTTTAGTTCTACTTTTGCATCTTTTCCAATTACTTTGTACCAACTGCAATATCCCATCCAAGTTCTTAATTTTTAGTGGTTCCAGTGAATTACTGACCAGGGTTGTTGCTTTCTCAAAAAATAATTGGTTCTGTTTGTATGCAAATAATTCAATGTTCAAATTGAGAAAAGGATAGTTGAGAGTTAGAAGGAGGTCAATGTGGATGTATCTATCTAGATTTATTCATTATTCCACTTTGGGCCGTTGATCTTAGCTGTCTTAAATATGCAGTTAGCATTTTTGTAGTTTATTAGCTTCCACAATACAGCTGATGTTCAATTTTTATGCAGCTAACTCTACGGAGGGTTATGGATACAGCAAAGCAGATAACCAAATCTGGAAACTTGAATGAGTTCTCAATGGTCCTCCTAAATAACACTCTTTCTCTACCTCTTGGGATATTTCTTGTTTTTGTGTTTAATGAGATTGATTATCTCTCAAGAACGTAAGTATCTCTCATCTGCCTTTTCTTTTTCTACCGGTTGATTAAATGATTCTCTTTGTTTCCATATAACGTTACCACATTTCTAGTATCTACTTTATCTCTTTTTTTCAAATTCATTTCTCTTTAGCCAAATAATTTTGATAAAATAGGAAAAATTAATCAAAGCCTTCAATCATCTACTTTGGTTGTATTTATGCTGTTTATTTTATAATAACTGAAGTATCAGGTCCGCTCATTGAATTATGCTCAAGGCTCATCTCACTAATTCTTACCGCCTACTCCAAGGCTTGATCCAAGAGACCTTAACATTATTAAGTTTTCTACTTAGAGATTGACCATGAGCTTGGACTTCAGAGAGAAATTATAAGTTTCCTTGGAGGAAAGTTGTAACATAAAATTATGTACTATTGACTTGGAAAGCTTTTTTCTTGCCACTTATGTGCATTTTGAGTCTTTGACCTGCATAAATTTGAACTTAACAAGTGTTGAATTCTTGGCAGACCGCTTTTGAGATTGCCGATGTTCTGGTTGGTGATTACATTCAGTGGTGTTTTGGGTCTAGGAATTAGTTTCACGTCCATGTGGTTTCTCCATCAAACTGGAGCAACAACGTACAGGTAAAATGAGGAAAAAGAGAATCTAATGCTGATGCTATTTTTAAGACTCTCTCGTATGAATGACAAGGCACAATAAATATAGATCATATGTGCAGCATTTTGAACTAAGAATCTCATGCATTGTGCTTTGATACCATACTAAATCACCATCTTAGAAAAAGTTGATAATTAGTGGATTTCAAGCTTGCCTTCTGACTTTTCTACACCATGACATGTGCAGAAGCTGTTGTGTAGCATCCTTTGTGATGAATGCCTCTTTTAAAATCTGTTTATATGTAGAAAGATGGTGAAACGAATATTTGCAAATATACTAGTGTAGTCTCTCCTTAATTCTAACTTCGCTTCGTGTGTCAAAGACTTCATTGCTGATTATCCATTATTAGTTACTTGTTCACTGACTAAATTTTCTTTTTTTCACCTTACATTTCCATAAATAGCATGCCTGTACTTGCTAGTTTTAAAATATGTTAATGTCTTTATAAATACTCCAGTTTAGGTTTTTGGTTTGAGAGCTAACTAAATATTCTCATCTGATCTACTGCCATATAACTTGCAGCCTAGTGGGGTCACTAAACAAGATCCCTCTCTCTATTGCTGGTATCTTCCTTTTCAAGGTCCCTACAAGTGTGGAGAACTCGGCGAGTATATTTTTCGGTGAGTTTTCCTCATGAATTGCCTAATCCTAATATTATATTTCCTTGGCAGTTATATGTCTGGAAATCACATGCTTGATTGGCATATGCCAAACAACTAAAGGAAATGATAATTTGCAGGGCTTTTGGCTGGTGTGTTTTTTGCAAGAGCCAAAATTCGAGAGAGAAGTTAATCCTTGAAAGTCGAAAGTGATATCCGTAAAAGAACTTTTCTTCGACCTCGTTCTTATTGAACTACTGCTTGCTGAAGCTGGTTTGCAGTTGACTATGATTTGGAATAGAAAATGGAGCCATCTCTCATTGCTGCAGTTCTTCTTCTTCTTGTTTTTTTCTTTTTTTTTTGGTTGACTGAGGTGGTTTTCAGCTTTGTAATTGGGATGAAGCTGAATAGAATTCTGTTGAAATCCAATTTTGACTTGGCTTCCTTTGTTGTATGGAAAGGAAAGACAATGCAGATCATTGATTGTTGTAGCTTCATCTATAAGGTGGATGTTCTTTGTTGTTTTCTCTCATTTTTAATGGTTGTAATTATGTGACATTCTGGATTTGTAAATTTGTCTAATTAAAAAAAAGGTTTAAATCCTATTCACGTGAGAGTATTTGAATTTTTCGTAAGAAGATTATAGTACGAGTTTTAACCCTGGAATTCATTTTTTACTCAATAAAGATTAAAGCTAAAGTGAACCTGACAAATAAGTAATTTACATCATTTTTCACTCTAGAGTAGAAGGTTTGATCTTCCATACTAAAAAAATTTTAAATTATAAATTTTTGCCTATGAATTAACTAACAAGAAAACCAAGCCAAATAATATTAGAAAAATGTTTAAACTTAATTATGAAAATACTTGAATCTAGCCCCAAATCAATGGCAAATTGGTAATGAGAAAAACTTAACAATAAATCTTTAATAGCTTGTTTGTTTCATGAATTAATGACATTATTATAACATAACTCATCCATCTATAAGTTTGGCTACTGTGATCTGAGAAGAGATTTTGAATGATATCACAAAATCAGAAGTATCATGAATGAAGCCATATATGCTGCAAGAAAACTAGTATTAAAGAAGAAGACCAATTAGTTAGATAATTGTATTAGAAGATGGTGTTATGATACCTCTAGTGTTTGTATTTTTTGTGTAAGACGTGTAGAGTCTTAGGACCATTTATTCTTTGATTGTCTTTTTAGTCATCATATTTGGAATAATATGCTATTATGGAGAAAATGTTTCCATATGATCTCTCATTATGACATTGATCTCGTCTGGATTTTCTATTTCGTATGGACTATCAATTGTGACGTAAGGTTTGAAGACTTTTCCAGTGTGTTGTTCTTTATCATATTTGAAGAGAGCATGATATTTTTGTCCATGGAACAAGCATGTGATCTCTATATGATCAATCCAAGTTGTGCAAGTCTCCTATTTTTCTCGGTTATTCTAAGTAGTTTAAGCTTTTATTGAGATTCTTGTTTTGTTGGCTCTTCTTTAAGACCTTAATTGAGTTGTGTGAAGCTTTGACTTCAACGTGTTTCGTTATATCTTTGTCCTAGTTTTTATTTTATTTTATAACTCTTTTGATTTGTTTGTTTGTTTGTGGTATGAACTAAGGTTATGAAATCTATATATATATATATATATATATATATATATATATATTTTGCAAAAACAAAATAATAATAATAATAAGTAAATAAATTAAAGACTTTTTAAATCTATTTTAAAAAAATGGAAGTATATTTTGAACTTTTGGAGGCCAAATAGTCTTATGGCTAAATTTTATAGACTAAGAAAGTATTCTTAAATAACAATTTGGCTTAAGAATTCGGTTGCTCAGAGTCGTTCAGACTCGTCTTGCAATGGAGACCTCGCAGAATCCAAACGCAAACACCAATTCCAATTCTAATCCCATATCCTCGCCAATTCCTGTGTTATGGCCGACTATTGATGGCTCTCTGGGTTTGTCGGAGGAAGAATCGGTGAGCTATGCCCGTAGGTTCTACAAATTTGGATTTGCATTGCTTCCATTTCTTTGGGCGGTTAATTGCTTCTACTTCTACCCTGTTCTTCGCTCCCGCTCATTTCCTCGCATTCGACCCTGTGAGTTTGCCTCTCTTAACTTCTACTTTCAATCCTAATTTACACTTATACCTGATCTTTATACCATGATAAACTTGAAGATTTCATTACTTATTGATGTTTAAAGAAAAATATGATTCGACCCTATTGTTGGATTTATCATACCTCAATATTCCTGTTGTTAGCATCAAGGATTATTGTTTGTTGCTGATCTGGTTTTTTCGTTATATTTTAGCTCCATTCTGCTTCGCTAGTTATGTTTTAATGTGCGGAAGGCCAAAACTCAAATTATTTTGTATAGAAATACATGATGCTATTGTCATGTAGATATTTGTGTTAAAAAAACTGAGCGCCCATCGGTTTATCCTTGTTCATTTGTTGATTTTTTCGTAGGCTTGGTCTGTAAATACGAGGCGTGTTTATTTGTGCAAATATCCTACCTTTTTAATTATTCCTTCTCTTAGTTGTTTGCTTCATCGTGGTGACTACATTATTGTCTTGAGTTTGATAACTTTTATTATAATACTTTAAGCGATGGTACCTTCGTGCTCCTCATATGATGAATAAAATGGATAAAAGATTAGTAATCGTGTTCAAATTCAATAAATTGAGCCTTAAGAATTTGTTGTTCTTTTCCTTAGGCTTGGTCTGTAGTTACTAGGAGTTCTAACCTGTTTATTTGTGCAAATACCCTGACTGTTTTATGTTCTATAAAGTACAGTCATTTTTGTTTTTGGTACATCAAATGGGGATTGGAGGAATTTGAACCTTTGATCCCAAGTAAGGTAGTACACTCTAATTACTACTGAGCTAGGCTCACGTTAGTCAAAGTACTAATGCTTTTGAAGGAAGATAAAAATTATTGACTCTTACGCTCCAAGTAGATAACATTTGTAAATAAGCTTTTGATTGTTTGTTGAAGTTGTAATTCAATTGAGCTTTACTATGCATATCCTGTTTTCTTATAATTCTTTTTGTGAAAGATGTGGTCAAGAGTCTTGTTTTTTGCCTTCCAAATATGCAACAATTTAAAGTTTTGGCCTCAGATTATTTGTCATGGTGGTTGCCCCTTTCAACTTCATTTGGCATATCCTTTTTTTGGGAATTATGCGCATGAACTTTGTTATGCATCTATCTTATCCACCTAGAGCTGTGTGTACACGTATATATGTACAAATGTAATCATAAACCAACGAGGAAAATTAGGATGTTTATGTATATAAGAAGGGTGGGTCTTGTGTGTTTGCATGCATATGGATGAGAAACCCTCAAAGGGGGACAATCCATAGTTGTTTACCATACGTTGAATGCATTATCTCTATCTTCATATATCTCCTTTGTCGTACGAGCATTGATTGTTTAGAGTGGAGATACTTTCCAAAGCCCTGGGTCAAGCCCACGGAAAATAAGAGTGGCTTGTTTTTGTGTGTGTTGTATGTAATATAGCTAATAAGGGTGGCCTACCTTGGAGCACATGCGCATATATCAAAGAATTTAATTCAAAATTGACTAGGGGTGAAAAGGTTGGTCGTGTGTGGGTAGCAAGGGTGTTTTTATTTTTTTTTCCTTCTATTTTTTTTGCGTGTATAATAGGGGTGATTAAACTTAAAGTTATTATGTACTTGTTCTTACTTTTAGTTTGAATGATCCAATTCAATTTTCATTTTTTATTTTTATATGACTATATCTGTACATCCATGCTAGCATACACAGAACCCAGCTTGTTATAGTTATGTAGGAAAATTGTTTTATAGTGTGATTTATAGTTTACTGTAACAATGACAACTATAACTGTAATATAACAATGAATTTATTTGAGATTAATACTCTATATACTTGAAAGCTTTTCAGTCGGTCACTCTGATACTGGAGTTTTCAAGATTAATAATTCTGGAGGATACTCCTTTTGCAAGGCCATGTATCATTGGTAACACAGATAGAATTCTATATTTATTTGTAACAAATCGTAGAAGTTCCTCATGCCTTGGAAAGATGAGTTGTTTCTTTGGGTTTGTTTACTATGAAAAGTTTGACACTCTAGATAAAGTCCAGATTTTTGTATCATCTCTCTCTGAATGGGTGTCCTAGGTAATTGCAATAGTTGAAATGTTTAGGATGAGATCACAACACAACCATAGGACGATCGACGATCCACTGAACTTTAGCATGAGGAGATGGTACTGAGGACTCCCTTGTTCAAATTCTAATAATAGGTTACAACTTCCAAAGGAAGTCGGTCAACATATTTTCAGTCATAACTTTTCGATCTTTAGAGAGTACCGAGGAATTAATGAGGGTATAACTAGGCCTAGGAGTGAAATTGAGGACTTAGGATTTCCTGTTTTCCTAGCTTTTGTAGATGTTGTTCCTTACATAAAGATATTTATGATTGATTCTCATCTTTTATTCAAATAACTTGGTGGTCTTTTCATTTTTTTTTTGTAATCTCCTTGATTTTTTTTTTTGGGAGAGGGTTAAATATCTTGTCGTTTGACAAAGTTTCCGTAACTTTAGGCTATCATAATTTTTCTTTATAAATTTTGAGTATGCATTTCTGTTTATAGTTATTCCTAGAACCACGTTATGGTAGAGTATTCGTTTTTATTTAATAGACATTTACTTGAACTGTTTTCCCCATTAACTACTTTTGGGGCTCAGTACAATTACCTAACGATTTGAAATTGTTGTTCCTTTAGATATTGTTGGCTCAGCTATTGGCTTTGGTGTTTTCATGGCCATTATCTCGTCTTGGGCATTGACATTTTCCATTGGAGGAGAACGCCTGTTTGGACCTGTTTGGGATAAACTAGTGATGTACAATCTTGCTGACAAATTAGGATTAACAGGTTGGAGCTAGTCTGGTTCCCTCCCTTCGGCAACCAGCTTCGACCTTGTTGTATATTTCAAAATGTGCAACTCTCTACCGTCTTTGTTTTCTTGAAAGATCAAAGTTGAAGCTTTTGGTTTCCCTTCTCAAAGTGTTTCAATTGTCGAACATGAACATTTGCATTTCCATGTCGATTCTTGTTAATAGTTGATGCACAAGTTTGAATCGGGTCTCCCTTCAACTGCAAACTAAGATTTGTGGATAAAATTCTAAACCGGTTCTCTTGAATTCTTCTTTGCTTTCTATTTCTCCCACTTTCAATACTATAAGCCGTGGCTCTTTTCTGGTTCCCCTACTTCAGAACATCCATTTTTCAGTGGAAAACATCTTGAAGCAAGTTAGAAACTCCCTTAAAATTCTTAAGGGACGGTGTACAATGATCAACAATCCCCAAAAGAAAGGTATGATTGTATACTGTAAGACTTCTTGTTAGGGATATATTAGCATAATTAGTATGGTGAGTAGAAGAGGTATTTTAGTAAATAGTTAGTAAGTTTTTTTTTTCTTTTAGAACTTTTAGTTATAAATAAGAGGGAGTGTGGTTGAGAGAATTTTTTTTGTGGGATTTCCTTTTGAGAGGGCTATTAGGGAGAGACTAGCTCTCTTGAAAAACTAGATTATCTTGTTCCTTTTCCTATTGATATTACAACAAATTTTCATATATTTCTACGACAATGTTCATTGTTGGTTTAGTTGTTCTCGAGTATTCTTGTTGAGGAGTATCTTAAAAAATACCTCTATGATGGTATAATTAGGAGAATATGTATATATATAGATCTTAAGGATATTTTTGTATTCCCAGTTCGAGACATGTGTCACAGTTGATTCATTGTATCAGATAGCATTGAAACAAGTTTGTTTTCAAACCCTAATATCCAAATGGGAAAGCCAATCCCTAAAATAGAATAAGAGGGAACCAAAAAACTTGCCAGAATTAGGGAAGGATGGTGGATAGGTAGGGTTGGTGGGGGATTTGCTTCTTGAATGGTGTTTGTTTGGTTAGGTTTTCTTTATTACAATTCTTCTTCTCATCTGGTTTTTCAATTTCAGCACATAGGTGTTAGGACCGGTCAGGATTCGCCATCGAGTCAGTTTAGGTCGAGTTTTGAAAGTGAAGGATTTGTTGCCTCCCTAGAGCACCAAACTAATTTTTTTTTTTTTTTTTTCTCTTAATCAATCCTTTAAAATCATTGTGTTACTGTGAAGTTAGTTTTGTTATTGACTTTTTCAATTCAAAGAAAATAGTGTTAGACGTTTGCCACATAATGATAATGATGAATTCTAATTTTAATCACATTAGATATGAATGGATATCAACAGTTGTCACATAGGGTTTTGCCTAGTTCAAAATTGATAGTTATTGCTGAATTTAGAAAAGAAAATGTTCAATATTGATGATAATAAATAAAATGATTTGGTTAATTTCTGAATCTTTTCTCTTGTGGAATAAGTTATTGGATTGGATATGGAAAAAGTGCTTTTTATAAATGTGGAAAGATGAGGATTGCTGAATCAGTCCGTACAAAACCAACTTCTATCAGTAAAGTGATTTTGATTCTGAGTGATTTTGTTAAGGGAGCAGTAGCAGTAGGTTTTATATATATATATATATATATATATCTTTTATTTTGTTAAAATATGGACCAAGATTTAAAATTTGATTGTCTCATTATCTATCAACTTCCCTTGTGATTTGAATGCTTTTAATCAAAATTTAAATATTTCTGATTATTATTTATTTTTGGTTTGTGTAAAAACTAATATTTAAAAAGAAAAGTAAAAGATAGAACAGTGATGGATTGGATATTATTGAATATAATTTGTGGGTACTTTTGATAATTACTTATTTTTCTCTTGTTGTGTAACAAAAACTTCTCAACAAAACCAAAAAGTTGTTGTTATTATTAATAATTTATTATTATTATTATTATTAAAAGGAAATTAATTATTAAAAAGAAAAAAAAACAAAAAAGAATTTCTTTTGATGGCATATGACAAGCTGTGTAACTGCACAGCCAGAAATGTATAAAGAGGGAATTTTGATTGTTTCTCAAAATTTGTAATGAACCAACAAATCAATTGGGTTTCCCCTGCATAGGTTGGTGAGATCACAATAACAAATAAAAATTTAACTGTCCACAATTAAGACACATTACCCCATTTTGTTATTTCTGATGTAATCAGTTGTTCTGTTTTGGCACTAACTTCACTAAATTAAGGTTTCAAATTTCATTATGCTGATTAAGCTTGTTGCCAGGTGGGGCTTCTTTTTGGGGTTTTCTGCACTTTATTGTTACCTTCAAATGGAAACATATGTATATATATATATATATATATGTATATGGTTGAAGGGGGAGTTAGAGTTTAGTACTCGTCGTGGTTTTAAAACTACGAGTTTAGTCCATGTGATTTGATAAACCTTCATAAATCTTCCTACAGTATGGACTATTTATAAGAATTTTGTCGAACCTTAAAAGACTGCATTATAACTTTTTGGGATCACATTTGTAATTTAACCTATATTTATTTTTTAGTATAGGGTTTGTTGATGCCAAAATGCAACCAAAATAATCTTACATGACCTTCGAATGGTATCATAGGTGAGTATAATTTGTAATTTGAAGAAGAGATGGCTAAGAATGAAGCGTTTTGGGATGAGACGACTTGAAAAAACAAAAAGGAAAAGAGTTGCACGTCTTTTAATTCTCGAGGGAAGAAGATGAAATTATTACTCGAGCAAGACTTTTAATTCCTAATCTCTTTTTATGGATTTTTTTTCAAGAAGGCAAGAGCATCTGGTCAACTAGAGGGAGAGTGTGACTCGAGCAAGCCCTTCAAGGATGTACATCAACCTCGGCCTCAGAGTCATAGACCAACCTTAGTCTGGAAGGTCGATGCTGAGAGGTGGGGAATTGGATCGAATGGCCAACTTATCGCTTTTTATGAGTTCTTTTAGGTTTTATTTGGGTATCTTGGATCTGTCTTCGAAATACATTTCAGGTTTGTAGAGAGTTTCACCTTCACTGTTATTTTTTTTCTCTAAGTTCAAAATTACAAACACGAGGGTTTAGAGATAACAGAGACTAAAATTGTAATTTAAAGAATTTCGATATGTAACCTCCTCTTAATTGTACAATAGTTGTTAATTAATTAAAGTCTTAAGTTTGACCCAAATCTGAATTTCAATTGACAGTTCAATGTAATCCATTTTTGGCAAATTAAGATGTCATCAGAATCTCTTTACTGAGATTTAGTTAACTCCAATGGGAAAACAAATTATGAAAACAGAGAAAAAATTAAATATTGTTGCTTACCCAAAAAGGGAGAAAAGGGTTTGACTCATGGGTTAACTTTTGTTTTACCCCAATGTTAAAAAAAAAAAAAATTATGTTTTTTTTTTTATGATTATTAATTTACTTCAGATAATTTTCTTGTTTTTACCATTTCTGGGGTATCTCTGACCTTCAAGTCAACTGTATTCGTTTTATGCCAGTTGAATTATGTCTATATTGACAATTTATATTTTAAATTCTTACTTATTCTAGAATCATAAATTTATTGATTGGACGATTTATATAGACTTGTTTTTTTTGTATGATACATTTAATTTTCTGAACTTTATGAATATTTTTTTGGATTGTTTTTAAATATATTCAAACGAACCAAAATATTTACCAAATATAGAAAAATTTGAAAATTTATCAACAATAGGCACTATTGTATAACAAAATGCACTGAAATTATATTTATTAAAGTTGTGAGCTAAATATTCCGTGACAATTTTACACTTTAGACAAAGTTTAGCTATTATTTCATTTTCGTTGTCTTTTTTTTTTTCATATATTTTACTTTTGAGAAGAAAAAAAATCAGAATAATTTCTTTTATAAATGAAATTGATAATTAAATCTAAATTAAATTTCAAAATTTAAAAAAAAAATTGCTTAAAAACGAGTTTTAAAAGGATAAATAAAAATGGTAAAAGAAAAAAGACAGCACTTCTAAATAATATTAAAAAGAATGTGGTTTATTATAGCCCTCAAAATTTGTTTTTGTTTTGAATCGTATCTCATTTGACTTTTGTCATTTCTTTTTGGATCATTTTAAATTCCATTTTCTTTTATGAAATGTTTTTTCTATTAGAAATATATAAATTTGTAAAAACAATTGTGTAACATATCTTCCAAATATACTTTTCAACTTACCAATCAATTTTATGATATCCAGGTTTCAGTCTCGTAATTTTCATCAAATTTATTTATCAACGTAGAAACATAAGCTATCAAATCAATTTACCAAGCTAACAACTTGATCATTTTGTACCAACCAAAAGGTCAGAAATTCAAATCTTCATTTCTACTCAAAACATGTTTTTGTCTTGAGCTCAATACAACATTTGTGAAACAAGGAGATTAATTTCAAAGCATCGAGTACATATATACCTTAACAAATTGAAGTACGACGTGTAAATACAGTACTGATTAAAAATAAATCAATGATTTGAGTACTTACTTTTGATCTGAAAGTGGATAGGGGTGTAATCCCAATAATAATCTTAGTTTAAATGAATTAAGAGATGGGTAAAGAGGGTTTTACCAACTTCTTCCAACTGATATTAATGAGGTTTCCCCTAATAATATTAAAAAAAATGAAAGAGGATGATATAAAAGAGAAGGGGAAGAATTAATTGTAGTGAAGAGATTATCCCAAATAAGGTACTATTACAAAGCCAGCCCATTTACCTAATTAGATCACAAAATGCCTTATAATAGGATGTGTTATATGTTCTAATTATACAAACAAAATAAATAATATAATGCCCCATTCTCAAATTTTACTTGGAACAACCAAAATAAAAAAAATTAAATAAATTAAAGCTGTGTTTGTTTTCTTAGTGTTTTTCAAATCTCTCAAAACCCCATTACCACAATACTTTCATCTTCTCCTCTTAGCTAGGGTTTCTTAGTGTTTTGGATTTTGAGAATGATGAGATCAAGAAGTAGTAGTAGCAGTGGTGGCAGTAGCGGCGGTGGCGGTGGAAGCAGCGGCGTCAGCTGCTACCGAGGCCACTGGCGACCCGCGGAGGACAATAAACTCCGGCAGCTTGTTGAACAGTTTGGCCCTCAAAACTGGAATTACATTGCTGAACATTTTGAGGGCAGATCTGGTAATTTTCATTTAACATCTATTTCTCTTTGTAGGGTTTTTTTTTTTTAAAAAAAAAATTTAAAAAAGGATTTTGTTTCTGTAATTAAATTTACTTTTTATGATTTGAAATTTGATGTTAATTATGTTAATAATAATTGACAAAGAGGAAACAAAATTAAAACTTCACTTGGAAGGGCAAAGTTTATAGCATTCTAAACCCATTTATATATGATGTTCAATAATTAATTAATAGTGAAGTTTTTTTTTAAGGAAATGTTAAATAAAATAAAAACTTTAATAATGTATATTAAAATTTGTATATAGTACTATTTTATAAATGTAAAAACATGGGCTAGATTGTTAATAAAATATTATATTTATCTTCGTCTACTAAATTTATGAATTCATCGGTGATTTAACATTATATCAGGTCATCTTCTCCATTCTTCATTTTTTTAGGTTGACGATAATAGTTATTATTATTAACTTTTAACTTGTAGGGAATAAGAATGGTTAATTTTCTCTAGAAGTTTAGATCAATTTAAATTGTATCAATTAAATTGTTTTGAGAACGGAAGTATATGGACTGAGACGAATCGTATTTGTTTGGTGTAGGAAAAAGTTGTAGATTGAGATGGTACAATCAACTAGATCCGAATATAAACAAGAACCCATTTAGTGAAGAAGAAGAAGAGAGACTTCTAATGTTTCAACAGCTTCATGGGAACAAATGGGCATTAATAGCAAGACATTTCAAAGGAAGAACAGACAATGCAGTGAAGAATCATTACCATGTAATAATGGCTAGAAGAAGAAGAGAACGTTTCACAATATTCACTAATCACAACAACAATAATAACAATATTCGCCATAGCTTACTACCCTTTTCGAAGACGACGGCTGTCAAATGGACTCCTCTTACAGCTGGGGCTCCGGTGCTGCTCGGAAATGGCCATGGAAAGTCGTCTTTGCCAGCCGTAGTGGCGTCGGGATCCGGTGAGGGTCAGGATCACAAGAGGAGGATTCCATTCATTGACTTTCTTGGTATGGGAAGCTCTTAGTTTAGCAAAGTTTAATTTTTTTTTTTTTTGCTTATGGTGTGTGAGTTTCTTCTTGGTTGTCAAATGTTTTGATATGTTAAGAGAAATTATGAATTGCCAACTATTGTAAGAGAGAAATCATTGTCCATTAATCACTTTTTTCTAATAAACTTTTTTTAATTACTTTTTTAACTTAGAATCTCTCAAGGATAGGAGTAAGCCTCTTAATCCTATAAATTATATGCCCATGTTAAAGTTTTTAAGTGGAGTAAATGCTCGTCTATTTGGATTCACTAGAGAAAAAATGTTTTAAAAAAATTATTTATCTTGAATCTTTTGTTAAAATCGGTTTAAAATACACTTTGAAAGTATTTCAAATAGTTATTAAACACTTTCATTCTTTTTAAAATGACTCATTTTTCGAATTAAACATTTAGAAAAGTTAAAACAAACACACGTTTGTTAACAATTTATGAGAGAGAGATGACATCGGTAGGCCCACCATGTTGAGACATCCTAACACCCTCATCAAACTCGAAAACAAAAAGATCTTCGTAACGCCAAACAAATAAATTCAACTTGGAGATGGCTAAAGAAAAGCTTGATATATAGTAAAGTGCAATAATATATAGCAGAGGCATCATAATTACAAAATCAAAATGAATTTTTGAAAATAGTAATTGAATTGCTTGTAAAATGTTTAATAATGTTATTCTATAAATTGAAAATTCTTTAGGGTAGATTGTGATGGATACGGTGGATATGTGTTTGGTAAAGTCAATTCGAAAATAAAATAAAAAAAACAATAACTCAAAAGGTCAAAACAACAAATGGATTGTTTTTCAACTTAAATCTCATTCTTTTCCATTTTGCATATTGCTTCCTAGTGATCTTGCTACCATCCTTAGACCAACCTCATGTTCTTTTTTTATCGCTCTCGCTTTAAGAAATCTTCACCTCTTTGCAACGAGGGACGAACTTCATAACACAAGTCAAACTCGACCCAACGTGATCTCCAAACACCTATTATCTAGTCTACATGAAATGGAGATAGGACTCCAAACAGACGCTTCTTTCTCATTCTTTTTCATTTTCCACATTCCACATTGCTCCCTAGTGATTTTTCTACCATTCCTATGTGTGTGCACGTGCTCGGTGTGTGCGTGTGTGCACGGGCGGGTGTGCATACATCTTTAAGAGATAGTGTTCTACATCACTATCAATGTTATTAAGTCTACCAATGCTGTTTAATTGATTTTTTTTTTACTTTTTAGAATAACATTTTGTTATACTTGAAAATTATTTTAGGTTTTGATAATCGTCAATAATTTAGCTCATTTTGCTATATATGTTAAAAAAAATTCTTTTATTATTTGATGTTTTTGATTTGAATGGTGGTTACCTTGTAGGGACTTTCCTCTTGTTGTCTCCCTTATGTTGCAGTATTTTTTCCGTTGTTTTGCTTGTGGCCTTCATTCCTATTTTGGGTCTCTTTCCTTTTGAAGGTTGAATATAAAAAAGTCGCCTTGTAGCCTTACTCCGTTGGTCGAAAAAAACCTAGTTGTATTTGCTGAATATTGATATATCAGTGAAGTTGTTCTATATCGTGGAGAGTCCAAATAAATATGAAAATGAAATAAAAAAGATTCACAGTTCTTATTTCATCCTTATCGAATTTGAATATCCGAATAGTGGATATAGTCATGATTCAACGGTTAGGTCCACTTACTTTTTTTTTTTGTTGATTTCGAATCTTTATAATTCATTGGAATAATGGGTGTTGTTTTTAACATGAAGACTATCAGTAATCTTGGTTGTGATGCTTGTTGGAGTCTGACGTGATGTTCAACATTATTGAGAAGATGTGGTATAGTAGTTAGGGGGAGCCTAACTTCATAAAGTTCTGCTCGAGTGAACATGTTCAAGGGGGGGTCTGAATTCAGAAGAGAGAGTAAATCAAGTACCAACAAACTTAGTGGGAGCCCAAACAATCTACTTGTGTAATTTTGTTGTAATTCAAGATGGTGCATCTATTAGATAAGTTGTGTACTTGTAATCCTCTTGAACTTTAGTGAATACTTATTCTCAGTTGGGCATTGATATGTAGTTATGTAGGTGATGTTGTACCGAATTGGATTAACAATTTGCTTGTGTTTCTTTGCCCCTACTTCCTATTTATTTTGTTGGTTATTTTGTTTGTAACATTAGATCCAACTTTACTCCTCTGGTAATATTCTTTGTTTTTCAATAATAACAAAAAACAAAAAACAAAAAACAAAAAACAAAAACAAAACAAAAAACAAAACAAAACATTTGTCTATTTTCTCATCCCCACATAGATCAACTTATAGTTATACCCATATAAGCACATTAGTCAATATAACTTTAATTTAAGAAAAATATTTAGACTTTATTTTGTTATTTTTTGGAAATTTATTGTAAATGACAAATTTTTTGAAAATATTTACAAAATATAGCAAAATTTCAATTTCTATTAATGGTAGACAGTGATAGACTTCCACCAGTGCATTAATAGACATTGATAGAAGACTATAGTCGTTGATAGAAGACTATCGGTGTCTATAATTGATAGATATGAAATTTTATATTTTGACATTGGTAGTGCTAGAAGCGTCTATAATTGATTGAATATGACACTGGTGGTATCAGAAGGTGACGATGGTGCTGGAAGTGACTTTGGTACCGGAAGTGACAGTGGTCTGCTGGTGGTATCGGAAGGAGGCGGTGGTGCGTTAATGGTGCAAGAAAATAAGGTTGGTCTATCGGTGGTACTAGGAGGTGACGTGGTGCTAGAACTCACGATGGTGTGTAGGTCGTACCGAGAAATGGCAGTGGTGCTCTCCGTTGGCGTCTAAGTATATGTGTTTGTGGTTAGTAAGTGGTCGTAGTGGAATTGTAGGTGCTCGAGGTGATGTAACGACTGTATATGTGGCGGTTGAGGATTAGTTGAAGGTGTAGCTCTTGGCCTCCTGTGGGTTAATCTCCTTCTAGGTAGTGGTGGTGAAATTGTAGGTACAGGAGGTGGTGTAGAGATGGTTGCTCTCTCAACATCCCACCATCTTGACTGCTCATGATGCTCCTGGTTCTGCCCTCAAAATACTCAATTTGAGCTATAAATTGTTTCAAGGGTCCCATGTCCCTGATATTGCTCATACTATTCGACCCTTCGTGATGAGGAACTTGTTCTACATGATGATCTTCGCAATCATAATGGTGGTTTGTTGCTTCCTCGAGCTTTGGGGAACCACATCCTTCATATGCTTTCTACTTAATCCAGATCGTTGAGTGGGGTCATTAGCACCCTTACTGATCGTCTTGCTGCTTTGGATTTCTTGGTTCATTTTCTCAGTCTTGTGTTGTCTTCTTAGGGAGGTGCCTAATCGTCTCAGGAGCCTCCTCCTCAGTCTGATTAAATTTGTTTTCGACAATAAAGGGGAAGTTGTTGGTGGCTGTTGTTTTTGTGGTTGTGTTGTTTTTATTGTTGTTGTTCCTTGTATCTTTTTGGTTTGTGGGTTGCTTGCCTAAAAGAAATTTTGTCTGTCAAAGGCGGAGTTTGTTACTGATATTTTGGTTAGAAAATTTCTTTTATTCATGCCTTTGTACTATTTGGTAGTTTCCTTTTTGTTAATTTGGTTTATCTTCCCTTTTTGTCTCCTGTTTTGAAAATTTTCCCTGTGGAGCTGAAATCGTTATGGTTGTCTTTCGGTTCTTTCCTTCTTGGGTATTGATATAAAAATAAAACATTGTTATTTGATTGAAGCGTGCAATATCACTTTAACCTAGCTATTGATCAAGATGAGGGGACGCTTCAGTGAGGGGACGCTTCAGTGTTTGATGATATACAGGAGAAAGAATATCTTTGTATTGTTGGTCAGAAACATTGTTACTGACTCTGTGGTGAGCATCGTTGAGAAGATTTACACTCGTTAGGGGAGCCTAACTTTAAAGGACACCATAAGGACTCTTATTCAGAGGGAGCCTGGATATTAAGATAATAAGGTGAATCGTGTGTCAATTGGTTTAGAGGAAGCCTAGATTTTATCTTGTGAGATTTGTGTAATACAAGATAGTTAATTTTTTTTTATAACTTATGTACTTATGAACCCCTTGATTTTTTTAGTGAATAATAATCTTTCTCATTTGAGCATATGACCCTCCAATTATGGATTCACAATTTGCTCGTATCCTTATTTTTCTTGTTTTTCATTGTGTTGATTATTTTGTCAATAACTTTGGTTCCAACATAATATCTCCAAGTTAATATACTTTGTTTCTTCACTTAGTATGCGGCATCTGTAGCTATCTCCCAAAAAAATCCGTTGAGGTTGATTATTGTTGTTACTTAATTTAGAATCTTGAGATTTGTTGTGTGTAAGTACAAAACTGGCAACAAAATCTAAATTAAGATCAACCAATAATTGAAATACAATTATTATATAAGCTTAATTATCTGATTAACAAAGGGAGGGGCGTGGAAGTTCATAAATCAGATGAAGAAGGTGATTGTCATCGTCAAATGCAAAACCCTAAACCCTAAACCTGAACCTAATAGTGTGACTGATGACGTTGTAGCTCTTATTTTAGGGTTTATCTCATCTTAGTCAAGATCACATGCACATTACTCGTTACTTCTTAAATTTGTGTTTCACTCCACTTTGTTTATCTCAACATGGGGTTAATTATGGGACCCCTTGTTATAACTCTGGCTGAGTACTCTAGGACTAGGTCGTGTTCGTATGGTATGGTTGGTTTGAAGTTCATTTTATTAAGAGAATATTCCAACATATTATCAATCACCAGATTTGCTTGCTTCATAATCTCCTCCCTGACTCATGGCCTTCAATCATGTCTTGATTCTATATTTGATTTCACCACAAGACTGTTTGTGCCTAAAAAATAATCCCCCTCTGATTTTTATAATAAAACTTGTTAATCACATGCCAATAATCAAATCACAATCTAAACTAAACCACTGCCATTTATTACTATTAAACTTAAAATGAAAAAAAAAAAAAAAAGATAAAAAAGAAACTCTCCAATATGGATGTTTTGAAGAATGAAATTAAAAAGGAAAAAAAGATGGAAAATATCCAATGAGAGTTATTTAACCGTCGGTAACCCAGAATAGATCTTCAGATATACAACTGAAATGGGCATTCCCCAAAAGAGGAGTAGGTACGCAGCAAATGCAGAGTCGACATTGACAGCAAAAGCCATAGTGATACCCATGAAAGAGTTTACAATGATGTATTCAACTCTACATCGATATAGATGAGATATACAAACTGCTGTGAAACAAAGCCAGTGAAGAGAGTAGATGTTGATGCTTAAGATATTTGATGTCCCATGGAGGAAAGAAACTAAAAGGAGTTCAAGAAAACAAGTTTTATTATTATTATTATTATTATTATTATTATTATTATTCCTCTCGATGGAACCGTCAGTTAATCTATCTCTAAGAAATAACCATGTTGATAAGTGGATAATACTCCAAAGAAGATACTCTTGAGAAAAATGGCATCCCAAATCTTCACTGCTCCACCGCTCAATCATCCACTTCCATAGCTTATGTTTATATTGTTGTAATAAAGAAAATGATAATGCAAGATTGAGTCCAATACAAAACAATGACATGCAAATAAGAGGCCTCCCCAAAGTTCTCATCTCCTTCACTCTCACATATGCATCCTCTTGATGACAATGCAAATAAGAGGCCTCCCCAAAGTTCTCATCTCCTCCACTCTCACATATGCATCCTCTTGATTTGTCATCATATGCAACTAAATCCTAAATCCTAAACCCTAATATAAATAAATAAATTGTTTTGTTGAATTGAGCCTAAATTTGGGTTTAGGGTTGAATTATGGTGTATTATTAGGGTGGTGGGATGTGGCATTTTGTAACTATATATCTCCCAAGAAATTTGTTGAGGTTGATTTTATTGTTACATTGTTACTTAATTTAGAAATCTTGGGGGATTTGTTGTGTGTTAGTATAAAATGGCTAACAAAATATGAATTAAGGTCAAGAGTTGCAACAAATAATTGAAATACAACCATTGTATTAGCTTTAGCTTATCTAAATAGCACTTGGAAGTTCACAAATTAGGTTAGGTGGTGAAGAAGGCATGCAAATGGGGAAGAAGAGTGATAGATATATTAAATTTGTTATTCGATTGATTGCTTACGATGCCACTCTGTTTTTGGATCTTATCTCATCTTGATATCAACATTCAAACTCTCACTTACTTTATAAGTTTGTGTTTTGTTCCACTGTGTTTATCTCAGTTGTTCCAATGTGGGGTTGATTATGGAGTTTTCGACTCTTTTCTCACTCTTGCTATTGTTGTCTCCTTTAATGTCCACAACTTTTCCTCTACTTCTTAGATCGCTGTTTGCTCGGCCATTTATCATTGCTCTTATCCATGTCAAGACTTTTGTATTTCACCCCACTTCTTAAATTAATTTTACTATTTTTTTTTTCCTAAGTTAGGTTAGGTTCATTAGCTTTTTATTTAACTACTTCATTTGTGTTCACAATAATTTACATTTAGGTGTTTGTCAATTATTCTTATTTTCAAAATTATATGAATTAATTAATCTAGAACCAATACACAAAAAAGAAAACAACAATAATTATATGTCTTAGTTATCATTAAAATATCAAACTAATTTAATATGTAATCTAGCAATCTCAAAAGCGATTATTGTCAAGAAGTGAAATTTCTCTCAAAGTCCGAGCTCATGGCAATCTAAGTAGAAAACTTAATAATGTAAAATATCTCTTGGATCAAGGAGTGGACATGATATTTCAATGAGAGGACCTGATATTTCAATTAATTCGAAGATGTTGAAGGCTGGGTATAGAAATATGATATCCATTGTTAGGCTGCTTATGATGCCATTTTGGTATTGGGTATCAACTAAATGTGCTAATGATATTCATACTGTTCACTTCTTTTTAAGTTGGACTCTCCTACCTCTTCCTTTATCTCAGTTCATGGAATGCAACGTTGACTATGGAGTTTTCAGACTGTTTTGCCAGTTTTGCTATTGCTACTATCTTCAACGTTGACTTCTCTACACCTTATGAGAAGATGCTTTACCTTTCTGTTATCGCTGCCATTATCTATGTTAAAAATTTTGTATTTTATCTTCCATGACTAATTTGATGATGAGTTTAGTTTCATTTCTTTATATTATTAATAAATTCCATTTTTTTTTAATTTTTTTTTTTTATTTTTGAACTTACTATATAATACAATACAAATGCATTACATCTTAACAAAATTAAAATGAAGGTAGCTAATTCCTTTTAAGCTTTTCTAATTACCACATAGCAAATGGGACTAACTTTCTTCTTACTTCCAAAAATATAAAAATAAATATAAGATAATTATCAAATGTTCAAATAATACAAATATCCCTCACTTTGTACAATACATCCTGTCTCTGTTACCAAATTACCGTTATAACCTCAAGTTTCCAAAAATTTAACAAATTGAAAATGTTGATGTTTTAAGTTGACCTTTGACATTGACCATTGACTTCAACTGTCACAACGCATGCCAATTTCCTTATTAAATTTACTCAATCATTAAAAAATGTAAATGTATTCCAAACTTGATTTTAAACAGAGTGTAAATAAAAGGAAAATGGAATAAGAGTTACAAGGAGTGAATTTCGTATTGTGTGATTATGTTTCCAGTTACAGATCAAATAATTACCGAATTACACTAAGAGCTAGTCCTAGTGGCAAGTCTAGGTCGAACTCAAGAAGCACATGAGTTTCTCTAGCCAAATTGTTTCCAACCTAAGGTAACCGAGCGGGGGGAGGGGGGGTGGAGTAGTTTTGAATTGCAAGAAAGATAAATTGCAAGATAAAAGTAAAATTGAAGAATTCAATATCAAAAGAATCTCAATTATATCAAAGTTTCCTATTTTGACGCAAACAAAGTTTTAGTTAATTAGGAAAGTTAAATTAATATAAATTTATAATATCAACTTTAAAAGCAAAGATTCGATATGTCCACCACGCATGTTGATGTCAAAATATATATATTAAAGAACAAAAAATAAGCAACAACATCAAGTGTGTTCTCAAATCAAAAGGAAAAAAAAAATGAGAAACATGAACACCAAACGTGGTAGCAAATGAGACCTAACTTTCTTCTTTTTTCCAAAAAAATAAAATAAAATAAAATAAAGAAATAAATAAAAATAATTATCAAAATGTTAAAATAATACAAATATCCTCACTTTGTACAATAGATCCTATTATTGGGTCAGTTAGCAAAATATTGATAATTAGTTCCATTGGAACATAAGAAACCAAGAAACACAACAAAAAAATCTCATGTGTGATTTGTTAAATAAGACCCCTTTTCTCTCTATAAAAAGCTTACACAGATCACCATCAGTAAGCTCATGTCTGGATAGGGTAGCAATGCTCGATCGAGGAATCGCCGTACTATATCTCAAAATTCGAAAACAGAACTACTTTGAGCACCACTTCGTATCATGTCATACTGAATATATAGTTAGCAGAAAATGCACCCGTAGACATTAAAATTACGAGCACAATGACGAAAATGTGGTGTTTTGCAACTGAGGACATGGCATGGGAAAGACTGAAGTGCTAAAACCAGAGACAAAAGCACAATGCCATTTTGCTGAGGGAGCAAGACCTAGAATGGTGACATTTTTCATACATACACCGTCATATGACGTGCCTGCGATCCCGTCGAGAACCGGAGCCTTTGTCGAATTTAAGCTCATGAGATTGGTAATGAAAATGCCCTTCACTTTAGGAACTGCCTTTGGATCAAATTGTTCATCAGGATGGTCATTTGAACCCCTGCTAAACCTTATAGCCATTTTCACTCTGTTCATTACAAAGTTAGTTATACTAACATTTGCAATATATCCTCCTCTACCTTGGTCGGATTTGATTCGAATGCCAGCTGCCGAATCCCAGACGTTTAAATCCTCAATCGTAATGTTCGATATTCCACCTGACATCTCGCTTCCTATTCCGACACCAGAACAAGTTGGAGTGGTGCCAGAAACTCGCCTTATGACGATGTTCGAGCTCGGTCGTGCAAGGTTGATTCCATATTGATCCCATCCACTTTTCACTGCTACTAGATCATCTCCGCTTTCGATATAACAGTCCTCGATACAAACATTGGTACTAGAATCTACACCATAATGAAAATGCATTGAGAAAACTCCATCATTGTTTTTCATTTATTTCTCATACCTCCTCCAAGAAAGACGCAAAATACCTGGATCAATACCGTCTGTGTTCGGGGCGTTGAGTGGAGCCAAGATCGTCATGTCTTTGATAACAACATTGCTGAAATTAACGAAAAGTTCAAGAACCAAACACAAGTGTGTATAATTGCAAATAGTAGCTAGATTGAGAATGAAACCTGCAATAGACAGGATGAATTGTCCAAAAAGGGGAATTTTTGAAGGTGAGATTGGAGATGAGAATATTGTGAGAGTTGATGAGCTCTACAAGATGGCCTCTTGTGTGATTTAATGTTCTATTCCACCAAAGCTCCCACCACATCTTGCCTTGCCCATCAATGGTTCCATTCTCTCCTAAAAAACCAACACACAAACTCATCAGATTTTTATGATTTAGAACATTCTCAAACCCGAGGGCCATAGAAGCTAAACGAGCATAAGGGTTCACACTATTTCCAGTTTCAACAGATATGATCCCATTTGACACTTTTTTTAAGGTAGGTAGAAACTTCTTATTCCTACTTTTTATCAATTGGCTCTGCTCGTTAGTTCAATAATATCTTAAGGTGAGTTTCAAACATCTGACATTTTGATCAAAGTTATATATGTTTTAACTAGTTGAGTCATACTACTCACGTTGGTGGCATGGTGATATTTGGCTATCGTAAAACACAAGCATATCAAAGAAAGAAAATGGGTAAGTCGAGTTAGTCTTAGAATATCCGTCTTATATACTTTAAATTCAAATACCTAACTGTTCTCACCTCATGCATCCACTTAACATAAAATACTATAATCTTTTCCACAACCAAAATATACAAAAGGTCAAGTGCCCTTGCAAAATCTCCTTTATTGCAAATTTCACTTTTAAAAAAACACTTAAAAATGGTAGAGTGACCTAATTGCAACGATCTACTAAGATTCAGTCCTTTATCACTTTGATTCATCCCACCCCGCACATAGAAACATGATGTTGAGAAAGAGAAATAATATTCTTAGGCCCTAAATCTTTTCTATTTTTTAACATTATCATGGTTCCTAATAGCTCAGTCATGATCAAACTTTGATTCCATTACTTTACAAAACCCAAGATTAGAATCCTGATGAATATAATAAAATCCTAGCAATGAAGATGGAGCCAAAAACAAAAAAAAAAAAAAAAAAAAAAAAAACATAAAGAAAAGTGAAAGCACCTGTAATTACAACATTTGAAAGGGCATTGCCATGAATAAGGCTGATGTGTCTTCCTCCCAATCTCTCCCTTCCTCTTCCATAAGAAGGAAGTGGCTCTATAATGGGCCACTCATTTGGATCCTATTTTTTATAAATTTCAAACAAATATTTTAAAAATACACACTAAAACTTTTGACAATAACATGCCACCATGATTTGTAAAAGCAAAGAATCATAATTTCATAATTAATAAATTTAATCTCATAATTTATTTTATTGATTAAACCAAAGTTTATTCAATTTCAAATAATACCCACCCAAAAAAAAAAAAAGTCAACCAGTTATCATAAAAGCTCTGTTTACATTTACACACCTTGGGGGAAGGAATCACAAATTTTATTTTATTTTATTTTTTCCAAGGAATTTTGTAAATGGGAAATCCCCAAAAACTAATATAAATTTGAAATTAAAAATGATTAACCATATCCATCATTTGAAACACAGCTTCAAAAGCATTAATGAATGCATTAAATGATAATTCATAGTGCTAATAAATCATTACCATTTACAACCCTTTTTTTCTTTCATAATTTTACTGCTTTATTATTATTATCATTACTTTTTGGTTAATTACAAAAAAAATATTTGTTTAATAATTATTATACTAAAATTAAAACTAAATAATAGAATATAGAGTAAAATATTATTTTAATCCATATATATATAGATATATATATGGTGATGGTGGATCCCACTTGCTATGTTTTTAGGTTTAAAAATGCAATAAGAACATAGGTGACACCGCCAGAGTCATCACTCTGATTTTACCTTTTATGCTAAGTTATAAAATCCCATTTGGCATTTTCTTTTCACCAAAATCACAAAGAATTTGTCCTCTCTAAACGCATTAAATAAATAAATAAAATAAAATAAAATTCCCCAACAGTAAAAAAAAAAACACCACACAAAAACTTAAACAGCAAGAAAACAGATTGCAAAAGACAAGCTCAAAATTACCATTTAATTTTTGAGTTTAACCATAAGTAATTTTAAGGGTTTAGGGTAAAAAAAGAGAGAGAGGCTGACCTGGGAGGCCAAAATAAGAGCGCCACGTTGGAGAAAGAGGGTAAAATTACTGGTGAGATTGAAGCTGCCCGTGACCCAACTGCCCTTAGGGACGGTCAGTTTAGACCCGCCTTTGTCGCCGAACCGCCGCATGTACTGAATGGCCTTCCGAAACGCTTCCGTGTTGGAAGTCTTCCCGTCCCCTACTCCTCCGAAATCCGTGATCGACATGACAATCGCCGCCGTAACATCTGGGCGGAAGAAGGCGGAGCAGGTGGGGAGTTGGAAATCGGAGGGTGGGAGCCAGAAGGGAAAAGGGGGAGTTCTGGTGGCGATTTGGAAGGTGAGAATAGCGAGGAAGATGAAGAAGAGGAGAAGGGAAGAACAGGAGGGATTGATCGGAGGGCCGAAATTGAATTTTGATTTATCACCGTCCATTAATGGAAAATCAAATTAGAATTGAGAGGAGAAGAAGAGGAGGATTAGGAATATGGAGAAGAAGAAGGAGTAGAGGCCTAGAAGGCTACAACTGGAAGGGTGGACAATGGACATTGCGTTTCCGCATGCTAAAACTTTTCCTTTTTCTTCTATTTCTTTCTTTTTAATTATAATTTTTCAAATTTATTTATTATTCTTTTAATTTGATTATAATATTTACGGAAAGTATTTTCACATTTTATTTTGATTATTTCTTAATTGGACATATAGATTAGAGGATGCTTTTATTTTGAAGTTTGAACCCTACTAATGGCCTAATCTTATTCCCAAATTCCATTCTTACCCTTACTTCAAAACACTCATTTTACTTTTTTTTTTTTTTAATTTTATTCTAGTTTCAATTTAAATGATAAATTATTTTAAATGACTTCTAAAAATTTCTACAATATAATAAAATATCACAATCTATATTTAGTATATAAAGATAAATTATTATACGTATCTATCATGATATAGACACATATAATAGTCTATTTTATTCCATTGCAGTTTGGATGTGATATTTTGTATTTTAGTTCATTTTGTTATATTTGAAAATGACTCATTTTAAATACTTAAGTTAACTTCACCAAGATATGAGAAATGTTTTTTTAAATAATTTATTCTATTATAAAATATTTAACTTTAGATATTTAAATTAATCGTGAGAGCTTTTTTAAATAATAATAATAAAAATTAACTATGCCGATAGGGTTATGATCATTTTGGTAATAATTTTTAATAGAGTTATGATTCCGAATTAATTTATGCTCATTATTTGAAAGTAAGTTAAAATTGAAATGGATGCTTATTAAATATTAATGAAAATTTTAGTCGTGGAAAGAGATGTCATCATTTAAAAAGTACTAATTAATTTCTTTGATACCCTTATTATTATTATTATTATTTAAAATACTTTGATAGGCTTATTTTGATTTTTATAATATTTGTGAGTGTGACCTTGTATCATTTTTTTCAAATATCTCAACTCAGTCCTTCCATTAAAATAGACTTATGCCAAATCATATGTATATTTGCATAATTTATTGATAATTATCATATTCGTATGGTATTTTTAGTTTTAGAGGACAACCCATTCAACTATGCTTGTATTGACAAACATAATTTAGTAATTTTTTTAAAATAATTAATTATATAAATAGGGTTGCTAATTTTAGTGAAAAATAATCAATGCAATTTTCGATTAATAGTAAATATATAAAAATTTATATTTTACTAGAAACTAAAAAATAAATGATAGAATTAAAAATGTGTTGTGAACCCATCGTCTTTGTCTTGTTTGACAATATCAGCATGGAAGATTCAAACTTCTATATCCGTGATTAGTAGTACAAGTGATATATTCACGTTAGCAAAATGAATAAACTAGAGAATTATTTAATTGACACTATATATTTATAATTAATAAATATAATTTTGTGAGACAACAGGAGATTAACTCTAATTTTTATCTGAGTGTGTTCGTAGTCTATATTCTTCTATCAATTGTCGTACTAAAAGAATAAATTTTTTCTTGAGCGGTTGAAAATCCGAAACAAAATTGTTTTTTAAATAAGAGGGGGGCAAAATGGTCATTGTGTAGAATTAATAGAACGAAGCCGTGAACTTTGAGTCAATAAGTGCTAAAAAAAGTGGAATTATGAAGACGTGGCAAGTTTTGAGTGGTGTTAGTCTGAAGTGATAGCGTGATAGTTGTTGTAGAGGATAAAAACGTCCCGAACCTGTGGTGTAAAAATGGAAGCCGCTATTCACGGGGATCTTTCAATATTTGTTATTATTTCATTTTTCCTCCTATTTTATTTTATTCTTATGGTTTTTTTTTTTAATTCATATAAATAGTTAATAAATTACTATTTTTCAAAGGTAATTAAAACATTTGAGGCATGGAGTATAGAATTTAATACGTACAATTCATTCCATGTTAAAGTGTTCCTAACAAAACATATTTTAAAACTCAGATTTTGTTTTCATCGAATGATTTAAAATTAATGTATTAATTTTGTATTTTTAATGCAATTTTCATATCATCGATATTGATTATATATATATTTGGTCTATTTCAATATCATTTTTAATATTTTGAAATTAAAATAAAATTGATTTATAGTTCCAAAAGATGCTTTCTTAAAATATATGTTTATTTACTTGTACCAATTGAAGTCCTAGTTTTAATTTAAATTAACTAACAAATAAAGAATTAGGATCAGGACACGTGTCAGGTGAAAATAGAGTTGTACTTTTCAATTATTTTTCTTCTACATATAAAATGTCTACTTTTTTTAGTGCTATATCTATATCTAGTATGGGGTAAATTAAAAAATTAAAATAAAATAAAAAAGAAATTTACCTGAATTGCATATGTTTGAAAATTTTCTTTGATTTTATTTCAGAATATATATTTCCTTTTTTTTTTTTAGAAAATTAGTTATTTGTTTTATATTTGTAAAAGAAATTTATTTGGTCTTCAAAATAATTATATTTGTAAATTTATAAGGTTAGTGAAGACTCCTCAACTTAAAAGTATTTAATAAATTTTTAAAGGTTAGCGTGTTTGATAGAGAATTTGAAAACAATGATTTAGTGAAAATCATGTTTATTTTACGTTTTAAGATATGTGTTTGGTGGTAGATTAAAAAATTAAATTTTAGTTTAAAAAAACTGTTTAAATGGGTGTTTATAATATATATATATATAAATTATAAAACTTAACTATTAAGATTTAGTCGTCAATAAATTATTGTTAATTTATTTATGAATATAATTTATGTTTTAAAAGTTAGTTAAATTGCAATTTAAGTCCTATTGTTTGGAGAAAATTAGAGTTTAACCTACAGTTTGATAAAACCTCGTACATACATACATACATACATACATATATGTATATATATATCTATATATATATATATATATATATAGGTATGTATATATATATATGTATGTATATATATATATGTATGTATATATATATAATTCATATAATTTGACAACATTCATAAATATTCTCTACGAGCAAAACTATTTTATATGGTTTTATCAAACCAAAAGGACCAAGTTCTAGTTATAAATTATGGAGACTAAATTCTATCTTTTTAAAACCATATAGACCAAATTTGTAATTTAACTTAAAAATTTATATAATTACTTTTTGTATTATTATATAATTTATAATACATAACATAATACACATTACATTAAAAAATGAATTGAATTTATAACATAACATATTGTATTTCTAATGCTTTTATAAGTTTTTTTTCCTATTATTTGCACTATTTGGATGACAGAATTCGAAAACAGTTTTCGGAAACAGAATTTAAATTGTTTGTCAAACACATATTTACTGAATCTAAAAACATAAAATAGAATTCGAATTCTCTACCAAACAGGTCTTAAGTTTTTTTTTTCATAAAAGATAATTCATTAAAAATTAACATAGGACTAAAAGAATACTAGGAAAGTGCAAAATTTTAAACTATAACAAACTATATTTGTATAAAATAGATCAAACATGCTCAACTACCACACATATCCTTATCATGTCAATTTTAAATTTTAAAACCAAAGTAAAATAATAGAGTGTGAATGAATGATGGTAATATTTTAATTGGTAAAATATTCTTTTTGATCCATGAGTTTTGATGAATAGGTGTATTCCTGAATTTTGATTGAATTTTCAAATTAGTCATTTTAGTTGTTTTAGTTTTTTCTTTTTTGTAAAAAGAAAAAACAGCTACCAATGTTTTATTAGTTATGTTTTTCAATATTCTTCAAATAAATCACCAACTCACATAACCTTGCAATTTAGTAAAAATGGAGATCTGTTGTACAGTTAAATTGAAGCTTTTTTGTGGTTGTCTTACCAATCAATCCATCGGCTGTGTTGACACCCGAGTTAAGGGCGATCTCGGTAGATGACTCGGCATTTTCATTCCCAATTCCCTTTTCAAGTTCTATAACCTTCGTCACCACCAACAATTTACATTAGATACGAAACCAAGATCAGGGACTTCTTCAATTTCTTTCTATCTTTTTCCCTTCATTGGATTGCAGCATTTGGGTATTAAATTTGATCCCTTTTACGGGATGTCAAGTTCGATTTCATTGTGATTCATTCAATTCCATTTCTGTCGTATCTCTTTGGTAATGGTGCATGCTGTTTTGCATTTTATGAATCGGCTGACATTTGGGTTTTCTTTTTCTTTGATTAGGAGGTACGTAAATCGGGAAGCGATCTTGTTTTTGAAAATTGTTGATTGGGTTGGAGCCATTGGAGGACGGATTTGATGGATTCGACGTCGAATCAAACCGAGTTTGATTACTTGTTCAAATTGTTGATGATTGGGGACTCTGGGGTTGGAAAAAGTAGTCTGCTTTTAAGTTTCACTTCCGATAACTTTGAAGATCTCTCACCGACAATCGGTTAGTTTTGCTATACGGATCAGATTTAAAGAATTAGTTTGGCATTTCCCTTTTTGCTTTTGTGGGATCTTGCGCATTCTTTTTGAAAATGAGCGTACACAAATCGGTTGTGTTGTTTGCTGCGGAATATTTGTTCATCATTTTAAAGAAAAACGTGGAAAGATAATGAAATGATTGTGCTGAATTTTCATTTTCACCTTCTGCATGGGATTGGGATTGGGATGAGACCGAGGGCAAAAAATTAAATGAAAGGGAAAATTGAGAGGACCATGATTGAGACAGGAAATTAATCTTTGAATGAAGCTCTTAGATAATCAGGTCAAGTGCATTTTTTAGGACAGTGTACGGAACCTAGCTATAATCGTATCTGAGAAACTAAAATGAGAAGTCATGAAAGAGGTAATTTGTGCATTAATTTCTAGTGGAAAACAATTTTTTCATGTAAGTATGTATTGTATACTTTCAGATATACAATGAAAAGTTCATTTTCTTTGTAATACATACTGTATATTTTCTACCAGCTCTACTGTCACTGGTCATTTATACGTTTGCATTCTGTTCTGTACTTACTGACCCTGTGTAAATCTGGGCATATGTTCATCGTGCTACTGTGGGGCTATTAGTAGAATAGATTTCCTTTTACCTGTGTAAATTTGGCTGAATTTCAAACTGCATAGCTGAAATTTTGGATTTTCTCTTTCTTATTAAATTATTATTAACAAAATTGAGAATTTGAAATGATATTGATTATAAATTCTACATCTGCATGTTTAATTGTGTTCGTTTGCTTGTTTAAAATGAAAAACGGTACAAGACTTGCTAACTTCTTATTTTGCCTTGCAATGGCATGTAACCATCAATAGACTAGAAATCACTTTTAATTAATTGGTTGTTTTCGTGCGCAGGTGTGGATTTTAAGGTGAAGTATGTTACTGCTGGGGGTAAAAAGCTGAAGCTTGCAATATGGGATACAGGTAATTAGGCTTCTCCACATACATAATTTTCGAAGCATTCTTCTATTCTTTCTTCTTCCTTCCATTTTCCTTTTGAGAGAGCATCTATTCTATTCTTCACTCATGCAAGATGCATGTTTTTGCAGAGAAGCACCAAACGGCTAAGTCAGATGATTAGTTTAGAAAAAGATATTGCTTAGCTAACTATATAAGCAGCTGGGACAATATACTAAATTATAAATACATTGAGGCTTGGCCTTTTGCGTAGCTTGTCCTTTGTTCACCAGCTCAAAGTTGACTTTTCCTTCATGGTCTTGTCATGAACTCCAGTGGAAACTAGTAGGCAATCTATGCAGTAAATGCTTGATTTGTCACAGTTTTCACTTGTGTTGAATGGAGAAGCTAGAACAATTTGTTACCGGGACAATAAATTTAATCAATTGAGAAATAGATCTGGAAGGTGAAAATGGATGCTAACCGCTGACTATAAGTGTGCCTGGACGATGGTTCTGCTGTACAGACAAATGCAACATGAATGAACTTTGCACGTTCATGTATAAAGCTTTGTTGAACCTGCTGCCTGCTAGAGCTTTTCCATCAAGATTTGAAACTTGTTCATATTTATGTTTAAATTAAATTTGAATCTTGACCTAACAGACTAAGAAATTGCTCAAAGGATAGGACATGCTTATTCTAATTCTCAATTGCTATCCAGTGGTCCTAGTGCTGCGAATTATAAAGATGATATAGTTGTTCTTGTTGATTAGCCATGATGTATTCGATGGTACTGGGGTATTACTTCTTATATTTTCTTGTAATGAATCTGTATGAAAGAAATCTGGTTTACCACATCTCCAAACTATGCATTCTGTAGAGTCTAACTCAAAGTTCAATCATACAGCTGGGCAGGAGAGATTCAGAACACTGACTAGTTCATACTACAGAGGTGCTCAAGGGATCATTATGGGTGCGTTCTATTCCCCTCTTTATTTGATTGTTTTGAAGAGAAAAAACCCTTTGCTGGGTATAAATGTTAAATTTCTCAGATGTATTTAGTTTAAACGTATTCATGATTTTATCAAATGGTAAGTTGTTCAGTTGTTTGGCCGTCCAATATTATTCTATTGCCTTTTGTATTGTGTTGTCTTGATTATGATATCAAATGTCAACTGTGTCAGTTTATGACGTAACGAGGAGAGAGACATTTACAAACCTTTCTGAGATATGGGCAAAGGAAATAGATCTATATTCAACAAATCAAGATTGCATCAAGATGCTTGTTGGAAACAAAGTTGATAAGGTATGCGTCTTCAACTTCCATTTGAAATTTTCCATTCACCTGAATCTGGTTACTCTAACATTTGTATAGATGTCGATTAATTGATCAAGTGTATGGTGAACTGAAATTCATATTCCAAAGAGTTTTCGGGTTAATTACTGATAACGTATTGATAATTTAAGAACCGATTAAATGAGTTATGGATATCAAAGCTTTTTCCATATGAGTTTGTTAGGCATCCAAGCTGTTATTTACTACTATTATTCGAAAGCTTAGAAGATTGTCGAAACACCTTACAAATGAAATCTAGCTTCTAGGGCTGACTCATCTCCACGCACAAAGCCTATCCTAAATTATGACTCAAGAAACCAAACTTCCAATAGGAAGAACATAAAAACAAAAAGGCATGTGCGAAATACACTAAATGTGAATTGGTTTTTTGAGATTCTTTTAAATTTCTTATGCTATTGTTTTTCATTGTCCGCATCTAACTTATTTTTTATCTGGAATTTTTATTCTTCAGGAAAGTTATAGGACAGTAACCAAGAAAGAGGGAATTGACATGGCTAGGGAATATGGTTGTCTTTTTATAGAATGCAGTGCCAAAACTCGAGTTAATGTACAGCAGTGCTTTGAAGAACTTGTTTTAAAGGTAACAATTTCAGTTTAGTATTACTTTTGGTTCATTTGTTGGTCAAGGAATTTATATTGATTGGTGAGTAGCAGGAACATGGTGTTTCCCTGTTGTAATTGTAACAATCACATTTCTGATATTTTTCAAAAGATAAAAGCTATCACATTCCAGGTATATTCATAAATAGGTTAAAACATCTTCTGAGTTGCTAGGTATTGAAAATTTTTGAACCCTCTTGAAAAGTCATGTTTTAACAGTGACTAAAATTTTCCTCATTTTAAAATATACAAATATCCTGTAAAACGTTGCTTGGACGGTAACACATGATAATAACGATTCTTATATGCAGATTCTTGATACACCCAGCCTTTTATCTGAAGGCTCTAAAGGAGTGAGAAGGAACATCTTCAAGGAAAAGCCTCCACAGACTGATGCATCCACGAGCAGTTGTTGCTGAAATTGATTCATTGTCTCTAACTACATTTGCTGGTTGTTTTCCAAATTGTTGTAAAACTAAAGTAGAGAAGCATGGTGTCATAACTTTTATTATGTCTCATCCTCACAAATTACCTTTACAAATTGGAAAGGGTGGTCTTGTCTTCTTGCTCGCTTTCTTGTACAGGGAATTTTGAAATGGAAATATATGATACATGATTTCAGTCTTTCTTGTTTTAATTTAGTTGTTGTGTCTTGTTTCTATACATTGAGTCTTAGATTCAGTATGATTGATAGATGATTCTTGTTAATGAACGAGCTGGGGGGCGGGGGGGGGAAGAAGTGTCCCACGACTCCCACCTGCAAGTGTAATTGTAGGACATATGTGGTTAAAGAAGTGTTCAAGGAAAAAGTCCTTTTAAGCCCTTGAAAAATCAATTCAAATGGGCAATCGTTTCGATTCAAGTGGGTTGAATGTGAAATAAAACAAAAAGTCGAGTTGGGCTTTTGACGGAAGGGAAGAACAACCCCATTTGGTTGTATAAGCATAACTCTAGCAATCGGACCTTCTCTTACAAGTTCATGGAACATCCCCGTTTGGTTGTATAAGCATAACTTTAGCAATTGGACCTCTTTTACAAGTTCATGGAAGGTAACCGCTAGATTTGTTCTTTAGATAAAGAAAAAAAAACCTCTTGATGGGGCCTCCTTTTCTCCAACTTATAAAGTTGGAGAATAGTGAGATTGAAGGTATCAGCTGATCAGCTCATTATGTGTTCGTTAGAGGTGAATTCTTGGAATGTTGAAGAGCTTCTTTTGATTTCCTGTCATGGAGGTTACATCGAGAATTTGAATATTCTGATTGATTTGTGGAAACCTTCGAGTTCATTGTGTATGGTAAACAAGGTGAATGTTAATGGTAGTAATAAATAAGAGAAAAGTTTATGATATGCTTTTCAGGAGAGGAATGATATCCCATAATGAAGTTTGGGGGAATTCCATGGCTCTTCAGCCTCTTCTCAGTTCAAAGGAAGAGAAGGTCAAATACACCGTAGTGTAGAGATGCTTGAAGAAGGAAGCTTCGTAGACTATAGTGTAGAGATGTTCCTTATTGTTTGGCCATAAGTTTTAGAACATTTTCTTTGTAAAACATGCCATCAATTGGTTTTTACCGCACCTTCATGTTGACCAGTTGACATTTGAACTCCGGCCCTCACTCTTGTTTTCCAGCTCTCGTTCTTGTTTTCCAGCTCTCGTTCTTGTTTTTCGCTTTTAGTTATCTCTCGTTCTTGTTACTACGATACATAAGAATGAGTATTGCGAATATGTGAGAGTAGTGTTCTCTAAATTGGGAAGTCCAAGAGTTTTATAAAACGTTTTTGACGAAGAAAATGTAAATAAAAAATTCCATTAAATTGAAACTTATTGAATCTATCAAAAAGTGAGAAATTTTCAATCTCTCACACGTATTGAAAATTCAAGATTTGAATTGATATTGGTTAGGTTCCTAATAGTAAATACTCATGTTTAAAGGAGTAATGTGTGCTCGGACTCCGATATACATCTTTATTGTTATGTTGTGGTGAAGGAGGAGATCAAAAGACAATTCAAGTTGTGTTAACGACTAGGATCATTCAACCCAACACGAGCCCTTACTTAAGCCTAGTGTTATTACTCAAGAAAAAGGGCATTATTTGATGTTTTTGTGTTGATTAAGACTTTGAACGAAGCCATTGTTCCATGTAGATTTTCAATCCTTGTTATTAAGAATTGCTAGATGTTACACAAGTCCCACATGTATTCCAAGTTAGACCTCAAATTTGGCTATCATGAGACCATGGTGCATGTTTAGATGTCCCCAACATTGCTATTCGCACCTATGAATGTTACTATGAATTCTTCGTGATGTCGTTTGAGTTACAGAATGCTCCAACCACTTTTCTGAATGTAAGTAAGTATTCATACCTTTTCTTGATAAAATGTCTTATTGTTTTCTTTGAAGATACATTGGTGTATAGACTCAACTTGGAGACCACATAATATCCTCGGCCACAATTTTCTATTAGCAAACATGAAGAAATGCAAGTTGGAGGAAAGTTGTGTTCGGATCTAACTATTCATAAATGGTTTGTGAAAGCAATATTAGACGTGGAAACCACTAAAAAGGGTCAAAGAAGATGAATATCTGTGCAAGATTTGAGTGGAGTTACATGAGGATGTTTTGATCAATCTCAACTTTTTTATTTGTCTTGATACTCTTTGCACAATCAAGCATAATCCTTATCCTTTGAGGGTATTTTGACTGAGAATGATATAAAGTTCAGGGAGTTGTAAAATCTATGAGTGATGAGTGTATAATGTGAGAAATTGATAAGACGTAAAATTTATATCTTTTAGTCGCAGATTCACTTATTCTTTAAACTAAACAAAGAAGGAAGTTCACTACTTCAAACTTTCTAACTCCCAACTCCCTACTCCCCATACCCCAACTTTTTGGCACAAACACCTCCTTAAGTGCTACACTGCATATGCACCTTAACTCAATTATGGTGGCTCTATCTCTATGTCACATGTCAAACTCTTATAATCGTTACCCATCATTTCATAACTAATTTGAAAGGATATCTCTATGGATTCCATTAATATGCACTCCATAAATCAAATAGATGCATCACTACTTTTTGTCATCATAAATCATACAAATCGAAAAGCTAATTCCATATTTAAGATAAGGTGGCTCTCACAACCGAAGTATTGTTAGGCTCCAGCAGAAAATAATAGGTGACTTGAATTTAAATCAGAGTTGAAATGAATTGTTAAATTGGTAGAAATTTTGGTTGTATTTTAAAATGTTCATTCTATATGTCCTCGTAAATGACATTGATTCATTGTAAAGATTACACTTAGAAACAGTCATAACAATATTTAAATCTAAATAAAATAGAGAAAGTAAGAAAAATAAAAGTTTAAAAATGAGAAAATAAAAAAGAAAAATAAAAAAGTTTTAAAATGAGAAAATAAAAAATACACAATTTGATTCCAAAATTATATCTAAAGTATAAGCAATTTATTGTGAAAATAAGGCTGGAGTTTTGCCACCAAAACTAACCAACAGCCATGGCCATGGGTTCTACAACTGCAAGAGTACTGATTCCCCATCTTCTCTTTCCCTCTTCTTCTTCTTCTTCTTCTTCTCACAATCCTTCAACAAATCCTAACATCAAATCTTCAAAACCCCTTTCATTGCCCAACCATAATTCATTACCAACCAGGCGTTTGTTGCTCTTCTCCCTCCCTATAGCCTCTGCCTTTCTTCTCCCAATTCCGAGCAATCCAATTCAACCCAGTTCTTCCTTTGCTGTGGAGAGCTTTGACCCCGTCAGCCGTCCCGAGAGAGAAGCCAGTGCCGCCATTTCACGAAGAGTATCTGAAGCTGTGGAGCTTCTCGATAAGGGCAGGGAGTTGCAAGCTCTTGGTGATTTCAATCAAGCTCTTCTCTACTTCACTCAGGTTTGTACTAATTTTGCGTCTTCAAATTCGTAGACTTAACGCCAAGTCCTGATTTGGCCAATAATTTAAACAATGATAAGTAATAGAATGTTGAGGATTGATGCTGAGCTGAAAGTTTCCATTCTTTAGAGCCACCTAAGCTTTAGATGTAAAGTTCTTGTGATAGACATCATGAAATCAGATGGCAAATGGCTTTTTTTCCAAAAACAAGTTAACATGAAATCTTTCAGAAAAATTAATATGCTCTGTAATGTTGTTAGCTTATATTATTGTATCTATCAATCTCAAATATATGCATATTAAATTAACAGTAACAACATGGAGACAAAAAAGAAAGCTTTTAGGAGATCCTGCATGCAGGATCTGGTGCATAAAGTAAGGCATATTATCCACAAATGATTTATTTATTTGACTTTATAGATAATTCCCCAATGTATTTTGGCGATCTTTTCCACCCACATTTGATGTGATTCTGCGATTGACCTAGTTGGAATTTTCAAGTCTTAAGCATACTGATAGTTTTCAGCTGAATGGGTTAAATCATTTCTTACAAAATGTCAAAGTCATGAAGATTTGTGGAAAGGGTATTTATTTCTTGTTTGTTTTCAGATAAGTTGTATGTAAGGAACTTTCTTGTAAGACTTAAGATCGATATATTTTTTAAGGCAGTTCTATGAATGGAATGTTGGAGGCCCATCGAACGTATACAACTTTGAAAAGAGTAATCAAATGAGCTCATTTGGGTGTGGTTTTTTAGATCCATATGCTCTAATTATGAGTCACTTAACTTAAAATCACAGTTTTGTCACTATCCAGATAGAAGCATGAGAAATTTATTATCTTCTTCATTTTCAATCGTGCTTGACACTAGGATCCGCGGTGGATCATTATATTACTGATCTTCAGGAATTTTCACTGCTTCAATTAGGATTTGCTGTAGGTTTCAAAACATGCAACATGAAATTACTTTCTGAATTCTAAACACCCGTCTCGCGTAGACAATAATTCTATAGCCTCTAAATTCTGAGTGTTGTCCTGAGGTTCAGATAGAGGGCAGCAAAACTTTATAAACCTTTTTTTTTTTCTGAAGAAATCTCAAAACGAAGAGTGTTTAGCATGTGACGAGAAGGCTCTAGATTCCTTTCCCTTTGAAGCTCATATTCAATCTTCACTCCTCATTTGATTGAGAGAAATGAGTTAATTATTCATTTATTTGTCAAGTCAACGTATTTTGAGTTTTAGTTCTTATTAAAATTTTTTTTGTTCTTGTCTAATTTCAGGTAATTGATAAATATAAAGATTTTGCTTTCTCGGACTATGCCCGAGTAGGCAGAGCATTGGCCCTGTACGAGATTGGTGACCGAGAAGAAGCAATTGCAGAGATGGAGGATGTTTCCATATCATTGAAGGGATATCCAGGTACTTGAATAAATTTTGCACAAATTTTGGGTTCTAGACCTACAGATTGAAGAGGGTATGACGTAGATGCAGTGCAACAACAGTTTTAGCTAGAGAAAGACTTTATCATACAGTATGCAAGTACTTCAGAATATATATATATTTTTTAAATAATTCTTCAAACAATTTTCCTGAGGTAAAAGTTCAGTTAAATTATATGTTTAGTTCATAAAGGTTGAGGTTTGTGTTTATTTAGTTCTTCAACTTTCAAAACCCTTCCTAAACTTTCATTATGGTAAATTCAAAATTCTTTAGTATTAATTTTCACAGTAGATGTAAAACTTCTAGATTTTGTGTTTGGTAGATCCATGGGTTTTAAAATTTTTGAAAGTTTAGGGGACTAAATCTGTAATTTTGAAAGTTTAGGGACGATGTAGGAATAAATTTTTAATTTAACCAAATTTTAAAAATAATTTATTCAATTTAAAGGTCAGAGCAACTACGTTTGAGTTTGAGGCTAAATAGGATGAAAATGGATGCATATTGTTTAGGGTTAAAAGTAGAAAGTTCCCTTCTATCTATCAAACGGATGACTAAAGCTATGGTGGCATAATTGAATCGTGCCAAGGAGCATGGATGCGACGCAAATAACTATAGATATGAGACATGGATATGTTACAAACATAATGAATGCCATTTTTTAAAAATCAATAGTATGGACAGGACAATTTTATGCATTCATGGGTTTGAGGTATGCAAAATTTATTTATTTTTATGTTATATAATTATTTGTGTGTATTTAGGATGCTCAACAAGTCTTTGATACATGTCTAACAAATGTTGATTAGTATTTACTTTGTACAATTAGTATCAAATGCATTTATTGTAGTTACAAGAGTTCGATACTTGTATTCTTTCTCTATCATTTCCTGGTGGGGTTGGTTTTTGTCAAACATCATTAAATGTAGATTGAAATTCCGACTCTCTCGAAGCTATGTATAGCAAGCCACCTAGAACCTAAAAGATCATAATGTTTAACAGTATTACTCCACAGTTGGTGTCTTTTCTCTTACATTATGTGGCCATAATGAATCATGTGTAGTACATAGTACTTAGTAGCATTTATGTACCGGTATATTGTTTTGCAGAAGTGCATGCGGCATTGGCTGCAGCTTTATACGTGGATAAGCATGCTGCATTGCTGGCTGAAAATCAATTCACCATTGCAACCTTGCTTGATCCTCATTATGTGGATATCTCGTACGTGAAAGAAACAAAGCACTGGCCTCCTAGTTTGATCAGTTCTTTGCAACATTTCTTAACACTTTCTTAGACATTTGTAATAAAATATATACAGTTTCTGTCATAAAAAACTCAATTCCTTGTTTTGTAAGTGTACAAAATTTATTATAGTCTATACACTTTAAACAGCCCTGTAATTAGTAGAAATATAGTTTATATTTAGTCTCTTATCCCCTTTGACTTGTAATATAAATTTATTTCTTCATTTTAACTTACGTAATGCTCATTCCCATTCATGTTCTTAGTCTATTCAATATACCTTCTTTATTGAAGGTGGATACAATGATGGTTGCTAGTTTTATACCATTGGATATAAGTAAGTGAAATTATATAAAAAAAATAAAATTGTGTTGGAATCTTGAATCTACGTTACTTCATTCATGTTTGCGTTATTGAACTAATCCTAGAAATTGGACAGAAACTTTGAGCACTTGGGCTGGATAATGGAGGTATCAAAACTGTCCTTAATTAACTAAGTTTGATTGACCTCTACAAGAAAATGGAAGTCACCATTTAGGAAGGCTTTTCTTTCACGCTGAAAAGTCTTTGCTGTGACTCTGCACTGATTTTTGTACTTTAAGTGCTTTCATATTAACTTTTTAAATGGTGAGACCACAATCCTTTGTCCTAGAGTAACTATAGGTTTTTAATGGGTCCTCATATTAATAAAAAAAATTGCTTTTTTATGACCATTCTGGTGTTCATAAAATGCTTTCACACATGGAAATTTTCCCACTTCTTCAAGAAAGATCACAGAAAATATTTTGCCACAAGTAACTTTTGGTTTTGTATAACCACATCTTTCAAATCAGCCTTCTCTTTCAGATTTTTCAATTATTTATAGTTTTGATGGTTTTTTTTTTTTTTTTGGCAAGGAGAAGTCCCATCAGAAGTACCTGCCAGTAATTGCAACAAATTGAGAAAGATGCTGGGGATTCAGAATTCTGATGTGCTCTCATTCAAGCTAAATGCCATTGCTGACAGGCAAGCAGGGAAGTGCTTCCAGCAAATTGAGTGGGCCATCAAGCATGTGCTTTGCCCCTGCCTTTCTAAATCATATGTAAATCTCTGCAGTTACTCATACTATTATTAAGTTGTAAAGTATTGGACACTTGTCATGATTATTAATAAGTTGTATCATAACATTTACAGGCTTTCAATTCTGATGCTCCTATTGGACATGGGAGACTTATTCACACATCATCAATGGCTGTGATTGTGCCTCAGGTTCACTTAATCCAATCTGCTTTATTGATTTTCTTTTATCAAATCAAATCATACCAAATTTTGGATTGTGAATATTTGATTGACGAGAAAGCTAGGTATATTATATTTAGAGCTTTTCCAATCTGAATATAATGATACTGAAATGCATTTGCATGTGACTAAAAATCTCGAATGAGTGAATTTTTTCTATACCTGATGGTGTACACTACTAGATATTTCTTGTATAGCCAATCAATTTTGCTGGCTATAATGTAAAGATTCACATTTGAAAGAAAAAGAAAGGTCCCAAAAGGGTTGAGGGATAGAATATTATTATCACACATTACATATTCCTTTTGTCCTCAACCCACTTGGATCTAAGAAGCTTGAGCAGGATTCTTGCCTTTGTTTTGGTTTTGGCACAACACTGACTTTGCAGAAGCAGAAGTAATTGACTCAAAACTCCACCTCTAATGGCCTTTTCTCTTGCTTCTACTGATTCATAACATAAAATTATAAGTGAACTAACAGCACTTCCACTGCCTCCATGATCTGATACTCTAAAAACCATCTTCACAATAACATTTACACCATCTGGATTATTTACCACTCCCTCTTTTGCACTTCTTAATACCAAAAGTTTCTCAATTGCTGCCATTGCTTCTCGTGCAGAGCTTCTTTCTCTTTGTTGAGCATTAGAAATGTATGAAATAAGTCCAGTAACTGCACCTTCCATAACCAAATTGTTGATGTTTTGTTCCAAGTTACTTAGTGAACATATGGCTTTGGTTGCTGCATCAGATGTCTCTGAGTTATGGTGTAAAAGTTGCACCATTTCTCGTAAAAGCTCGGTTGTGTTTCCGAGTAAAACACAAAGATCTTTAGTCTCAACAGAAGATGAAATTGCCTCAACCAAATGACACAAACTGATCTTGATCATGGGAGTGCCATTACTGAACAAAACCATGAACCGTGATAGTTTTGACTCATCCATTAGCATATTTAGGGACTGTATCTGTTCAAGAGAAACCATAGCAACCATAAAACTAAGCGCTTGCTCTACAAATTCCTGATATTCTTGTGATAGTTTGGCTTCTTTTTGCTCAAAAACCAACTCCAAAAGCACTGACAAGAACCCAATTTGGATCAAACGAGAATTACGAGAAGGAAACTCCTCACATAAAATTCTCACTCTTTGGAGAACTTGTAGCTTGTATTCATATGAAAACTCATCAGATTCAAGTTTGGTTCTCAAAGCCGCCATAGAATCAATAGTAGAAACACATTGAGGGTTTATTTGGTCACTCATCTGAAGCCACTGACAAACCAAATGACGAAGAGTATTATTAGGAACAAAAGAAGGATCATGAAGCTTCTGCATTGTAACAGGACACGTAAGATTCCCTGATTCCAACCATTTCTCAATGCTCGATCTTTCATAAGTTTGTCCTGTGCAAAGAGTGACAGGATCCTTAAACAAATCAAGACTTATTGGACATCTAAACAAGTGAGGGATGGTCTCATGATCATCAGCTTCTTTCATGGAGAAGAAAAAGAATAAAACTAATTACAAAAACCAGAGAAACAAGAGAGTGACTATCCCTATTAGAAATTTGGTAAAAAGAGAGATAAGGAAATGAAATCTTTGAGAGAAGTGGAATGATAAAAAAGGAAGATACGGTGGGAAAGTTTTTCAAAAGAAAGAGAAAAAAGGAAGAGAGACCGGTTGAGTTCTTAAAGGCTTTTCTTTTTAAGTTTCAAAAGAAGAAGAACAGTGATATTTGGGGAAAGGAAAATGGAGACCCCAAAAGCTAAAAGGCATAAAGAGAGATGAAAAACTGGTATAGAAATGGGAATCAGATGGTATAAAGGTGGATTTAGAAAGCAAAAAAAGCTGAAGGAAAGAAAAGAAAAGTAGGCAAAAATATTAAGACTTAAACAGTGAGTTTCTATGGGGGGAAAAGTACTGATTTTGGTCTGAGCTAATGCTGTTTCACACTGGCAGATATAACAAAAAAGAAAAAAAAAAAGCAGTACAGATCAGAAGAGAGGGACAAAATAGAGGTTAATCCTAGTGGGAGAGATGAACAAAGTAAAATGATATGGAAGAAGTATGATGAGAAAAATTGGTCCCCATTACTGTAATATAGAATTCAGTCAAACTGACCCACCATCAAATAATAATAATAATAATTATTGTCTTTGAAGTTTGAATCAACCCTCATAATAAGAAAAAGTGGGGAAAAAAGGAGAAAAATAATGGGTCTAATTCCTTGTGATAGAGAGAGGAAGAGAGAGAGAGAGAGTTTTGACTAAGAATTGTTCTTATTCCTTGAGAGAGAGAGAGAGAGAGAGAGAGAGATAGAGAGAGTTTGACTGTGAAATGTTAATGGTAATCACAATTAGATTTTGATGAGAAATCTGATCTCAATTATGATACAGCTGATTATAAACACTCATACCAATCATATAATGCAAATCCAAACTGGATAATTGTCTCTCTAATATGTGTACTGATAAAACCAAGGTGCTCTTTTCTTTCCCCTGTACTGATAAAACTATTTGTTTTTTGTTATCTACTTTTTAAGATGTTTTAAAATTCAAACCAAATAGTTTTAAACAATTTTGGTTTTACTTTTAGAATTTGGGGATGAATTCATTTTTTTTCTAACTAGATTCACTAATGAATTCTTTAGATTCTTATAGTAATTCATTTAATCAAACATAAAAACATTTAGAGTGTGTTTGATAGTAATCAAAATCACTTTTGTACAAAAATATGGTGTTTGACAGCTTAAAGAAAATGATTTTAGAAAAATAAGAAATCACTAAAAACTGATTTTTAAAAGTATTAGTTCTCTAGTGATTCTTGAAAAATGATTAATCGAAAATCACCACTTAATTTTATATAGTTTTTGAAACACCCAAATATCATCCTTTTAATAATTTGATAGTTTTAGAATCACTTTTTGTATCAAACATGATGATTGAAATTTTTGTTACCAAACATAAATTTTATTTGATTGTTTAGAAATCAATTGTACCTAAATCTTGTTTTAAAAAATCACTACTTAAACTATTACTCTCAGACACACCTTTAAAGTTCTAAAAAAAATCACTTTTAACACGTTAAAAAACAATTTAAAAATGGAGTTTGAGAATTTTGGAACTTTAACTTTGTGATATTATAAACTTTTACAACTACTATCATAGGTTATGAAGCATACTGTAAGTAGTATTTATCTTATTATCTAGAAACCAAAACTTATCCCAACTTTGTTTGTTTTGACTTTTCCTCCACAATTAAGCAAGTCCATAGATGCTAGTCCATACATTAAATCAATTCTATAAATAAAACTAGGGTGGAAAAAATATGTCCTATTTCGATTTTGCCCATACCCACGTTTGACTATCTTTTCATGGTTACGATCTAGATCACACTCTAAATTATATTAAACATTATGATCTAACAATCGAGATATGTTTGAATGAACAACTACGTTTTTTAACATATTACAACTATTTAGATGGAAGTAGTTTATACGTCACACTTGTATATTTTCTCGTGTATAGATGTGATGTAACATAACTGTAGATATAACATATCACGATCTAGTTACAGTGAAGATATGTTGGAATAAATATTGTTTGTCCTTTAAAATTTCATAAATTCTTATTTTATCTCTTTTAAATTCGAATACTTATCGTTAGTCAAGCAAAACATTATGTTTTAAAATTAAATTATAAAAATCCACCTACACAAGTGTAATGGGCTAATTCACTAATGTACATAAAAAAAAATCAATTTATTCCCAACTTTTAGTCGTATGAATTTATTCCGAAGTAATAATTATATTAGTTCGAACTCTAACTATTAGTGATATATTTCTATTTTCACTCGATTATGTTTTAAAGTATAAATTGATATAATAATCATCGACTAAAATTTAAAAGTAAAAATTAAATTTTATTTTAAAATTACTCGTAGAAGGCAAAATCATTGAAGTAATCCACTTAGAATCCATGGTTTTGTTTGTCATTTTCCTTTTTGTTGAGCAAAGAAGTCTTCAACAATGGCATTCCATCACAAATGAATTACCTTTTTGTAACGTACAGAGGCCAAATTTAATTTGTTCACGTAAAGTTTTGGAAATATAAAAAAAAAGTCACTCAATTTATATTTTATTATTAATAAATAGAAAAAATGGAACTACCAACCTATAAATTTCTTCGTGAATTATACCTAATTATGATTTCAAACGTCTCAATTTACAAATTCAAACAAATAGTCTAAAACGTCTTTAAAATGTATTTACTAAATTCTTAAACTCTCAATTTTACGACTTAATATCCAATATACAAAATTAAAAGTCATGATATTTAAATAAAATAGTCGTAGTTGTACAATCTATAAAACATGTCATATTTGAATAATAATTAAACAGTCAAAGGATGATGATAATGATGATGAATTAAGTTGATTCAATGAACATGATATTTTAATAAAATATATGTTTATTCATGTTGGTATAATGAAAATTGTTGACGTAGAACAAAATTTCAAATGTAATATATAAGAAAAAGAACAATATAACTTTTACGAGTAAGATAACCTAGAATCCATAAACAGAAATGTTATAAAACGTTCTTTGACCCGAGTCATCTTTTGAATAGCGTTTGAAACGATAGAAGGACGATGTTTAAGATTGAATGCATGCACACCCACCATATATTTATTTGAAGTGTGCCGGCCAAGGCATCATTACAAAGACACAAATTAATTCTATCACCTTTGACTTTTTGACTCTAAACATACCAAACTTCCCCATCACTTCCTTGCAATAGTGTTAATGGGATCCATTGCCCATTATAGAGGGGGCGATTCCAAATTCTCTATAGTCCCACTTTATCATATGACTTTCAAGTGTGGATAAAATATAGACATGTGTGTGTTTGATACCACTCATATATCGTGTCGTATTTGTGGGTGGTGGGGAAGATGTGACTTGAATTATGCATATAAACGTTATTAACATGAACCAAATTGAGCATAGCTAAGCAAATAAGCTACCGACTACAATTTTAAAGGTAAATCTTTAATTATAGTTGGCTTCTACAATTCTTTACGTAAAACGCCTCAAACCTGGTATTTGTCACCCTACGATTGTTGATGTAATGCTCAAGTTGAGGATTGTTCAAAATTTGAATTCAATACCTTCATTAATTAAGGTGCCATATGTTAAAAGATGAAAATTGAATAAAAATTAAGATTTTAGTACCTAAATGAAAAGTAAATCGAGAGTTAAATCAAAATTCTAGGAGTTGTTTGTGACAAAAAGTTTGTTGTAATATGATGTGGTTATTATAACATTTGGAGTTATAATAATTTGTATTTGGAGTGTAGACTATTTTAACTTGGACTCAAATAATCTATTTCTGTTGTCCATATATATACTTTAAGTATGGGTTCAAAAGCATATGTATTCGTGGTACAAATTATTTTAGTATGTTCAAGAAGCTTTTGTATCGGGATGCAAGTTATTTAATTATGAGTTTAGAGTTCATGCGCTTCAGTTGCTAATTTGTTAACAGGGGTTCTTAATTAAGTATGAGTTTTGGGTTGTTTTTCGATTTTTTTTTCTTTTGCATTGTATTATATATACAAGTTACGAGAAAAAATGTTTTTGAAAAAGTCATTTTCGTTCAAACACTTTGTATTAAGAAAACGAAATTGTTTAAAATAAAAACATTCGTATATTTCGATTATATTTTTCGATACAAATTTATTTAGTTTGATATACACTAAAAAATGGTTCCATTATTTTCAAATTCCTTAGATATTTATAGTGATCATCAAATAATCCATGAAAATCAAACAAAAATTATCAATTAAACTTAAACCATTAGCAATGGTTAATTAAGTAAACCACTATTCAATATAAAAGGAAAAAGACAAAGTTCATTTCTTTTTCAATAATTTTTTTACACCCAATTCCTTATTTTTAATATTTATTTTATTTTTATAAAAAAAAATATTCAAATGTCAAAAAGGATAGTCAAGAATATTTTAACTTTAATGTTCCCTCAAGATTAGGTAAGTTTGGCCAAAAGATATTGGAAGAGAGGGAGAGAGAGAGACATATCCAAGCCACAAAAGGACAAATAAATGAGCAAAATACACAAACTATTCAAAATAATAATTAATTATTCTTTTTTTCCAAAATTAAAAAACAAAAAAAAAAAATGGAAGAAATTGATCTTTGAACATAATCTTGTCGGCCAGTTGAAATTACACTAATTTTTTTTTTAAAAAAAAATCAACTATTAATAATCATTTTGTTAAAGGGTACTTTTGGTAATTTCTAAAGAGCTTCTTCCTTCTTTTAGATTTCGTGTACATTCGAGTTTCAATTACTTAACCAAAATGAACTTAGTTTAGCGATAATTGACATAACTTTTAATTGTTGTACTAAAGAAAAGTTTCAATTATATTTATACCTTTAATAGCATTTATGTGAAATAATTAAAACCCTAAAAGGAGAGATATAATGAAAAGAAAATTTGTAAAAATTGAAGAAAGATTTATTTGACGAGGTAGATAATGAAATTTTCTTCATCAATTGCATTATACGAAATCTCTCCGAAGACAATTGTGATGAATTAAATTAATCGTTCAATCAATATAAGAATTTTGGAATTGATTATTTATAAAGTACTTTTATATATTTGTGTATATTGTTGGCCTAAGTGATGAGTTTTGCCCATGCCATAGAAGAACATTCATAAGCTCAATCCATGTAATGTTCCTCAAATTAAAATTAATCTTTTTTTTGTTGTTTAATTGTTAATTAAGACACATAAATTAAAGATGGTGAGAAAAGAAAATAATAATTGAGGATAAAATGAGGTTTAATTAAGATTATATATTTGAAATTCAAATATCATCTAAACTCAAATACATCTCATCCAAATAGGAAAGTTCACTTTCATTATCATGATCTTCCTCATAACAAAACATACTTCTTCCAATCATATTATTATTTTCTTTTGCTTCGAAAACTCGACATACAACCCATAATCCAAACTCCTGTTCAAATCACAACACAATAAATTAATAAGTCAAACACAACAATTTACGCTATGAGTGTTCAAATAATCCGACAACTCGAACAATCCAGACTACCAAATCCAAATTGTAAGGGTTGGATCAATCCAACCTGGATTTTAAGGGTTTGGTGGATTGGGTTGAAGATCCAATTATTTGGGTTGCCAATTTGACCAACCAAAAAGTTTCAGATTGGTCCAACAACTACTCCTTTTGTAGCTTTGTTTTTCTTCATTTAATTTAATTTAATTATGCTCTTATTATGAAAATACATACACTAATTAGATTTTTATTTTCTTGATATACAATAAAGCTCTAACATTCAAGTTTGTATCTATTTAGTGTTTGGACTTGTGGATTTCTATCTATATGATCCATCGCCTTTATCGAATAGGTTATTGATTTTTTTTTTCAATCACTTTTGTAAAATTAACATTACCTTAGTCGTAAACATTAATAAAGTTTAATTTGGAGTCTAGAGTTGTTACTTTCAATCTTTTTTAATATATCAAGTTCTTATTCGATACAAAAGAAAATTTAAAGACACGTTGTTATGATTAGAGACTTTTTACAAACCTTGAAAGTTTAGTGGATAAATTTGTCATTGAACTTGCACAATATTCAAATACTTTTTTTGGTTTATTGAGCTTTTAAAGTCATTTTATTAAAATGTATGTGTTCGAAAATATAGGACCAAAACTAGTATTTTCACATCTATTTTTCTATTTAATCATCAATTAAGTAGTGGTACTGACCCCAATAAACATAGTTGTTCAACTAGCAAAAAGTTTGTACTATATCAACCTCAAGATCAGAACTTTGTCGATTATTCACTCCACATATTCTTTTTCTAAAAAAAAAACCCACCATACCAATTACGTTTTCTGATTTTGAGGAGAAAAAAAATATGATATGTGCTCGAAACTATAACGGAATGCAAAAGTATAAGATTAAAAAAACGAGAAATAAAAAACGACAAGAATAGTGAGAAGTAAGATTGTTAAGTTGTTTCACTTACTGATTTTGTTTGTGACAGATTGTTGTTGTTGTTGTTTTGAGATTGATGAACATGATGAGTGTTGAAGAGGCAGTCGTTGTAAATGTGAAACTCTTGCATGACCCAACTGGTTTTAATGGCTGTTGGTGATTCATCATCTTCTTCTTCTTCACCAACAAAGAAAATATGATATTTTTTGATACCCACTTCATCCCCATTGGCACTGCAAAAGATTGGTTCATCCATTGAAACATCTTTCCAATATCCACTCTCTGTTGCTCTCCTTTCTCCCACTCTGCTGAAAAAGTAATGAATGTTCCCATTTGAAAGTGTTTTACCTGTCCAAGATTAAATAATTATGTGAAAAGATTTATTAATAGACATTAATATCGGTAAATCTTCAAATCTATGGATCAAAATTGAAACAAACTTATTTGGTTGGGATGATACTATCCGACATGCATCTCGTGATCCACTTACATGTTGTATCTTTCTTGAAATAAAATTAAATATTTTGAAACCTAAAAATTAAATCGAAATCAAACTCAAAACTTAATAAGTAAAATTGTAAAATTTTAAGACTTAACAACCAAATTAAATATGGAAACAAAATCCAAAATCAAATGACCAAAAAACTAATTTACCTTAAACTCAATCATTTCAATTCTCTCACCGCTTTACTTCTAAACTCTAAAAGTTTTAGAGAAGATCAAACAAACGAAAACCAATATTTACTTTAAAGAAAAACATACTATAACAGAGATTTGAATGCAAGATTTCATGCTCTCTCTGATACCTCACCAATCAGTCTAAGAGCTCAACTCAAAGTTCTTGTACCTTTACATGCATGCTAGCTACTGTTCACATAATAAGAGAAAAGACAGAGAGTGTGTATATATATATATATATAATATATATATATATATATTATACCATGGAATTGCCAAGGGTTATAGAGATGAAGTTGAAGTTGAGGAATGATAATGGAATTGGAAAGATGATGATGGGAATTAGCTTTGTGATAGAGAAAGTGAAGGACAAGGTCTTCATCTGTTGGGCAGAACCTAAGACCAGGAGGCAACAAATTTAAGCTTATATTATTTCCACTTATGCCTTCCATATTAACAAATCAATAATAATAATAATAATAATAATAATAATAATAATAATAATAATAATAATAATAATAATAATATTGTTTTTTTGAGGAGGTATTGCTAGGCCTAGTAGGTTTTAATGGAGAAACTTTGCACCACATTTGGCCTATTTATATATAGAAATTAAATTAAATTAAATATATATATATATATTTAAGAAGAGGATAATATTAATGCATATATGTCTTGTTTTATTGATTTAAATACTTCCTGACCCACACTTTTGGAATAAAAACAAAATTAAAGTAACTTTGTTTTTTAATTTGTTTTTATTCTAAAAGAGACACAAAAAAGAAAAATAAAACAAAACAATAACTAATACTCTTCAAAAATTTAAAATTTTGTTATATTTTTATATACTTCGATTCATTAGACTATATTTAAAAATGTTTTGGATATTGAAAAACTATTTTCTAATTAAAAAAAATGAAAATTTCAATTTTTATTTTATTTTTTTGGATTTATAGAAGCAATTAATGGTATTTAGTGAGAGTGAAAGGGTGGATTGCAAATTGATGAAATGATGAATGAGTAATCAAATCAGCAAATAAAACATAATGGGTGTCGTTGTTGATGAACTGCCTAATTACGTCTATTATTTATTTTTATTCTCCCATCTCATCATTTTGTTGGATGGATCTTAAAACACAATAGATTCTGCCAATTACAAAATATATAGTCCTTTTAATATATATATATCTGATTTTAATCTAAAGATGATTGTTCACGACTTTACTAACGAGGGTAGATTTGAAATTACTCTCAAACACGTGTGTGTGGAGAAGTGTTAGTACCATTTGAAAGGTACATTTTTTAACTTGGATACTCCGATAAATGCTGATGTCTGTTCTTATCACATCTTTAGAGAGGGGAAATTCTTACTTGTGTTTGTGCTTTAGCTTCATTGGAATCCTCTCGTAGTCGTGGTTGTTCGTTAATTTAGAAATATGTTTTTCCAGATATTGTAATATTTATTGAGTTTTGACAAAATATTAGAAGTACATTTGTCCTACATTGAAAAAGTTTATATTTAAGAGGTAGGTTCCAAGAACACTATAAAAAGAGTCCATATACCTTTGGTTTTGTCCTAATTAGAAACCCTTTAAGCTGGGTGTGTGCGAATTTTTATTAAATTCTCATTTTTATTAAATTCTCATTTCTATACATGTATATTTTTGTTTTGAGCGTGAGATTAAAGGGTGTGAGTAGTACATAGTTTTGAAAGAGTACTCTTGTAATTGAGATCGATGAGAGAATTATTCTGTGTAATTATAACAATTTTCACATAATGAATTTCTTTTTAGTTAGTGAGTCGTGGTTTTTCACGTTATTCTCTTGTTTCCTAGTTTTATTATTTTCTATCTTCCAAATTTCTTTTCAACAACGGGTATTTCAAAGCCTTAGGTCCTTAGTTTCTTGAATCATTAAGTATGTTTTGTGGTTGCAGCATTGTTTATGTACTTGCATGTTAGAAAAAAATAATTCTTGAAATGAGGTCGTAGGATTGTGAATATAGTGCACGTAGTTAACACTATTTACAAATTCTTGAAACGCTTTATAAGCTGAATAAAATTTGATAGTTTAAAAATTAATTGAACGAGAAAAAATGAAGAGATATATATTAATATAATATGAATTACACAAGTGGCAAGTGAGGAGTGCATTGCCCTAAATATTATCATGCATGCTTTGGTTTATCAAAAGCCACATCATTACGTTACAACTCATTGGATTAAAAATGATTCCATTTATTGCTTTATAGTTGAGAGGTCATATCTAAAAGCACTTTTGAAGAAATATCAACCACAAAAGGGAAGCCAGATTTGTGCTTATCCCAATACAAAAAGGAAAAAAAAAAAAAAAAAAAAAAAAACACTTTGCAATTGAGTTGCAAGTTTGCAACCCAACTCTTTTCCCTTTATATTTATTTATTTATTATTATATCTATATTCATTTCAATAATCATTTGAACAGTGAGATAAGATTGATCTATACAATTAACAAGTGATTGACCCTTAGACATCTAGTTGAAATTTTTCTCAAAGAAATTTCATGTTCGTGGTAGCGAGTGTTTTATTCAAAGTCTACTGACTGTGTTTTTTAGAATTGGGTTTTATTTTTCTAATTTATCTCGAGTTATTGGTTTGTGTTGAATTATTAGGGGAGGTTCGTAGTGCGAGAGTTTGAGAGTCTTAAACAACCTATAGTTTAAAAATCATAATATAAACATAAAGAATAACGAAGAAATGAAGATTTTGGACATTATATGAACATGTTACTATTGAACATTGGCAATGTTCAATAGTAATAAGTCATTTAGAAGTTATACATATGAAGGTTATTTATTAAACAAAAAATTATTAATAACTAAGTTTAATTTAGATTTGTATAATTAATTGATTTGTAAAAATATACAATTTTTAGTTTTATAGTAGATAAATTAAAATCTAACTAACGTTCTACAAATTTAGCTCTACCATGTATGGTTGTCTGCATTGACTAGAGAAAAGAGCATCTTTCAAAAGTTTGTCTTATTTAAACTTGGTTTAGACGGTTGAAGAAATTACAGGTTTAATAGAAAACAGTTACAAAACCTTCAAAACTTTTTCATAAAAAAAAAAAAAAAAACACATTGAGATTTAGCCCATTCTTGACTTTATTGGTAAAAAATTGATCTCCAAATCTCGTTCTTAACAACACAAGATTTCATGGAATCTATGCATAACTTAATGAATTTGAATAGAAAATTCAACGAACACCTTTTATCGTTGAGATTCAATTTCGTCTTTTTGTTTTTTCTATTAAGTTTAAAAATCACATCATTTATCCATCTGGTTTTCAATCCTTAGATAAAATTGACACAATCCTAGAATAACTAAACAAATATGTGAGCTTGATCCCTTGAGAACGATACTTAATCTCTATAGGTTCTTTTACTTTATTATAACTTGGTGTTTGTGTGCTTACACTCATCACCATATCCTTCCAAACGCAACCTTAAAGGTTACTATGTACATCCTAACTTTTCTACTTTATACCAGCTAATCTATGTTCATGTTAGTTGGAATAAAATTCAATCATTAAAGGTGCAAATGACCATTTTTATGAAAAAGAACCAACTTGACCCAACTCAAAGAAGTGGTTCGACTCGACCCGAGAACAAAAACAAACAGAAAAGAATAACCTAAAGACCTTGAACAACCTAAATTTAATAGAATCTAGGTAATTAAATTGATTTGAACGTCCATGAATGAGAAGGGCAACTTAATTAGATATGAAGTACATAGTCATCATGTTGATTATTGTTGCATGCATTTAGGTTCTATTTTTTTTATACTTTGGATTATTATATTTGTAGCCGTCTCGTATGGGCCTAGTTGGGCCAACATGAGTCATAGCGAACATAAGACAAAAGCCCATATGAGAAAAATGGGCTCATATTGGCTATAAGCTTATAAGGCTAATTACCCACGTGGGCCATCTCTATCATGGCTAGCCAACTCCATAATGGGTTGGAATTCTTGGGCCAATTGGCCGTTTGACTAATTGAGAGCCCATCTGATCCTCCATATATTTGGTTGGGAGTCAGCAACATTATTCCAACAACTCCCTTGTCGAACTTCCTCTCGATCCGTTTGAACAAGAGGAACCACGAGGATATGATTGTATGGTTGAAAAGTCTAACCCAATCTGAAAGTTATTCTCAATGTTAATAAGATGCATCTTTCTTTTAGGTGGCTCAATCATAAAAACTTCATAAATAAACATGCTTAACTTGGAGCAATTCTATGATTTCTTGGGAATTTTCTAAAGAAACATATAGGTAAGGACAAAACACGCTGAAAGGATCTGTGTTAGTTTGTGGGAATAGTGTTCACTCTTAGAAGTAGTTTAAGACAAGCAAAAATAATATAACATATCGCAGAAGATGCATGGGAATGTAAGGACAATTAGGTGTCGAATCAAGATTCTGAATCATTGTTTAAATTATGGTCCTAGGGTCTCCCATCTTTGAAGCTATGTTTACTCCATTTCAGGTCCAAAAGGCAACTAAGACATCCAAGAGACTTCTAAAGCTAGATTTTCTGTCGTAAAACAAAATTAAACATTAAATTTCTAAGAAGTAACACGAATTATCTATAATACAATAATAGTATAGATGTGTGAAAGGGTTGTAATATTTGGATTGGAAGAAGAGAGATTTGGAAAGGAAGCATTCACGGGCTAAGAAAAGGCATGATATTAAAAAACTAAAGAGTTGAAAAGTTGGGAATGAGGTGTAAGGAGTGAGGGAAAAGCTTGGTTGGGTACTGAATTGACCACAAAACAATGGTTCACGGGTGCCTTTAAACTGACCCACTTCATATTTTTTTTTTTAATGACACATTCCGACAAACACAAAGGGGATTTTTGTTTTTTTTTTAATTTTAAGAAAATATATCATTTACATTATTAATACAAATGTTTAAAATTAATTCCGTAAATGAATGGTTTTAGTTAATTAACTAACAAATTAATAATTGTCCCATGAACAATTTTGATAATTACTCTCCTAGAATTGCATGTTTAAGTAACTAGGAAGGTAATGTTAAAATTATTTTGTTCTTTGAATTTATTGGTGTGGTGTCTGCTACATAACTGTTGATGTTTAAGTTAGTATGTAGTAATGGGTCAAAGCAAGCTAGAATGATTGATTACTTAGCTTGAGAGGTGGACTTAGGGTTTCTAGTTTGAAAGGGATTTGGACATGGAAGCTAAAGTCTTGGCACACAAGAAGGGGGTTGTCATGATGGAAAAAAGGTTGAGGCCAAGGCCCGAGACGAGCAAGTTGTGTTGTTTCGTCCAACTTCCTCTCTTCCTTTGGTCACTTTCTCTCTTGGTTCGTTAACTCGTTTTATATACTTTCTTGGCTCTCACGTGATTTTTGTTACTCGGATTTTATCCTTTATATTATGCTCTCCTATGCTCGTGACTCTAAAATGACTCATAACGAAACCAATTTATTTATAATTTGCACATATAAATAGTTTAGAGAAAAAGGACAATAAAAGAACCAATTTTGAGAAAAAGGAACAATAGAATCCTGTCTTTTGCTCTCATCCACAAAAAAGATTTACCCATTTTTTCATCCAATTTCCAAAAACTTACCCTTTTGTTTGAATAGCAATGAACTCTCCACCACACAAAAATACTTTCTTACAAAAATGTAATGCAAATAAATAATAATAATAATAATAATAATCATTCAAATTTTGTGGTCCACTAGTTCTTGCATGTAATCCAAATTTTTGGGCCCATGGGGTGGAAAAAAGTGAATAATTTCTAAATGTGTAACTACTCAATAAAAAATATCAAATAATAGAAATATATATATATATAAAAAAAATAATAGTAACTTCTAAAAAAAAAAATTCATCCCAATCATGTATCAATAACGATTACTATGATCCTCTTAATTTAATGATTCCATATACATAAATACATTATCTATTAATTTAGGATAGAAATAGAAGGGATGTTCATTATTTTATAGTATTGAATCAATTATAAAGTAGGGTCATCTAATTATTCTCTTATATTATGTCATGTTTTTTTTTCCATTCGTCTAATTTTATCAATACATTAAACTTGTATTTTTCGACTCGATTTGATTATTATAGTCTCTAGATTATAATAGTTTTGTTTTTTTTGGTTCATACTACTTTAGTTTAGGTCACGGAATTGAAAAATACTATAATTAGAAAATACTTTTTTAAATTATAAAGATATTTTATAACTTTTAAATTATAAAAAGTGGAGGAATTAGTTGGGGTGTAAAGAGAATGTGAGAGAGTGTGTAAGCTTAGAAAGGAAGCAGTGAGCTGAGTTAGTAAGAAAAACCCAAATCAGAAGAAGAAGATTGAAATGAAGAAACAAGAGGAAGAACAAGATCAAGAACAAGGATGCAACATTGAAGCCATAGGAATCACCTACAAGATCCAAATCCATAACTCCAGATCTTCATTTCTCAATTTCTTTTCCACATCAAAACCCTCCGTCCGTCACCGCCACCTCCTCTCCGACGTCAATTGCCAAGCCAAATCCGCTCAAATCCTTGCCATTGTCGGCCCCAGTGGCGCCGGAAAATCCACTCTCCTCCAAATCCTCGCCGGCAAAACCACCCCTCACGCCGGCTCCCTTCTTCTCAACCACTGCGCCGTCGACCCTTCCCATATCAACCGAATCTCCGGCTACGTCCCTCAAAAAGACTCCCTCTTCCCTCTCCTCACCGTCGAAGAAACTCTTACCTTCACCGCCCGCCTCCGTCTCTCCCTCCCTTCTTCCGACCTCACCGCCAAGGTTACTTCTCTGATCGACGAACTCGGTCTGACCCATGTCGCTCATTCCCGAGTCGGCGACGACCGAGTCCGTGGAATCTCCGGCGGGGAGAGGCGCCGGGTTTCAATCGGCGTGGAAGTGATTCACGACCCCAAAGTTCTTATTCTTGACGAACCAACTTCCGGTCTCGACAGTACTTCCGCTTTTCAGATCATCGACATGCTGAAAACCACCATGGCTGAAGCTCAGCGAAGAACCATCATTCTTAGCATCCATCAACCTGGATTCAGAATCGTGAAGCTTTTCGATTCCATTCTTCTTCTTTCTAATGGCTCTGTTTTACACCATGGTTCTGTTGAACAACTCGGACTCAACCTCATTCTAATCGGCCTTCAACCTCCTCTTCATCTCAACATCCTCGAATTCGCCATTGAATCCATCGAAACAATCCAACAAACCCCAAATCAAACCCAATTGTTAATCCCTCAATCCCAATTAAAACCACCTAAATCCACCCTGCAACAGCTATTTCAACAATCCAAAGTCATAGACGAGGACACCATCAAAATCGGAATCCACAAATCAATCCCTCACCATTTCGCCAATTCCTCATTCAAAGAAACAGCCATCCTCATGCACAGATTCTCCAAGAACATTATCAGAACAAAGGAGCTTTTCGGTTGCAGAACAGTACAAATGTTGGTAACAGGGCTTGTTCTTGGTTCAATTTTCTACAATCTCAAATTGGATTTAATTGGTGCTGAAGAACGCGTGGGATTATTCGCCTTCATTCTCACATTCCTATTAACAACCTCAATCGAAGCGCTTCCAATTTTCTTACAAGAAAGAGAGATTCTAATGAAAGAAACCTCGTCAGGTAGTTACAGAGTATCCTCGTACGCCATAGCCAACGGATTAGTATACCTCCCATTTCTACTAATCTTAGCAATTCTGTTCTCAATTCCATTATACTGGCTAGTGGGGCTGAACAGAAACATAATAGCGTTTCTTCATTTCATGCTATTGATATGGCTGATTCTATACACAGCAAATTCAGTGGTGGTGTGTTTCAGTGCATTAGTGCCAAATTTCATAGTGGGGAACTCAGTGATATCAGGGGTAATGGGTTCGTTCTTCCTGTTCTCGGGGTACTTCATATCGAACCAGGAAATACCAAAGTATTGGATATTTATGCATTACATATCGGTGTTTAAGTACCCATTTGAAGGGTTTTTGATAAATGAATTTTCAAGAGCAGGAAAGTGTTTGGAAATGATGTTTGGAGAATGTGTAGTGAGAGGAGAGGATGTGTTGAAGGAAGAAGGATATGGGGAAGAAAGTAGGTGGAGAAATGTAATGGTAATGGTGGGTTTTGTTTTGATATATAGATTTGTTTCTTATGTTATTCTTAGATGTCGATGCTCCCACAGGAAAACTGGCTTTGTTTAACAGAAATGAAGAAGATGAAGATGAAGAAGACGAAGAAGATGAAGAAGAAAAATCTCTCTCTTCACGAGTTTGGATTTGAAAGATGCTCTCAGTTCACGTGGTAGTTTTAATTGTAAGCTAAAGGTTATACTCACACGTGTTTGTTTGTTCTTTAGGATTTTTATTTTTATTTTTATTTTTTTTCCTTGTCTCTAACTACATATGTAAAATTTTCTTTCAAATTCACAATTTGGTGTGTGATTTTATAGGGTTTGATCCAAATCATTTTCACGAGTTTTGGCTTTTGATTTTGATTTTCATGTAAATTCAAATTTATAAGACTGTGTTTTGTCCCAACTGGTTGAGTGGACTATAATAGCTTAATCTGTTGTGGGGCATCTTAAGAAAATGGGACAATATTTTATTTTGTTGTCGTATGAGTATCTATAACTGAATTAAAATGATCCAATGTTGTTCCTTTCAATGTTTCCAATGTCTCCATTGGATGATGAGCAACTTCAGCAACGGCTACCATATGTGAGTATTGTCACCTCATTTTAACAACAATCATCGTCGAAGATATGCTTTGACGATCAATTCTATTGATCATCCCTAACTCGAATGATCAATTTAATTACATATATATAGATTTATATAAAGCTTAAGAGGTGAAAGACCTACAAAGTTTCCAAAGAATGTTCAAGTCAATCTTTAATTATCAAAAGAAACTTACGAAACAACTACAACATTTGTCAAAGTAATAAAAACTAAACACTAAACACTAGAAAATGCTTAAAGACATATTTTTCTCAACACATCATCAAAGTTTAGAAACCCACTATTCACTTTTCCTTTTTTCTGAAACTTCCATCTTTTCCCACAAAATGAGATCAACAACCAACTCTTCGATCTTCTTCTAATCATATATATCTCACAATCATAAACATGATCTTTACCTTTTGCTTTTAACTTACCCCTCCATGTCAACTCAAAAGGTTAGATAGAGGACGACGACGCTAGATATTCGTGATTAAGGATATGTTTGGAGAACAATTCTCCGAACTCGATTTTGATGTAGTTATGGATATTGTAATTAATTAAGAACGGATTTGATTATAATTTCCATCCCATTGGTTTTTTTTTTTTTTTTTTTTTGCAATAATCATTGATTTATGAATCTTGTTAAAGTTATTCCATGGTTTAATTTGTACATTCAACATACCAAAACTGAGTTTATCTTAGTAGGAGGTGGCCATGACCTTTATTTAGAAAAACAATTCTGTAAATTTTAGTGTAAAAATAATTGTGGTTAGCTTTAATTTTTTTAAAAAATAATGTGCGAAAGGACTTGGTAAAATTTAATTTTAAATTAGAAAAAATTAGTTATGATATGAGATAAATTAATATGAAAATTAGAAAATTAGTTATGATATTAGATAAATTAATATTAAATTGATATAAGGGAAATTATATGAACCTTATTATTTTAAATTAATTTTACCATTGATAATTAATCTTTTTTGAAACTAGGCAATTAATTTATAAATAAATTATAATTTTTAAAATTTTATATTATTTGAATTTCAACTAATCCAAATTAAATACCTAAAATTCAATTTTGTTATAAGTACAAATAAGAAAAATAGGAGGAAATAAAAAAAACTCTCCCTTTTTAAATAATGTTATGGAAATGAATCAAATCATGTATAAAAATTAAACAAAATTCTAAAATTTAGTGGAAATTGGAAAGAACATAATATTTGAAAAAATAAAATGGATTTGGAAATTTATTCATTTATGCATTTTTCCACAATTGTTTTTATCAATCTTAGTTACCTACATTATATGAAGTAGAATTGCATTATTATAATAAAAATTCGAGAGAAAAAGAAAATTATATGTAATTTATCTAAATTGGAGACTATATCAATATAACTTATCTTCCAATTTGAATTCAAAATCCACACTAAATTAAAATTTGGTTGTTTAACTTGAATATTCAAAATTGCAATTTCAAGGATTTAATTTGTTTCTTAAAGAAGATAGAAAATAAATCTAATTGTTTTGTTATATCAAGACCTACTTTTAAGGTATAAAATCCAAAAAATTTTGACGGAATTCCAAAATCAAAATCACAAAAAGAGCAAATTACGTTTTAACGAAAATAACGTTTTAACTCACATTTCATTACTTTACTAACATAATAAGTACATCCTTGTTAAAATGTTTAATTTAAGTTCCTCGTTGGTTTTATTAAAATGCTAGACTAAATATCATTTAAGGGCATAAATTGATTATGCCAAATAGTTAATTTAGGGTGATAGAATAAGTCTATCACGGTGACATAGATAGACTATTATCACTTTCTATCACTATCAACATCTATCAATGATAGATAACGACAATGGTTATCAGTGTCATCACTTACAGTTAACCATCAAAACAGTGAATTTATTATTGATGGACAATGATTGAAGCTATCCTTTAAAAATATATTGCACTTATTAAAATTTAAATTTGTAAGAAAATAAAATATTTTGTGAAAGAATATATATATATATATATATATATATATATATTAAAAAAAAAAAGTAGTTAGAGTGAGTGTGAAATGAAATATATTTAAGGAAATAGTAAATAATAAAAATGAAAAAAAATCTATAAAAAAAAAAGTGGTTGGTGTGGATCTATTCGACTACCCCATATAGGTAAAGCTTATAACTAACTCTCCACAAATTAATGACGATTCGTTTCATATATATATTTATATATATTTATAATTCTTGAAGGAAGCATTTAGGGTTTATAGTAGTAATTAAGTAGTGATTAATGAAGAGTAGTATGGACGAAAAAGTGGAAAAGAAGAGGATGATAAAGAAGAAGATAAAGAGCCGAGAAGCGAGCTTTATAACTCTACAATTTTTAGACAAAGATTGGAAGTTTCGTTATGCCGTCTATTACTCAGGTGTGTTTGGGACGTTGAGTGTAGTACATGGTAATATGGTCATAGTTCCCAAAGTTCTAAAACTTCTACCATTGAGTGAGGAAGATGCTATTTGTTATAGAGAATTTGGCATTTTTATGGCCTATTTGTTCTTTGTATTACCTTTAGCCCTAATTGTCCGGCTAATACCTGAATTCCATTTATCTAGAATATGGTGTAAGGTTTTGAAATTTTTTAATCAAAGTATGACTATAATGGTCTGTTATTATGCCTCTATCTTGTTGGATGACCCGCCTGAATTCCTCCATTGGATGGAGTGTATGTGCCTGACCATCCTTTTTCTATCAATATTGTCCGGGATTACAATAAACTTGGGAGTCTTTGACACTCTATTTGTCCTTACAGTTTATACAACCTTGACAGTTTTGGTACCCTTTGGCAGTTCAACCGTAGCTCATCTATTACTCCTATACTTCTTGAGTGTAGTCAATAATTTTTTGTTAGGATAATGTTGATGTTTTCTTTCCATTTTGAATAGAGGAAGAATGTAATGGTTAGTTTTGGATTTTGAGAGATGTAGTGTTGTTATTTTGAAGGTTTTTAATGTTTGTTTTGGATGTTTTATTAGATGCATTAAATCCAATTGATGAATGCTCTAAATTTTCCATTCAAATAGATTGTTAAATCAATGAAATCATGACCTAACAAATAGCAGACACCTTTGTTAATGGTAAGTATTCTATTTTTAAGAATTTGAGGACCAAAATAGAATTTTAAAATAAAATAATAATACTAATAATTAATTACAATAAAAATTAAAAAAGAAATTTGTTCGGACTTAATTTTAACATATAAATAATGATTCTATATAGATTGTTAAAATTGAGCTAACAAATAACAAATACAATTATTAAATTCAAATTTTGCATTATATTCTTTAAAATTTATACGATTTTCAAATAAGTAATTAGGGGTTTTTTTTTAAAAAAAAAAAAAAACAAACTATTTACCGCTACTAAAACACAAAAATTGTTATACTTACCATGTGTAATAATTCTCCATCAATTGAGAGTTGGATTTAGTATTGGTTATTTTCGCAATGATTTTTAAAAATTTAAGAACTAAACCAAGCATTTTTTAAATTTGGGAACCAAAATAGGATTTAAAAATAAAATCCAAAATAGGATTTAAAACTAAAATAAGGATACTAAAAATTTAAGAACTAAACCAAACATTTTTTAAATTTGGGAACCAAAATAGGATTTAAAAATAAAATAAGGATACTAATAATTAATAACAATACATTTCTTGGCTCAAATAATTTCTCACACCATTAGTTTGGTATTTGAATCTGACCACGTTGTATGGATTTATAGAATATGGCATATGTCTCGCATCCGTATTCATGCTTCTTAGATGGGTCTCGCCATTTTTGTACTAACCATTTTCTAGACTTCTTTAAAATTTACCTATGCTTAATTTTTACTTTCTTAATACACTAATTTCTTCCTTCTATCTTGCATATTAAAATTTGTTTTCCAATTTCAACAAATACAAAGTAATTATTATTTAATTAACTATATTAGAATTGTAAACCAATTTAGTTATTGTTTAATTTGATTTTCTTTTTCGTACTAAAAGATTAATACTAAGGGTTAAATGACTAGGTATTTAATTTGTGTGCTTTTTAAATTTAAAGTACAACCATATTTTCTAGAAAAATAATATCAAATAAATTTAATAGATAAAATTTTAATTTATACTTTTAAATTATTTTGTATATATCTTTATGGTAAATTATTATTTATTTACTACCTATTTCATTTTAGGATAGACTCTCTTCTAATAATTTTCATTTTTAATTAAAAATATTATTTTGTCATTTTAATTTTTTTTAGCTATATTGTTACTTTTTTATATGTACTTTTCAAATTTGTCATTTGTCTGCTCCTTTTATTTATTTACGGTTGTTTTTTAAAGTTATTATAGAAATATACTTCTTTTAACTCACATTTCACTACTTTACTAACATACAAGTTAAT
>JBBPDJ010000003.1:378309-401710 GCA_037974625.1 Cucumis cinereus | reverse complement strand
TATATATATATATATAAATTCTTGAAGGAAGAATTTAGGGTTTATAGTATTAATTAAGTAATGATTAATGAAGACTAGTATGGACGAAAAAGTGGAAAAGAAGAGGATGATGAAGAAGAAGATAAAGAGATGAAGAAGAAGATAAGAGTCGAGAAGCGAGCTTTGTAACTTTGGAAGTTTCGTTATGCTGTCTATTACTCAAGTGTGTTTGGGACGTTGAGTCTAGTACATGACAATATGGTCATAGTTCCCAAAGTTCTAAAACTTCTACCATTGAGTGAGGAAGATGCCAATTGTTATAGAGAATTTGGCATTTTTATGGCCTATTTGTTCTTTGTATTACCTTTAGCCCTAATTGTCCGACTAATACCTGAATTCCATTTATCTAGAATATGGTGTAAGGTTTTGAAATTTTTTAATCAAAGTATGACTATAGTTTTGAAATTTTTTAATCAAAGTATGACTATAATGGTCTCTTATTATGCCTCTATTTTATTGGATGACCCGCCTGAATTCCTCCATTGGATGGAGTGTATGTGTCTGACCATCATTTTTCTATCAATATTGTCTGGGATTACAATAAACTTACACTCTACTATTTGTCTTTACAGTTTATACAACCTACCCTTTGGCATTGGCAGTTCAACCGTAGCTCATCTATTACTCCTATACTTCTATCTTTTAGTAAATTATTTTTTGTTATGAGTTTGATGTCTTTCTTTCCATTTTGAATAGAAGGAATGTTATCATTTTGAATGTAATAGTTAGTTTTGGATTTTGTGTTACAATGACTTTCGGATGTAGGGTTTATTTTGAATGTTATATTAGACCTTATTGCAAGGTTTTTGATGTTTGTTTTGGATGTTTTATTAGATGACATTAATCTAATTAATGAAGTCAATTTCTTAAAATGCTAAATTTTCAATTCAAATAGATCATTAATTCAATGAAATCATGACCTAACAAATAGCAAATACATTTATTCTAATGGTAGAGATTAATGTATTCTATTTTTAAGAATTTGAGGACCAAAACTATAATTTTAAAATAAAATAATAATACTTATAATTAATTACAATAAAAATTGAAACGAAATTTGTTCGGACTTTTTCAACTTATAAATAATGATTCTATAGAGATTTTAAAATCATGAGCTAACAAATAGCAAATACAATTATTAAATTCACATTTTCATACACTAATTTCAAATTTTGTTTTTCAATTTCTAACAAATACAAGTAATTAGGAGCTTTTTCAAAAATAGAAAAAAAAAACAAACACAAAAATTTATTATACAAAAATTTATTATACGTATAAATATTTTATTTATTTTTCTATTTTTGATAATTTAAGTATAATAATTATTTAATTAACTACATTAGAATTGTAAACCAATTTAGTGATATTTTAATTTGAATTTTTTTCGTACTAAAAGATTTATACTAAAGGTTAAATGACTTGGTATTTAATTTGTGTGTTTTTTTAAATTTAAAGTACGAGCATATTTCTCTAGAAAAAAAATAAAATTATGTTATTAAATTCTAAATTTTTAAAGATGGAAAAAAATAACAAAATAAATTTAATAGATAAAATTTTAATTTAGACTTTTAAATTATTATGTATATATCTTTATTGAGAGTTATCAAGTCTGTACTGGTCTGACCTATTATAAAATCCTTTCTCTTCTCCTAGCATAAAGTAGGTTGGGTTCAAACCTTTGAGTCTAGGATTTAATATTGGTTATTTTTATGGGCTAGAATATGCAAGGAAGGTCGTATTTCCCAATATTTTATCCTTTCTCTTCTCTTGAAGTAGGTTGGGTTCAAACCTTTGAGTCTAGGATTTAATATTGGTTATTTTTATGGGCTAGAATATGCTTCGTATTTCCCATTAAAAGTTCCATCCTAATACCTTTAGCAGTCTTCTTAACACCCGAATTCCATTTATCTAGAAAATGGTAGAAGGCTTTGAAAATTTTGAATCTAACTATAGTTGCACTATTCTCCTATTTTGCGTCTACGAAGCTGAGTGGCACCACTAGTTTCCTCTATTTGTTGGAGGGGTGTGCTTGACCACCCTTTTCCTATCAAAATTTGCAGGGATTAAAAAAAACTTGGGAGTTCTTGACACACTGTTTAGCCTTGGATTTTATTCCACTTAAACCAGGATTAAACCCTCTTTCGCATGTTAATGGTAGCTCATCTGTTACTCCTATATTTCTTTCTTTTTGTTAACCATTTTCTGTTATGAGTGATGTTTGATGGCTACTTTTTGGATTTTGGAGTTTTGAGTAGACTATTTTGAATGTAATTTTCTTGTTTTGGATCTTGTATTTGGACGACTTAATTGAACTAGTGTTTGTTGTTTTGGTTACATTAGACCTTATTACAAGGTTTTTTATTTTCTCTCCTTATATTGTAAAATTTATTTTTAAATTTAATTAGCTAGTCAAAAGGTTTATTTTTATTTCCAATTCAAAACTCTAATTTTAGAGAAACTAAATTCGAAAATAACACCAAACTAAACTTGCACAGATCCCTCCTTGAAGAAAGAATATAAGAAATTTACAAATTTTGGTTTAATTTAGTTTTAGGGGTGTACAAATCCATCTTTTTCAAATTTAGTTTTTTGGTTTATTTGATTAAAGAGTGTTTGATTATGTTTTGTGTTGGCGTAAAATATTTATAGTAAATTTAGGAAGAATTTTTTTTTTTGTTATTTTATCAATAATTTAAGTAATATGATGGATCCAAAGTCTAATCATTCAAATATAGATGTCATCTCATTTGGATTAACAGAATTTTAATGGTAAGGATGAAAGTAAGGGATTTTTAAAATTTTTTGAACTAAATCAAGCAAGTAACGGGCCACAAATTAATGACGATTCTTTATAATTGAAAAAAAAATAGTTAGAGTTAGTGAGAAATGAAATATATTTAAGAAAATAGTAAATAATAAAAAATGAAAAAAATCTATAAAAAAAAAAAGTGGTTGGTGTGGATCTATTCGACTACCCCATATAGGTAAAGCTCATAACTAACTCTCCCCAAATTAATGACAATTAGTTAAATATATATATATATATATATATATAAATTCTTGAAGGAAGAATTTAGGGTTTATAGTATTAATTAAGCAGTGATTAATGAAGAGTAGTGTCGACGAAAAAGTGGGAAAGAAGAGGAGGATGAAGAAGAAGAAGATAAAGAGCCGAGAAGTGAGAATTGTAAGTCTTTTAGAAAAATGTTGGAAGTCCCCTTATGTAGTCTATTTCTGGGGTTTGTGTGGGATGTTGAGTGTAGGACATGGCAATAAGGTCGTAGTTTCTAAATTTCTAATAAAACAGCCGGGCTTAGGTGAGGAAGAGGTCAAGTGTTGCACAACATTTTTCATTTATATTATCTATTTGTACTTTGTAATACCTTTAGCCATAGTTGTCCCAGAAGTATCATCCGAACCCGAATTCCATTTATCTAGAATAGAGAAGAAGGTTTATAAAATATTTAGTCAAACTATAGTCGTAGTGCTCTCCTATTATGTGTCTACCTTGGTGGGTGGCACCCTTGAATTCCTCCGTTGGATGGAGGGGCTGTGTCTGACCACTCTTTTCCTATCAAAATTGTTTGGGATTACAATGAATCTGAGAGTCATTGACACGCTATTTGTCCTTGCATTTTATGCAACTTTGATTGTAGTACCCTTTAGCACCTCAACAGTAGGTCATCTATTACTCCTATGTTTCTACCTTTTAGTTAGTCATTTTTTGTTATGAGAATGTTAGATGTCTTCTATGCAGACTTTTTAGATTTTGGAGTTTTGAATAAACCATTTTGGATGTAATGTTCTTATTTTGGATTTGTGTTGACTTTAATTGAATGAGTATTAGTTTCTAAATGTTATATTAGACCTTATTTTTAATGTTGGTTAGTTTTGTTTTGGATATTTTATTGGACCTTAATTAGATGATTTTGAGGTTTTTAATGACATTAATCCAACTGATACGTCAATTTCATAGGATGTTGGAAATTTTCATTCAAATTTCAATTCATTTTCAAAAGACCACATATCAAGATTAGAATTTTAAGAAATATTTTTTTAAAAAAAATTGCTCCTCATATTGGAAATTTTATTGTTTAATTTAATTAGCTAATTAAAAGTTTAATTTTATGACCACGATTGTATTTTCAATGTGCTCTTTCAGCTTTATTTTCCATTCAAAACTCTTATTTTAAAGAAACTAAAATTAAAAATATGTTTTTCTTATCCAAATCTTTCTATTAAATTTCATATCATTTCCCTCCAAAATAAAATTTGGTGGGTTTTTTTTTTCTTTTTTACTATATAAAACTTTATATTAAATCATTTCATTTAAAGTATTCATAAATTTTATATTACTAATTTATGATTATTTTGCTATTTCTTTTTAAAAAATATATCCTCTAAAAATGACCAATTATCCAATTTAATTAAAGCTATTTAAAGTTCCATAAAATCATTGATTGGATTATTACCTCCACAATATTAATATTAAGAAAGTTGTTCACCCTCTTATTTTCTCCACCAATTATACCCTACAGACACAATACACACATAATCACAATGATACACTAAACTCGGTATTTAATTGGTTAATTATTTGTTATTTTTATTAGAAAAATGTGTTTGATTTTAAAATTAAACCATAGAAAGATAAAAGAACTCAGTCTACCTACTTCCTCTCTAATTAGAAAATAAAACAAAATTTATAGGGCCAAAACTTGTGTAAGCACTAAAAAAAGAGATTGGGAAAATGAAATCTTTAGTATTATCAAAATTATGGGTATGAAAATCCATGAAGATGATCATCAGAGGAAGAAGTTGATCAAACGTGGGATAAAAATATTAAATCGTTTATCCGTGTGCATATGATACCACTTTGTTATTGGGTGTCTCATTTTGATAACCACTTTCATTCTCTTATTTGCTTTATAACTTTATGTTTTGTTACACTTTGTTTATCTCATGGAGTTTTTGGTTGTTTTCTCACTCTTAGTTATTGTTCTCGACAACATGGTGATGAAGAAAATCAATTAGAGCCACAAGGTCTGTCAAAATGTTGGAAGTCCCCCCATATAGTTGATAGTCAATTTATCAGGTGTGTGTGGGTGTAAAGCATTTATGCCCTATTTGTTCTTTGGTCTCACCATATTACCTTTAGTGTTAATTGTCCGACAAATACAAATCTCACCTAAATACCATTAGGTATTCATCTAAAATATGGAAGAAGGTTTTGAAAATCTTTAGCCAAAATATAACTGTAATAGTATGTGTCTGATAGGTGGCACTCTTGAATTCGTACATTGGATGGAGAGTATGTGTCTGATCACCCTTTTTACTATCAAAGTTTTCTGAAATTACAATAAACATGGAGTCTTTGACACGCTATTTGTCCGCATTTTTTGAAACTTTGACCATTGTTATATTTCAACCTCCTATGTTTCTACCTTTAGTTAAACTTTTTTTGTTATGAGAATGTCTATCTTTTATGCGACTTTTTGGATGTGATTGTTTTGAATTTTGTGTTAAATAACTTTAATTGAATGTAGGGTTCGTTTTGGATGCTATATTAGAATTTATAATGTTTGTTGTCAGTTGTTTTGGATGACACCGCTATCTTTTCAACTAAAACATGTCAAAGATCCAAAATTGCAATATTAGTACGTATACAAATTCCAAAGACTCATAACCCAAATCCTAACTTAGAAAGCCAAACCAAATTTTATATTTATAGTCCTAGAACACTAATTTTATTTATCTTCTCATAATGGTAAATAAAACATTTCTCAATTACGTTTGTTTTATGTTGATTGAGTTTGTGACTATGATTTGCAAGATTTTGATGTCCAAAGACAATAGAAAACTAAATGTGTATCTAAATATATATTTTCAAAAAGTAGCAGATTCCTCGTTGAAATAATATAATCGTATGAAAAATTGAATCAAAATTTATGGTAGGTGGATTTATGAGAGCTACATTCTCAAGTAAATGGTACATTTATATATGGGAATAATATGATGTCTCTACTACACCCTCGTCTAATGGGTCACTTTTCAAATTTTGTTTTATCAAATTTACAAGAAAATTTTAATCTTCACGAGATATTTTTATTTTTATAAAATTACATGTTTTTACTGACTATCTTGAAAAGTTCTCTTACTTGCTCATTGAGATGATATGAAATTGTTTTGGATAAAAAATGATTTTAGATTTCTTTTTTTTGAAGATTTATGAATCTTGGTAAAGTTATTTCATGGTTAATTTGTACATTGTAGTCAAGATAAAAACCGAGCTTATCTTCGTGGTCATGACCTTTATTTAGAAAAAAATTGTGTGAATTTTAATTTTTTAAAAAGTTAAATGTGTGAAAGGAGTAAGTAATGTTAGGTATACTTTTATTTTAAATTAGAAAAATTAATCATGATGTTAGATAAATTAATTGATGTAAGGGAAATTGTATAAAGTAAATAGGCTTATTATTTTAAATTATTTTTACAATTGATAATTAATCTTTTTTTACACGTTGACAATTAATTCATAATTTATTGTAAATTATAAATTTTTATGTTATTTTAATTTCAACTAACTTTGTTTAATCTAAATTAAACGAAGAAAATTCAAGTTTTTTTTATTAGTACAAATAAGAAAAACATGAGAAAATAAAAATTCTCTTTTTAAATAATGTCTATCAGAGATAATCAACTATTTATAAAAACTCTCTAAAAACAAAACACAACAGTGATAAAAGCATCACAGTAAGAAAACAAAACACTGGTTGCAACACATATTTTGTTATAGATTGATTATCTTTCAAATGTTCAAGGAGGGACCTTGTTAGTTTACAAATATATAACAATTTAATTTTATGACTAACTGGTCGTTTGGATTGAGGGAATTGGGATGGGAATAGGAATGGAAATGAGGATGGAATAAACATATCCTTGTTTGGTGCAAGGTTTCGTAGCTTAGACATGAGAATAAGTTATTCCCCTGCATCATTTATCCCATTAACAATGGCCATCCAAAATAATGGGTTTTCTAGATGTTCACCATCCTTTCTTTAATATTACATTTTTTTTATTCTTTTATTTTATATATTATTAAAATTAAGTCAATTTAAATTAATTAGATGAAAATTAATTCTGTGGTTTATAAAATTACATTAAAATTTAAATTATAGTGTATGAATTTTACTATTCTAATTTAACAATTTAATATATATTTACTTTTTATTATAATTTAATAAATTAGTTTATATATACACATATATACTCATACTCATTTTTAAATAAACGGTAAACAACAGAGGCAATAAAAGTATCCATTAATTAATTAATTGTATTGGTAGTTACTTAATAATCATTATGACTAATATAATCTGAATTTATTTTTTAATAGTTATACTTAGTTTACAACTAATTAATTATTTTATTGATTAATACATCATAGTTATATAAATTTATCAAAAATTATCCCATCAAATTACTCATTTGACAAATACTTGTAATTAATAATTAATTAATTAAAATTTTATAGAGTTTTCATAATTAATTTACAAATGAAATGCAAAAAGAATTTATTCTCATACATTGTTAATAACATTTCATGCACAATCAAACATAGACATACTTAATTTCCAACAATCTTATCCCCAGGCTTCCTATTCTCAAACATTCTTATTCTCATCCCAATTCTGTCAATCCAAACGGTCCCTAACGGACATTGATAATAGAAGTTATCCTTTAAAAAAATATATTATACTAATTAAATTTTAAATCGGTAAGAAAATAAAATATTTTGTGAAAGAATATTCTTTTTAAAAAAAAACCTGAAAAGTTGTTAGAGTGAGTGTAAAATAAAATATTCAAGGAAATGATATGTTATTGTTACATTATTGGTACGTTATCGTTACGTCCGTTACAACCGCTTCGATCATTGATGTCCCATTTTCTCACCACCTATATAAGGTCCCCTTCCCTTCTCATTTCATTCATTCAAATTCACATTCACATCTCCTTCTCTTTTTTCTCAAATTTTTTATAAATATTATTCATAAGTTATCAATAACAGAGTTTGATAAATGTGGACACTGTAGTCCAGCTAAAATAACTAAGACTTCATATAAATCTATAATTAGAAATTCTGAACCTCTAAATTTAATACATTCGGACTTATGTGAATTTGATTGTGTATTGACTAGGAACAGTAAAAGATAATTCATAACTTTTATTGATAACTGCTTACACTTTTATTTATCTACTGAAAAATAAAAGTGATGTTTTTGACATGTTTAAATTATTCGTAATTGAAATAGAAAATCAATTTAATTGAAAATTAAGAGACTTCCTAGTGATAGAAAAACTGAATATGATTCAGTTGCCTTTAATAACTTCTACAACACACGTGGAATAATCCATGAAAAGACAACATCTTATTGTCCTGAAATGAACGGTAAAGCTAGAAAAAAAAATAGAACTCCACCTGAATTAATAGTTATTATTTTACTTGATTCGGGAGTTGCACCTTATTGGTGGAGTGAAAAACTGTATGTTATGTTCTTAGTAGAATTTCAAAATCTAAGAATACAACTTCACCTTACAAAGTCTTTAATAATAAGAAACCAAACTTGTCATACCACAAAACTTGGGGATGTCGAGCCTTTATTAGAATTTCATATCCTAAGAGAAAAAAGCTTGCTAGTAGAGCCTATGAGTGTGTCTTTATCAGATATGCAATCAATAATAAAGCCTATAGGTTTTATGACTTAGTAAACCAAGTGATTATAGAGTCAAATGATGTTGATTTCTTTGAGGATAAATTTCCTTTTAAATCAAGAAATAGTGTGGGCTTGAGCTCTAATAATCTAACTAGTGGAGGCTCGAGTTCTAGTAGTCTACCTATAGTTAGAACTTAAAATTCAAATGAGGAAGTAGATCATGAGCCTAGAAGAAGCAAGAGAATTCGAACACTTAAAGACTCTGGAGATGACTTTGAAACCTACAATGTAGAAGAAGATCCTAAAGATCTAACAGAAGCTCTATTCTCAATAGATGTCAACTTATGGTAAGAAGCTATTAATAATGAAATGGATTCCTTGAGTCAAATAGGACTTGACTTTTAGTAGAACAACCCCCTGGCTGCAAAGCCATAGGATGCAAATGGGTTATAAGGAAGAAACTCAAACCTGATGGAACAGTAGACAAGTACAAGGCCAGACTTGTAGCTAAAGATTTTAGACAAAGAGAAAACATATATTTATTTGATACCTTCTCCCCAGTGACTAGAATCACTCAATTAGAGTGCTAATTTTTATAGCAGCCCTTAATAATCTCTTAGTACATCAAATGGATATCAAAACAGCTTTTCTAAATGGTGAATTAGAAGATGAGGTGACTTCTATATTTGGATGACTAAATTCTAAATTCATCATATTAATTAAATTGATCATTATGTGTAAATTTATTGATGTAACCTTTTACTGTTGCCGGTAAATGGCCAATCAAATAAAATTTATACTATGACGTTCAATGCTACTAAGTAGTACAAGTGACAAAATTGGATCGATCAATAGGAAAGCACAAAAATTAGTTTAAAGTTAATTATTTAATTAAAGTGATAAATTAGGGGAGGTGTGATTTGAGATCGAATGTGCATGAAAGTAAAGACATAAAAGTAAATGATAGAAATACAATTAAACGAAACGTTCTAACTTATAAGAATGAAACCGTCCAATGTAATTTTGATCATCAAATTATCATGTATGGTTTTGAACTTCTTAGCTATGCCTAGCCCAATTGATTATAAAAACTAACCAATGGTCCTAAATATTAAATTAGTTAATTTAATTAGATGAGGAGCATTCAGTTTCTGGTTTATTTGATTATGTTTCTGATTTGGCATAAGATTTATAGAAAAAATAACAAGAATTTTTTTGTTACTTTGTCGATCTAAATAATCCGATTACTTCAAATCCTAATCCTCCAAATATAGAAGTCTCATCGTTCTTTTAATTACAAAATAAGTTATTTTTAAAAATTTGAAGACTAAAACAAAGATTTTTTAAAATTTGGGACCAAAATATAATTTAAAAATAAAATAATGATACTAATAATTAATAACAAAGTGTAGTCGGGCAGCCCAAAGAAATCAGCAAAGCTCAATCGGTTGAAAAACCAAAAGAAGGAAACGAAAGCGTCGGATGAGAGTTGAAGTTGAGAGTTTAGAATGGAGTTTCAAGATTTTGCGCCAATTTTTGGTGAACCCACCAGAGTGGAGTGGGTAAACAGGGGTTCGCTTCCTTTGCACCAATTTTTGTTCCATGTTTATACTCCAAATCCTTCGCAACTCAGATTTCTTCTTACTGATTTCCATTCTAACACTTGGGAATCCGCCAAATCTGTTTTCCAGCTTCAGGATATGGTGGGCATCTTTGATTTCTCCCTGTACGTCCTCTCTTTATTGCATCCTTCTTCTTTGATTTCTATTCATATATTGTTCTTACTTCTTTTTCCTCTTAACAAATTATGAAATGGGATTTTTTTTTTTTTTTTAATTTTATGTAATCTTTGATACAGAGAGACGACATTGGAATTGGAGGGGATTTTTCGGAGTTTGTTAATTATATTGTCACTTCCATGAAATTTGGAGATGTAAGGCTTTGTATGGAAGGACAATCGGGTAAAGATGGTAATCTTCTTAAAATTTAACTAATTCAAATTTTCTTTCCCATTTCAATTTGTTTTGAAACCCAACCCCTTTCCCTTTTGCTTTGGCTTCACAGCTGCAGCATCTGTCAAACTAATTGCTCAGAAATCAAAGGGAATGCCTGTTTTTTCCATTTCTCTCACAAAACTCATTGACTCTGCTGCTTCGGAAGCTATGGCAACCCTGTCCTTGGGACTCTTTAACTCATTAAAAGACAAGGAATCTTCACTTATAAAAGGTTTCATCGCTTATCTATAGACTCCATAATATATTTTATGCTATAATCATCATATATATTGATATTGTTTAGTTAGAAAGAAAAAAAAAACATTCATTTCTTTAGTGTTTTGAATAGAAGGAAAAATGTTAGACGTTCTTGGCTAGAGTTCTGTGTGTGGATGGTGTGTTTGAATTAGATGGGAGGATAAGATAGGCATCTTTATTGCCTTTTCCTTTTTTGTTCCATTAAGATTTTGGTATTTGACTTGCATTTCTCTCAAATAATTTCTCACTGCATTCTGCAAAATAGTTTGGTATTTGAATCTGACCATGTTGTATGAATTGTTGTTATAGATCAATACGAAATAGTCTTTAAATCAAATGGGGTATTTTAGAAATATGGTGAGGTGACTCTCCGGTGTGTCTGTTAACTTTAGAGTACCTAATTTTATGGTTTCATTCATATGTGATAGTTTGTGTAAGTCTACATCTAAATGTGTATTTATTATTCAATTTTATAAACTAGCTAATTCAGTCGAGCTGATTTGGAGTAGGGGAATAAACACGGTACTCTCAAGCCTCATTCAAATCTGTCTTAGGGAACCTGTTGCTTTTTGGTCTCTCATTGGTTTCGTTACATAGGACTGGCTCAAATATCATGAGTGACTGCTTGAAATATTTTTTACATGGAAATTACATTGTTAATTTTCATATTGCATAGCAGACTATATGATGACATAGTTTTAATTTTTCTTTCTTTATTTATTGTTTTCTTAACTTTGGTAGCACAGTTTGATTTAATTTTCATTTATATTTTAATTTTGAGCATGGTTTTTCTGGGGAATATTCAATTATTCGCTCATTTGCATTGAATCTTATCATCCTTAACATTGACTTTTATCCTCTACTGTTCGTTCAGAACAAGAGCACTCCCTTCAGTTGTCAACCATGATATTAACTGAAAAGGTATATCCATTGACATTTAGCGCCACAGTAAATAAATATTATTTATGGTGATGAGCACTTTTAGTCTTATACTTATAGAATGACTTCATTAATAAAAATAGAATAATGCACAATATAATGATAACTCGAGCTCCGCTCCCACAGTCTCTCTTATACATCATAATCCAAACAGTTTTCCCTGGTCAATACTGTTACTTGTTATTAGTTTTGCATGTGTGTTGTTAACTCTTGACTTCCTTGGGAACTTTATTTATAAAATGTTGATAAGAAAAAAATTTAAAATTTAAAATATAGAACACAGATGTCCTTTATGGCTCACTTATTCTGCCATTATATATGACCTTCTGTAACTTTGTTAGCCATTTCTTGGTTGAAAAGCGTTTTCATTCCAATACCAATTGCTTCCTTATCCCCCTATGAATTCAAGTCATGTATTCTCGAAAGCACTGACACTTTAGTTTGTCTAGCGTGTTTGTGTTTGACACGTGTTAGACACTTTAGTTTGTCTAGCATGTTTGTGTTCGACACGTATTAGACACTCCGACATTGGTTGGACACGTATGGGACACTTGATAGTGCAACAAATGTATTAGACATGCATAGAACACTTGTTGAGTAGACTAAAAAGACATATATATGACAATAATAATTTGTTTTTGAGTGTGGAATACATCAAGCTAATTTTTTAAGCATATAAATGCATCAACCCATTTATAAAGAATTTCTTTTACTATAAAAATGATATATATTTTTGAAAATGTATATTTTAACAAACGTGTCCTTGCATTATCATGTCCTAGATTTATAAAATATGTCGTGTTGCCTCTGTCCGTGTCGTCGACTCGTATTGTATCCATGTCTCATATCCATATCCGTACTTCTTAGATGGGTCTCTCTATTTTTGTACTAATCATTTCTTATTTAAGGTTATACTTTTTGTTAATGTCAGGAAAAGAACGAAAGTATTCAAACTCAGCTTGGGCAATATAGAAAGAAACAGAAGTTGCAAAATATGAATCCCTCAAATTCTCCAGGTATGTTCCTATAATCAATCCATTTAAGGTTTGTGAAATTATATGTTATGTACATAAAGGACTGATTGAATTTTTCTGTCTTCATAGATAAATCTGGCGTACATAATATTGGCTCGACAAAAGCCACCAACCGTGTGGTGCCAGCACATCGAAGGCCGGTATCTCAAAGTTACACTCACCACATGATTCAATTAATTTATTCCCAATACTAACATATGTACTTAGCATCTTATTTGGACAGGGCAAAAACTAGGGGTGCCCTTCTGCAAGACTCTGAAGATGACAATGGTAGGTAGAGAAGTTGAATGTCTTGGATCCAATCTAGTTTTGTACATAATTTTGATTTCTGGCAAGCTGCTCTGGCCAATCACTCTCTTCCCTATGAATGGAAAAAAAATCCTGGGGTATCGAGTCCCGCAATGGTTGCTTAAAATGGAACAGGAAATCTGTGTTTAAGGTCACGAGGCCATCTCCTTGCCGTAGTTATCCCAAAGCTTTAAATCTTCTGTTTATTCCATGCAAGTTTTACTTTTTTGCACATCAACTTCAAATGATCTCATCTTTTTTGATAGCTTTTCTTTTAATCTACACTAATAGAGATGTTCCTTCCATTTTTTTTCCATATTTTCTTACAGAACAAGAGCGCTCCCTTCAATCGACATTCGAGGAAAAGGTATATTCGGTCCCTTGCCCCCTTTATGAATAAAGCACTTTATCCTTTTATTGACGGGTTCTTATTGTCTTGAAATACCTCAAAATTAATACAAGTATGACCATGATCGTGGTGTATTTGGTGCCTTTGGAGTGTATTTTCATCTTGTTTATTAACTGTTTGTAAATTTTTTTAATTTATTTTTGAAAATTTCAGGAAAAGAAAGAGGGGTTGCTAAATACAGATACCTTGGCCATTGTAGACGGGTCTCAAAAGTCTCCTGGTATGTTTTTTATGGTTCTAAAATTTAAGCTTATATGTTTTGAGGTTTATGAACACTTTTGGTCCCTGGGCTTTCATGAAAGTAATAATTCATTTCCTAAACTTTAAAATGCAACAATTTAGTATATGTAATTTCAACTTTGTATCAACTTTAGTCTCTATGATGAAAGTTTTCATTAAAATTAAGTGTTAATTTGTATCGACTTTAGTCTCTATGATGAAAGTTTTTATTAAAATTAAGTGTTAATTTATATTACATAACGGCTTAATCTTCATAGTTTATATGTGAATTTGATCATTGACTAGTTTATAAACCTACATGGGTAAGAAGTTTCATTCAATCATAATAATAATTTTCACAATAGACACTTAGTTCTACAAATTGTAAGTACAAAGACTATATTGTTACATTTTTAAAGTTAAGGAACTAAACTGTTGTACATTTGTAAGAACAAGGACTATATTGTTACCAACTAAAGTTGAGGGTCTAAATCGTTAGTTTTATGCTACTTTAGGGACAAAAAGTGTTTTTAATTGTTCAATACACATAGCCCGATATTGAATTATCTTATTCTTTGCAGACAAATCTATTCATGATATTGGCTCGACAAAAATCACCAATCATGCCGTGCCAACACATCGCAGGTCGGTTTCTTGACTAAATTAACGTAATTTTCTTTGTTATCCCCCCCCCCAACGATGGTAAACATACTGTAGCATTGTACTTGAGCAGGGGAAGAACACGAGGTGCCCTTCTGCAAGATAATGAAGATGACAATGGAAGGTAAAACAAAACACTTTCAATGTTGAGTCCTTGTCTGCAAAACTAGTATTAGTTATGGAGTAGGTAAACAAAATAATAGATATGATTGTGCAATGCAGAAATTTCTTTGTTGTATATGACTATGTAATTCTCATCTAACTTTGGCTTTCTGCTCGATTTTATTGTCAATAACGTCATGGTGAATTTAGATTCGAAATTATGTAAGTTTCATTTTTCGAAATTATGTAAGTTTCCAAATGACAATTTGAAATATAATGTGCAGCTGAAAACAAGTCACATTGTGAGACTTTTCATTAATTTCTCAAACAAGTCAAACTATATATTACCATATGAAGTTAACTCACATCCTGCTGTTCTTAGTATCTGAAAAACAATGGGTCTTAGTGGGAAGGCTTGAAAAATATTGTTATTGTTAGAATTTAGATCACATTTTGATTTCCAATATATTAGGTTCCACTTTTTGGTCAAAAGTAATGACTTTTTTAAAAAATCAAAAGTTTTTGAGACAATTGCAGATATATAGCGTATATAATGCAAAGAGATTTACAAATGTAACATAATTTAGATTTATGTCTCAGGGTTTATCGGTAATAGACCATATCATTTGGAGAAGTCTATGAAACCGATAAAACTTTATTATATTTGTAATTTTTTAAACTATTGCTATATATTTATTCGCTAGGATTTTTTTTACATTTTTCTTTATTTTGAAATAAAAAAATATATATATATAGATAATCAAAACAAGAAGTATTCCAAAAGTGATTATTTGAAAATCATTCTCATAACATTATCCCCACACTTTCTGGTACAATGAGAACCATCCAAATTTGTGACAAAGACAAAAATGAGACAAACACAAACCACCATTATTGCAACAAGCAAAACAACTCACTCACTTGACAACTTTTAATGCCTCTTTTTGAAAAAGCCTGCCAAACAAAAAAAACTTATATAATAGAAACTAATATATGTGTGGTCTAAATTATTTATGTTTATATACGAGTTTCATTCGTAAAGTGACATGTAACACTGATATAAAGTGAAACAACGAGGGTCAGTTTCATGATATCTTCAACTCATTTAACAGTAAGGATATCTTTTTTTTTTTTTAGTTTAAGGATATTTTTAAAAATTTTAAAAGTTCATAAGCATTTTTCATACACGGCAGAGTCAGCTAACTCGGAGTTGCTACTGGATAGAAGAGCGCTTCGAGAAGCAACACTCTTGTCGACTCTTTGTTTTTGAGTTTAGATGCATAGAATCTTGGGTAAGACATGTCACGCGCAAATTAACGGAAAATGTAAATTTGAACTCATTTTTTTAAAAAAAAATTAAAACGGTATTTTTTAAAAAATTTAAAAATTCAAAGGTATTTTTGACAAAAAATAAACAAAGTTTAGGGATAATTTTGCCTTTTAAAATTATATAATTTGCCTCCACACTAAGGTACATCACAGTCCAATTATATATTAACACGTGGATGGCGGTAGTAGGAATAGCCCCCAAGGTGATGTCATTTTAGTGACGCTTTTGTAGTTCTATTTTATTGGGGCCTCATATTGCAAGTGGTGGATCATATCCTCATCAAAAATAAAAATAATACTAAATAAAATGAAAGTTGTTTTTTAGAAAAATTATTTCAAATGACAAAATTATTTAAAATATTTAAAAAATTTATATTTTATCTAGGATAGATATTGAAAAAAAATAATAAATAAAACGAAAAATTACATTTTACATTTAGAAAATTTATAGTGAATGACAAAATTGTTGAAAGTATTTGAAAATATAGCAAAATTTTAGATTCTAACAATTATAGATCTTGAAAGCATTCATAGACATTGGATAGAAGATTATCAATGTGTAACACCTTAGGTCGAAGATTCAAACCAGAATTCATAATCTAGATTTCATAACTAAAGACACCGACATTTTCCTGCGTCGCAACCAACATGGGTTCTTTCAGAATACTTTATTCTCACTCCCATACATCCTAAAAAAATTTCCAAGAGATCACCGAACATACAATTGCTCCAAGCTAAGCACACTTAACTATAAAAGTTTTATGATTGAACCACAAAAAGTAAAAATATACCTTGTTGATATAAGTAATAACTTATATATATTTGACTAAAACACCGAAAAAAATGGTTGATTTGAAATTAATCAACATAAACTCTATATTTGATAAAAAAATAAAATGTTAAAAGGTAACATTTTGTTTTCTTTTGTAAAGCTATGATTAGACAAAACATTTCATGAGTTGTGGGTATCCACTAACTTTAGACTCAACATATGCTTGCTCTCATTATATTTATAAGAATAAAAAAATGGATACAAACTCCTACTTTGGTGTACCCTAACTTTTATTTAATTAAAATTAAGATAATTGTGTGCGTAAAATTATAAGATAGCTCGTTGAGTTAGTTATTATAGTCTATGAATTATAATAATATGATTGAAGTACAAACTATTTTATTATACATTATGATAATTTTTATAGGCAAATCACTAATTCGACTACAACAAAAAATAGAAATAGCAGATCGTGGCGAAGGAATGAACACTCTAATGGTGCCTTCTACTAGACTGAAACAAGTAGATTTTTAGACATGCCATTGTACACCTTCCACCATCTCTTATGTGTAACATGGGTAGCAAACTTCACCCTACATTCCAACCCTGGAAGCAAATTTAAGACTTTGGAGAGTTTCTCTTTTGAGGTTTAGATTGATACAACTATCAAAATTCAAGATTTAAATTGATACAATTATTAATTTAAAATTTAAATTGATACAAACCAAAGTTTAGGTGAATAAGTTGAAATTTTCTCATTTTCTTAAAATCACTTTAATGACTAATGGGAAAAAGGCGGTTACGTCCTATACTTTAGGGTTAATCAATTTACTTTTTATTGAGTTTCTAAACTTATATAATTGTTAAACTTAGAACCTTAAACCAATAATAATTATAGAAATTAAATCTACAGATGATAAAAATTGAACTAAATTCATACAATTTTGTAAATTTAAATACAAATCATAATAAGAAATTAAGAAAAAAAAAACTAAAAATTAAAAATCAAATGTTAACCAAATGGGTCTTCAAAGTCGAGCTATTACCATTTATATCCGCGATCGTTTAAATAGTATATACGATAGTTTCATTGAATAATTTTTAATTCCATCATGTGAAAAGGAAAACGATGGATCTGAGTGATGGATCTACGCCAAGAAGATGAGAGGGGAAGAATATATATAGTTTGAATTAAGAAGGGATAGACTGATGAGAGGAATGAGAACTTAGAATTATATTAATATATTAAAGCAAATAGAAACCAAAACAGAGAGAAGTTGGATCAATTTTTCTTGGTGGTGGAGGATGAGTTGCCGGCGATGCCGATGGTGCCCGTCAAGAGGAAGTTGTTTCTGATTGTGCTCCTGGACGGCGGAGGAGTGAAGAAAGGACCTGGATACAATTTCCGGTCGCCGGACTTCATTTGTCCGCCGTCTTTGTCTTTTGAGTTTTGCCTATCGCCTCTCTCACTCATCTTTTCCTCTTTCATGTATTAATTACTTCCACTTTCAAATGACAATTGAGTGAGGATAAGCTGTGAGAAAAAAGGGGATATTTATATATAAACTCTACTCTACCTTATTTTACACGTGTCTTTTTTCTTCATTTATTTAATAAATATTCCATAAAATTACATATTTAGCCTAGTGATTTTCAAGAATATTTGTTTATAATTTCGAAAGTTAGATTTTTGTTTCTATGGTTTGATAGAGTCGATCGAGACTATTTAAGATATTTTTGTTTAGTATAATAATTGTGGAGATGGAGATCGAACCTCTCATTTAAATATGAGAGTTCATGTCAATTATCACTCAACTAAGCTTACTTTAACTATTTACAGGATTTTATCGAATCATGAAAACTAATTCTAATTATAAATTATTTGGACTAAATTTTAACTTATCTTAGATTAAATTGCAAATTACTCTATGAGATTGTTATCATCTATCCGTTTATTTATCTAATTTTAGAACATTTCCCGATGTGAGTTGCTTTTTCTTTAAAAAAAATCGAGATTGTTCTTACTTTTTCCAACAAAGATGATGAAAGTTAACAATAAATTATGAAAGTACGTTTTTTAGGTGTTTGACTTCAAGTTGGGTTGGATTGAGCACGTAAGAAAAACCTACCACCGTTTGGTTCACCAATAATTGAAGAGAGTTATTAACTTGTTATTCGCATTAACTCACATTTTTCATCTCGTCATTCACGCCAACTCTCCAAATTAGTCTCTCTTACAATAACTATCAACTCAACTAAACTCAACTTCTCCAAACCAAATTAATCTCTTGGTTCAGGTTTCAGACATACATTTGAATAATCAATACACGTGTTTGAATATATAAAATGATTAATATTAAACAATAAACTGCTTTATTTAGATCGGGAAAAAGGAGTCAACGGGGACAGTTAGCTCGGTTGAAAGATGCGGTGCTGAGGTCGCACTTCTCTTTATGAGTCTGAGTTGTTTTTCAAAATGAACGCTTCATTAGTTGAAAAAAAAATTGAGTACATCTGTTCAAAAAGACAAAAAATAGATACTAAATTTCTTTTAATCTTAAAAACTATATACAAGTTTTCCAAAATAAGTATCTACCTTTAAAAATCAACTCAACATCTCTCACTGTTTTTTTTTTTTTTTTTTTGGGTAAAAGTGCAACAAATTACAAATCAGATTAGAGATTATGACTATTTTAATTCATATATATTGCCTAGTGGATCATTTCGATGGTACAGTCTAATCCAATAATCTACTGACACGTGGACTATGATGTAGGATGTAGCCGCTGATGACGTCATTTAGTGACGCACTCTTACTCTTTATTATTTTTATTATTGTTTTGTGAGACAACTTCATCTAGAAGAAAAGTTATAATAATATCCACTACCTGATTAATTTATTGCTCCTGCTTTCAAATAAATTAATTTTAATAATTACTTTTAGCTTTTTAGTGAATTCCCCTTTCTCTTAGTCCCAAAATTTTGTAAGTAAAGATAGAGTTGGAAATTTGAATATGAGATTCAGGATTTCAGGTATATATACGTGTCAATTGAGTTAATGTTATTTTTTTTTTATAAGCATATAAGTAGCCATCACAAATCATGTCATCTATAGATTTTCAATGGACATGTTTCTTGGACTGCCCTGGTCAAACTTCTACTCTCTTTTAATTTGACCAAAATTCTTTGTTTTATATGTCCATTAAGATATTTGTTTTATCTTTTATAAAATATAGGGCAAAACATAGATAACCATCACGAGAACGACTTAATTAAGATAAGGGATAAAAGACTTTAGACATGTTCTTATTACGTGTGTGCTAATTTTAATGCATGCATTCATGTATATACCACTATTTCTCATATGTGACAAATTTAAAGAGGAGTTTAGGTCAGGTAGATGTCTTAGATTCATTGATATTTACCAATGTCAATTGGTTGTAGGAATTTAAATTAGTTTGTTAATTATTTTATTTCAATATATAATTCTTTAATTAGAAGAAAAATGTCCACTTGACCAAAAGTGGTCCTTCTCTCATTCATCCACGTGTCGAAAGAAAGAAAAAGGTTTGATGTTACATTAAAAATGCCAACTTAGAAGTCAGACATTCCTAAAATAATTGTTGTAGTGTTTGATTTTTGACAAAATATTAAGAAAGTAGTTGTCCGATATCGAAAAAAATTCAAGAAAATGGTAAGATCAATATACTATAAAATAAGTTTATGACTTTGATTTTAAATTGTACTAATTAGAAACACTTTAAACTTAAGTATGTTAACTCAACTTAAAATTCATTCCGACTAAAGCCCCTTCGAAACCAGACGAAGAATCTCTTTTTCTTTGAACAAATCTTGCCTCTTATATGCTTCTTCTTTTGTTGACAATTCTTCTGTTGTCGTAGAGCGTTTGTATTATCTAGTTTGAGAGTAGATTAAATGATGTTAGTAGTAAAAAAAAAAAAAAAAAAAACTTTAAAAGAGTGTACTCGTAAATATTTTCAACATTTTTGTCATATTAAAACTACTTTCTTGACTTATAATACAAAATGGAAGCAATTTTAGTTATACAAATTACAAATTGAGTGTTTTTTTTTTTTTAAGATTTAAAATCTGCATGTGTGGGTGTGAATTATGAGAATCACTTTTTCTTTTCTCTATCCATTAGCACCATTTGAAGGCTTTTATTCAACACAAAAAGTTGATGAGTTCCTTTCAAAATCAATCTGATTCTCATTCAAGTTGATGATGAAAAAAGTCATTTTAGTATTTTCTTTGACTTGTTTTCCTAGGCAGGTGATGCGTAATCTATTTTTATTCTTTATTGTTTTATTGATAATGTTTATAATTTAAAAAATAAATTGATGATCTCCAAATCAAGTTTGATGGTGGTGGAGTTTTAGATGTAGCCAAAGGGGAGTAGTAGTTGGTGAAGGAGATGAAATCGGAGTCACAGAATCAGTCGGATATGGAGGTGATAGCTATGGCAGCAATGATGATGGAGATATGAATTAGGGTTTAGACGATTTGGTTTGGTTCGGTTTGGTGGTCAAACCAAACTGAACCGAGGTTTCAAGTTCGATTTTGGTATTCTTTTTAAATAAAAAGATAATTTGATTTGGTTCAGTTCGATTTTGTTATTTAAATTAAAAGTAGTTCATATTTAAATTCGATTTTACTTTTTAAAAATATATATATATAGTAGTTAAAAACGATTCAGTTTGATTTTAAATTCGATTTTCGAATGTGAAATCGAACCGAATTAATTCGATTTAAAAAATTCTTTAAATCAGGTCGAACCACATTTTTCGGTTTCATTGCATTGCGGTTTGAATGGCCACCCCTAATCTAGATGGTGTTTTTTATTCAACGAAGAGTCGAAAGAAGAGACAAAGTGGAAGTCGAGGAGTCTGAGAATTTCAGAGGAGGCAATTTCAACAAAGTACGGAAGGAGAAGAAGATGGAGTTAGAAGAAGAAGCCGACAATAGAGATATTAAGCATCGGTGATTGAACTTAATTCGTTTTTCTTTTTCAACGTATTCCCATTTATTGAGATTTGGTTTAATCTGTTTAGTACACCGAGAATCCTCGTTCAAAAGAAAAGTATGGGGAAAAAAATATCAAATCATTAGTGAGAGGGAGTAAGAGAGGCAGCTGGAAAGATGAGTTGAATTCAAAAGTTTGGTGTTTCAAGTCAATCATTTTCAAATAAATGCGAAGACCAAAAGAATTTGACAATAATTATTTTGATTGTTCAAAGAAGAATAGCCTTAAGACCACCCTCACTACTGTTTTTGGTCAAACTCTCTCTCTCAAACATTATCTAATTTCAATTTTGAAATTTGCATTTTCGTCCCAATTGATCTTTAATTATAGTTTGAATTGGTGGGTTGAAGGACTACCTCCACTTTGACGTAGTAGTCAATATTGTCACATTGACGTCGTTGATTTTGCTGACACCACCTGTACCGAAGTCGTGTACTCATCCACGATTTTGGATAATCGTGGACTAGATACACGACTCCACTACCATATTTTTTACATTTTTTTCACACCCAATCTATTTTTGACATATTTTATTAAAAAGCATTATTTAAAAAAAATGGTTCTCTATTTAACCACGTGTTCAAATGATATGTTTTAAAATCAAAATTTGTATTCATATTAAACAGTCTATTTGACTATTTCGTAAGTCAATAGACATAATATAAAAAATTAATATATATATATATATGATGAAGCGTAGGGATATGGGGTCAAGTCAATTCATTGTTTTAAGAATCAAATTAGAATTTGCCTTTCTTTATTTTAATTAAATTGGTGTCTATATTTTCCTTTTCATGTCAATATACCAACAAAGAATTGAGCCCATTAGATATGGTTTTAATAAACAAAAATAATAATAATATTATTAATTTTATCGAGTGGCGGAGCCAGAATTTGATGTTGGGGGCACAATTTCATATAAGATTAAGAATGTAGCCTATAGACTTCTGAATCTGTTTTTATATCATGACGCCCAAACGTTAAAATGTGTATTGTACGCCTTTCAATTTTTTATTGTGTGTTTGATAGATTCCTATTGTTTCAAGTTTATATCGAAAATGTCTCTTACAAATTTAATTTAAAAATTATAACGTCGTATCATATATAAAATTAATTTTTTTGTCTTCATAGATCATACATTGTATTTTTTTTTTTAAAAAAATAAAGTTAATGTAATATCTTTTACGTATTAAATTGCAATCTTAAGACTCAATTATATATATATATATATATATATATATTGTCCAATAAAACAATCCATTTAAATTTTAGTATGTTTGAAACTTATTGTATACAAAATGGAAAGTTTGTGATTTTTGTTAGACATATTAGACACTACGACGAAATTTTAGAGAATAAGTTTTTAATTTAATATTTAAACAAATATAAAATATAGTATTTAAATGATCTAATAGTAGTACTAAAAAAATATCAAGTAATATCAATTATAAAATTATAAAAGTATCGAATATATATCTAAATAACGAGGTCAAAATAAGTTTAAGTAATTTGCATGGCTTTCTAGTCTCACAATTATTGTACTAAAAGAAGCAAATAACTAAAAAATATAATTGGATAACCGTCAACCACTACTATATAT
>JBBPDJ010000003.1:363742-378209 GCA_037974625.1 Cucumis cinereus | reverse complement strand
TGAATTAATTGGAGCCAATCGAGGGGCACATGCCCCCTTGCCCCTACGTGGCTCCGTCACTGATTGTATCCATTCTATTTTCCTTATCAATTTTTATAAATTTAAAATAAATTATATTTTCATTTCATTTAGAATTTTACTTTAAAAATAAACAAAAATATATGTCATGAGAAAGTTTCTCTTAGAGTATATATATTAGAAAAGAAAGAAATTTAGTTATTACAGTTATATTAATTATGGACATACCGTTGTACAATAGGCATGGTAGGTACCATATTTTAGTATAAAAATGTAATTTATCAATTTTTTTAATCGAGGTTCTTATCTAAGATAAAAAATTATGTCAATGATAATTGATTAACTAAACTCATTTTGACGTATTTTATGATTCGATTAGAGAATTAGTTGAAAGATACTAATGATTTATACTTCATTTGCATCTACAAATTTACTAGGTTTAATCCAATTGTCCAGCTAAGCTTTTCCTTTTCTAGATCTCCCAAAATTTGACTTCCACCAAATTTGTGGGATCTAATGGGTTTTAAATTATAGTTTTAAATTCAATTTTAACCAAATTTGACTTCCACCCATCTTTTCCTTTTTTAATATTTTAATCAATTAATAATCCAAACATTAATACCCATTATCTCTTTAACTTAAAATTAAAAACTCAATTTATTCCTCCAAAATAAAAAGATTTATGGATAACTAACCCATTAGTTGTACTATATCGACTAAAATTTAATAAATTTATTTTAAAATTGATATATATTTCTATAGTATAGCGATAGACGAAAGATTTAAACCCTAAATTTTTTTAATCTTTAACAATTATATGTACGTCAATTGAACACGATCTCTCGATACAATTCACCAGGATTGAAAACATGGATAAAGAAAAATAGAAGATCTTAAAAATAATTTTAACAAAATAAAAATAAAAATCCGTAATTTTGATTCCCTTACATTCCCCCCGTAATTCATAGTTTAATTAAATACATTCCCTAAATCATCTCTATTCTTTAAAAGAAATAAATATAGATATTATGTGATTTTATGAGATTTTATTTTATTTGCATTTATTACCGTACAATAAAACAGCATCTTATGTAAGATTTTGGTTTGACTTTAATATATATATATATATATATATATATTATTAAAAACATCTTATTTTCTTTTAAAGCTTGCGTTATACTCTACCGTTGGACCTCACTCTCTCAATCTCTAGCCTCACCGCCGGTCGGCTGTCTCTCTCCGCCGTCATTCCCTCCTCGCCGCTGGTAATCTTCTCCTTCATCCTTTCTTTCTCAACATGATTTCAATTTGTGTATATATATGTATGAATTTATTCAATTTGATTAATGTTAAGAAGATAAAATTTCTAGGGTTTTTGGTTGGAAGAAAAGTTAAAATTATAGTGATGGGGAGAGGGAAACTGAGCATGAAACTGATCAGTAACGAGAAATCTCGAAAGACAACTTTTCAAAAGCGGAAAGCAAGTTTGTTGCGGAAAGCTTACGAGCTTTCCACATTATGCGATGTTCGTGTTTGTGTCTTTGTCCATGGCCCTAACCAGTTAAACGACCAATCTCCCCTCCAACTTCACACATGGCCGCCGTGTCCGGATGAAGTCAATAACATGATCGCTTCTTACAAAGCTAATTGTCTCCACAAACGTGCTCGCAAGGCATTTGGTCTGATCGACTTCTTCTCTGAGAGAAAGAAGAAGGTTGAAACCGACATGTCCAAGCTTCGTAAGGATGTCGCTGAATCAAGGTAATTATAAATAAATGCATGTTATGTTTGGATTAACTATATGTTTATAATTTAACATATTGTTATATTCTTAATGTTAATTAGGTTTCCTAGGTGGGATGAACGTCTAGACCATCTCTTAGAGGACCAATTACGAGTTTTAATGGTGGAATTGGATTCGAAGCTCGAGATGACGAAGAAAAAGATCGAGATAGCAATGGAGAATAATGTTGAGGAGGGGACGTCAGTGGAGAGTAGCCAAACCCTAAATGCAAACATGAAGCAAAAACAAGTAATGGGGTTCGATGAAGAGGAAAGTACTGACTATGGGATGTTTGGAATGAGGTCATCAATGGAGCAAACACGACCCATAATGCCATTCCATCAACAATATCATCATCAACAACAACAACAACTTGAAACAATGGCTCAAAGTCTTCAAATGGATCATGAGATTGAGAATCTGTCTCCATTCCTATTTGGATCAAATGGATCATCACCACAATTTCAGTTATGTTGTGGAAGTAATAATGATAACAGCTGTTTCCAAAACTACCCTCATAGTTTTTACAATGATGCAACAAGTGGGATGATTATGGAGAACACACAAAGCTACTCATCAATGTGCCATTATGGAGTTCCATTTGGTACACAGTCAGTTGTTCCAATATCATACATGCAAATGCAACAACTCACAGCTGATGATCAAATGACGATGATGGGTTATGCTTCAAATTCTCAGATGGCTTTGCCCAATAATGCTTCTTCTCAAGTGATCAATGACCAATTTGATTACTACAATAACTATGAGTATTTCATGAAGCCTAACAACTTCTAACCCATTATTAATTAGTTCCAAAGGCTTTGAAGTACAATGATTCATTTGTATCTTTGTCTGTTCATCACCATTTTAGCTCTAAGTTGTAATGATCATTTTGGATATATATATATATATATATATATATATATATCATTTCTGATGTCAATTGCTATTCTTTTGGTTGGAAGCTTTGATATTTGAGGATTTTCTTATTTGGTTTGATTTGAGTTGTGGATCTTCAATTCTTGAGCTTTAAGTTTTTTTTCTTAAATGAGAAAAAAAATATCGCTAATTTAATTTTATATATCAACAACGTATATATTTAAAAGGTCCTTCCCAATAATAATAATAAAAAGGCTAATTTGAAAACTCATAAAAAGATTTTTTTTAATCTTTATCCTTTCTCTCTCCTCTTCCTAGTTCTCTCTCCTTTGTCCTCTCTCCTTCTCTCTTTTTCTCTCCTCCATCTCCATTACATGTAATGATTTTTTTATTGGGAAATACCTTTTAAACATATTCTTGACTAAAATGGCTAATTTGAAAACTCAGACACTAAATGTTGCTATTGATCAAAACTCAAGGGACCAAAAACGGTATTTTTTCCAAACAAAAATATCATTCTTCTAAAGTCATTTCGTCCTAGAATCAATTTTCTTTTTAAATTTAATAAATTTGTGAGTAAATGGAACATCTAATTTAAATTTATTCTCAAAAACTCAATTAAAATAACTAATTTGAAATATAAAGATCAAACACAAGTAATTTTCGATGATACCACGACATGGTAATATAAGACTTTTTTAAAAATAAAATAAAATAAAATAAAATAAAAGAGAGAGAGAGAGAACGAAATTGAAATTGTGATTAGGATATTATTTAGAGAAAATATTTAAAAATATTTTGTTGGAGTAAAAATTATTAGTCGATGCCTTCCCTATTAACTCCATAATTTGTGATTAAATTAAAATAATAGGAAGGTTTAGGGTTTAGATTATGTTACCATTAATAAAATGAATATTATATACCCTATTTTCCTTATTTATTGAAACACTCTTTCACTTTATTTCTTTTCTTCCATCAATGACCATTATATTAAATTTGACATTCTACGATTTAATTAAGGTAAGATTATTTTTTATTATTTTCAAAATTAATTTGAATAATTAATTCAATTCAAATGGTTGCTTGACCTATAATTTGAATAAAACACATTTAAATTGATTTTTTTCTTTTCAATCGATGAGACTTGAACCCTCGACCTCTTCGATAGAAGTTAGCTATGTCAAGTTCACTTTCGCAGATTTAATTAAGTCAAACTAATATAATTAAAAATTTAAAATTCTTGACGAGTGCTTATCTCAAGTTTTATCACTTTGTTTTCTCCGACATTTTCAATTTGTTGTTTTATTTTTTGTCAAATATGTCTTACAAAGAAAGTTGAAAATTGAGACGTAATCTTAAACATTGAAATAATAAAGGAAAAAATGAAACGTTTAAGTTAAATTATAAACCGTAAAGATGTACACAAGGCGGAGTAGGATCGAGATGTCATTCTCCATCTTCGTCCTCACTCCCGATATCATTCCTCATCTTCGTGAAATTTTTCACGAAATCAGAGCAGAGATTCTCCACTAGGAATTTGTGGGGATCGAGTCACCCGTTGAGAATTTTTCTCCTTTATTTTTTTTAAAAAGTCAATTAATTTAAATCATTGAGGTAAGAAAAATATAATTAAATAATTAAATATATCACTAAACTGTTTCTTCTGTTAGTTTTATATAACAATTAAATTTAAAGATAAATTAGTTAAATTTTGACCAAAAGACTAAATATTGAATTTAAAAATAATCATTATTTTAAAATAAACGTATTATTTATATAATAAATAAACTATAATCAAATCATTTGGTGTACTAAAAAATTAAATTACAATTTAATAAAGTATTTAGATGATAAGTAAAGGTCAAAACTCAAAAGGTTGAATGGGGGGCTAATTTTGTCAATTCCCCTACAGAAAAACCCTAGTTCTTATTTTCATCTCTGTTTCCCCCCATTTCTTCCATTTTTAGCACAGCCCCAACCTCGACATCCACACGATTCTTCAAATTTCTGTTATTTCTTCAAATTTGCTTATGAATCGACTGTGTTGATTCGTTTTTGAAGAAAAGGTGTTATCGCAATGGTGGACGTCGAGGAGGAAAAGGGGGAAGATAAGTTAAGTGGTGTTGCTAGTTCGAGTGGATTTTTGGGCAAATTGGAACAGAAGTTTAGAGAAATCAAAGAGAATGCAGAAACATATCCTTATGTATGGGGATCATACATTGTTGTGTATGGCGGAATCTTTCTTTGGACTGGGTATAGATGGAGAAAGCTGCGGAAGACGGAGGACAGAGTACGCATTTTACAAGAGAAGCTTCGACAACATTATGAAGCAGCAGAACAATCCTCCGCCAAACAATCAGCAAATTCAGTTGATAAAAATTCACCTCCTTCCAAACAGTAGGCAGATTTTGAATACGTTTTCTTGGTCTGAAGATATTGGTTAGATTTTATATCTCATTTGTTCTGCTGTTAGGCTTTGATTTTGTTTGAATTTAATAGGGATCCCATTTCCTTTGTTGACAAGTACACTGCTCTGTTCCAGTTCAAAATGAAATCTGCAATGCAAATTTAGGAGATGAAAAGAATAATGTTTTGCAATGACCTTTGGTGGAATGCCAGATTATGTTCTTAGTTTTCCACTGATGAAATTGAATACAAGGAAACCATTTGGTCAAATTGAATATGATTTGAGTGATTAGAGGCTTTGTTTCTCTTTAACTTTCTTCAAATCTCTATCTGTTAATTCTTCTGTTTGGATTGAGTTTGGTAGAGTGATTTAGTTCTTAGTGTTCTTAGAAAGTATCATTTCAGAATTTGGAATCAATGTTGCTCCGCTCCCATTGATTTATGATGAAGTTAGTAGAGGAATACTTTTTTTGGATTTTATTATATCTTATGATGAACTACTGGGATTGTTTTTATGTGGTTATTGCCAAATTTTGGGTAGGATTACATTCCATTTGATACCATTTTCATTCTGTTTTGTTGGAGAAACTGTAACAACTAGTACGGTTAACTTTTCGTCTCATAAAACTTGTTCAAACAATTTTTCTCAATTACGTTAAAAAGTTAATTCTTTTTGTTTCGGATCTTCTTGGGGCTCGGTAGAGATTACATTGAGATTGTAGTAATTTGAACGTCCAAGATGGATCGAGAAAATTTGTGAAAACTCAATTACATTATTTCTGACAATTTTTTCGGTTTTGAAGCTATGTTTTTTCTCAAAAGTTTTGCTATTGACTAAACACAATTGCTTTTTGAGGTAGCTCGAATTTGCACATCCCTTTGGATTTATATTGGTTTTTGGTTTTAGTTTGACTCGAAAAATTGAGATGAGCTAAACTATCTACGAAAGAAGGAAAAAAATATATTCACTACAAAAACCTTGTAACCAGACCAAGTCAGATTACTCATTCTAAGAGTTGGGTTAAATTTTATTTCGGATTGAGTTAAGTCGGGTTGAGTTGAGTTTGCAAAATTTTAAAATATATATATATCTGGTTTTGGGCAATAATAATAATAATATTGATGTAACTAATATCGTTGTTTGTTTGATTATAATTTTTTTAAATTTTAACTTAAAATATTTAGATCATAATTTTTAAAATTTAACATCATATGTAAATATGACATTTTGTTCATTGTCGTGGAAAAGAAAAGAATGAAAAAATAGTCTAAATTATAAGTAAGAAAAAAATTAGTTGAGTCAACTCAATCTGGAATGGGACCTTTGCCTATTGAGCTAGGGTTTCAATTTTTGTCAATTCGAGTCTATAATTTGCCTCCACCTCAGTCTAAGCTGGCTTTTGTACACCCCTACTAAAATGAATTTCATATGATATCTAAGAACAAAACTTGGGTGTCTAAAGATCATAATTTCAAAAGTAGAAACATAGTATGGTATATGGGTTAAATTATTCAATCACTATAAATTAACAAGTAAAATTTCAACTATTACAGGGAGTTTGAAGAAAGAAATTAAAACCATTGACCATCTATCTATATCCTATATCCTGTCATATGCAATACTTGAGAAAAACAGGCCGAATTTGCAAGTTTATCGACCACCATTGATGCTCGATCGAGGACGGCTCTTTTCTTACACTCACATAAACAACATCGCTATCATATATACACTCACAAAAGATCAACAAAGATCAATGTTCTCATTTTACATGGAGGTAATTAACGACTCAAATTCTTGGTCCATATGAAATAACCAAACACTTGTTTAATGGAACTCAAATCTTGAGCTAGCTTTACGACGCCATTGTTATGGCTAATGGCATTTCACTCTCACGAGATACTATTGAGTTGCTGGACGACGAATTGCTTTGTCTTTGATCAACATTGTTGTTGTCCTCATCAGCTCGTTCTCCCACATCCTGCTGATGGGATTCAGCAGATGGATTATTGTTGTTGTTATTATTGGCATGTGCGTTATTGGCGCCTACATCCGCGCCAATACCAAGGGACACTCTAAAACCACATGCACGTGAGATAACTCTATAGAAGAAAGTTAATAGCCAGAAGAACCAAGGGAGGCAGACCAATGACAAACCGGTGATAGGTAGCCAAGCGGTGGTTTCGGATTCAGGGAGGATCATGTACATCAAAAGACAACCGCCGCCGCTGAGAATGGAGAAGAAGAGAAAACAAGTGACGATCCATATGAATGCACGTCCAGCTGAAGGATTCACCAAAGACATTAATTTTGGCGTTTGAAAGGAATGTGAGTTTTGATCAAGATGAAAGGTAGAAAACAAGAGTCAGTAACATGATGATGTTCTTCCTCTGATGATGATCATCTTCCATTTTCTTCATTGAGAGACAAACTGGTTGGAGATTTGCATGGAAATTTCTGTTTTTGTGAAGAAAAGAAAAGAAAAAAAAAAAAAAGAAAGGTTTGTGGAGAGATCCTCAAGAGTTTGTGTATGGAGAAAGAAACACAATATCTAATTTACAACTTTTTTTGGGTCAAGTTTTCTTCTAATGGTGATACGTGATTTCAGCTCTCTCAAAATTAGTCAGTTTTTTTCCATTTACAGCTCTTAAATTCATTTTTTTAAAATTAAAAAAAAAAACTAAAATGTATTTAACAAAGGAAAATGTCATGGGGAATCGGTCATTTTATAATTAGGGATTTATGCAGAATCTTAAGAATTTGAACAATACATGTGTTACATACTTATTTGGATGGATTGTGTACATTTTTTAAAGAAGTTGAAAGCAATTTCTAACCATGCTCATTTTACATGTTATGACATAAGAATATCGAACCAACTTACCTCGACTAGTCTCACGAGATCACTCACCTGACCTTACAATATTTGGATGTCAAGAGTGAAATTATTTTCTAGGTATATGACCACCATGAATTGAACCATGACCTCTTATTAGTTATTAAGACTATGTCTCTCTTTTTATCACTAGATCAACTCACGATTGGAACTTTATAAAAGAATAAACAAAGTATCTATTGTATCTCACAAAATTTAGGATTGGAACTTTATAAAAGAATAAACAAAGTATCTATTGTGTCTCACAAAATTGAAACTTAATTTAGAGGATTACATTAGACACCTACAAAACTAAGGGTCAACAATTTGGATGTATAAAAAAATGTTTCTAGAAAAGTCAATTCATTTAAACACATTTTACAAAAACTTTTGAAAATAAAAACATTTGTGTTTTAGGTATACTTTCACAAAAAAGAAAAAATAAATAAATACAAATTTGTTTGATTTGTTATATATTAAAAGTGTTTCTATTATTGTCAAATATGATTTAAAAGAATTTTCAAAAATGTATTTTAAATGAGTTAAATAAAAATAATTTTTTTTTTTTTTCTGAAAAACATTTTCCAAACCACAATATATATTGATTGTCAAAGACTTCAACCTTTTCGAAAATGAAATATTTGTAAAACTAAATGTTTGAAAAGTTAAACCAAACACACTTGTAATCAGTTATTCGTACACGATGGAACCCAAAAAAAGACACATAGGAGTGGAAAGATGATCCCTAAGAAACTGAGAATGATAGAGAAATAGTGAAATGGATTAAGTAGAGGGTTGAGTAGCATCAGGCTGCTTTGCTGGGGCTGCATCTTGAAATGCTTTTACACCATTGTATTCCTCATTCAACCTGCTTAATAGAGAAAATTTGGACTGCCAAACCAAATATAAAAACATTGTTTAGCAATTTCACAATTCCAAATACTAGAGAGACGGATTATCAATTTCATTTCTACCATACACAAATGGTTAATAACAATGATATGGTCATCATTTCCAATGAATAATAGTCCATTCAACTTCAAATTTAAAGACCAAATATATAGAGGACTTATCTTGTAATTTATCCTAAAAGAAAATACCATATCTAAGCACTTCAAGAGGCTTCAACTTTCCCAAAGTAAACTACATGCCAAACTCTTCCCATCCCAAACCCTCTACTCTATTGTATTTATATGGTTAAATTACTAATTAAAATTTTGAGGAGGTGTTTGGCCCAAGGAGTTGGTGTTGGGGGACTGGAGTTGTTAACTCCACTTCTTGTTTAGCTCAAGGAGTTCATGAGTCCTAGGACTAAGAAATCAATTTCATGCCTTCTTAACTTCTTATGGACCCATGGCTTCACAACTCTACTCCTTGCCCCAAACATCTCCAAAAGTTTTGTCTAATTAGTCCTAAACTGATAAAACAAAAAATGTATAATCTAAAGTTAAATTTTATCGTATGTATAATCACTTGCTAACAAACTCTTCATTCATAAAATATATACCCCCTCTATATCATAATAATACCCCAAATATTCCTAACAAAGCAATCTTCGTTATCTTGGTAAGCAGGGAAGTAAACAACCATAAGATGATTGGCCAAGAGATTAGGGTAATCATAGCCTCTAATTCTAATAATAGCAATATAGTGCTTCTTAGCTCCTATTGCTCTCTTTCTCTTCTAAATAAGGTTTGGAAAACGTAATTACGCGAAAGATAACCAATAGGTGGGTCTATGGACTCTGATCGTAAAAGATATTGAACCAATTACAAACAGAGTGACACAAGGTGTAATAGAACTTATTATATTATTAATGAAGCATTTCAGAGCAATGACTCAAAGCTCTAATAAGTTAGGAACCAGTAATACCATGTCAACATTGAATCTAGTGATGGCGCCATGAATTTGAGGAGCCAAAAACAAGTCCGCCTGCAGATGATAAGAAATGGTTGAACTTAATATGCATAAAAGACGTTCAATGTAAATTACTCTTTCTAGTTCTGTAAACTTAAGAAATGTACAATATTTTTTTGGAAAAAGGAACATGTATCTGTAAGAACCCTAGTTAGAGAAATAGTTGAATTATTAGAAGAATATTAGTAGGGTGTTTGGTTGGGGCATATTAGTAAATATTTAGTATGTTGGTTAGGTATTTTGGTTATAAATGGGAGGTGAGGGGTTAGGGAAGGGTATGAAGAGTTTTGTAGTAATTTCCTTGAGTGAGAATTTGGGGAGAGTCTAACCCTCTTGAAAGGCTAGAGTTACTTGTTTTTGTGATATCGTAACTTGCACTTTCAATGTATTTTCATATATTTCCATAGTTGATTGTTCTTGAGTTCATCTTGTGTTTTTTAGTATCTCTTGTTAGGTTGGAATCCTAACAGTATCGTTATAAAAGGACCTCAAAAGTAGGCTGAGGCTTACTGAAGAATCCCTAAGAACTTACATAAAAGCACTCCAATTGGCACTAATGTCTAAAGGAGAATAAATTCAAAAAGGTTTATAAAAGAATGAGGTCCATTTGGAGACTGTACTAATGTTAACCCTACTGAAAAGATATAACTTTTAACACGAGTATTCTAAAAATTATCATATTTCCTTCTAACCAAACTTTCAAAAGAAAAACCTTAAGAACATAGTTCCAAGGATTTACTCCTTTCCTACGAGGGAGTCACTCTGCTTGTTCTTGAGAAGCATCATTGAACTCCAAAAAGTATTTAAATGGACTGCCGGCAAATAATCACAATTGGAGAATAAGTGTTCCAGATTCATTCTCTCTTTTTTATTTTTAAATTTTTTTCCCTCCAGAAAATGCACAAGGTGAGAGAAATTTGAATATGACAATCTCTACAATCTATCATTCAGATTCACCCCTTTCGAACAAACATACCAAGAATATATTGTATTATTGGAATACTGTCTCTGAATTCTAAAATAGGTTCAGATCCATCAATAGAGTTTCACAAAGGACTAGAATAGAAAAAAAAGTATTGGTCACCTTTAAACCCAAGGCCAAACTGCAATATGATATTCAGATGAGACAATCAATTAGATTTTCTAATCAGAGCTACCATCTGTATCATAATACTCTTAAGCACAAACTCAAACTAACCAGAAAGATTTCGTCTCCAGTAGCATATTTCCCAGCATGAGCTTTTAGCAGCTTTTCAAGTGCTGAAACACAAAAATGCAAAATAATAATAACAATAATAAATAATAAAATAACTTTCAGCAAAATATAAATTAAGAGTTGAGAGACCATGAGCTTTTAGCAGGTTTTCAAGTGATGATACCGAGAGAAACAAACATTAATACCATAAAAAAATAACTCTTTGAGCAACCATATAATCAAGAGTTGAGAAAACTGAGCTTTTAGCAGCCTTTTCTTTTTCCTCTCTCAAGTTGAGGGAGGATAATTTTTTTTTATATCTGTGAGTGTCCGGACTAAGCTTACATGCACCTTGACTAATCTCACGGAACAACCCGCCTAACCTTACAACATTTGGGTGTCAAGGAAACTCGTAGGAAATTAATTCTTAGGTAAGTGGCCACCATGGATTGATCCATGACTTTTTAGTAGAGGGAGGGTAATTGAAGCTAACTGATACCAAGTAACCCAACTAAACATCAGTTATGTAGATTAAAACTGGACATGAGAGTGGATACAATCATTGGATATGTTGTCCTATATCCATTCCATGTGCTACATCTGTCTTCTATAGGAATTTTAAGAGAACTAGTACAGCAAACTTGTCTGAAATTCGGCCTAAGTTCTGTTTCTTGTCATGCACCAAGTCCTTTCGTGGTCTGATTATTTAAAAAAGGGTTGATTTCTATATATGACCAGTACGTACTTGTCAAGTGTGGGGACAGAATCATCAGAGCTACTAATAAGCAATCTTTTCTTTTTCCAATATTCATATCTTTACTTGTCCAGAAAGTTTCTTAGATTTCATCAGAACAGAGATTTTTTTAAGTTTCATCACAATCCAATCTTACCTGTAAAACCTTTTTCGATATGATGTTGAACCCAGCGAAGTTTCTCTGCTGGTCCAGATTTTTCCTCAATGTACTTCTGTAAAGTGAGATAATAATTCATTAATGAAAAAGAAAAAAAAAATGCCCAAGCAGAGGGAGAAGTCAAATAAGTGAATGGAAAGCATTATAAATATAACATTTACACCCAGTTTACCCCGGCGCAGGTCGCGCCAAGGAATTTTTAACAAAAAAAAAACACCCGAGAGGAAATAAGAGGGCACCAAATCAACTAAATGCCAAAAGAATGCACGTTGAACACTCACCAGAACACCTAGATTTTGAAGAGGCTGTATGCTAGAAGAAACAATGTTTGCAGCCTGAAGAAAAACTTGGAGAAGTTATTTAATGTCGGTACGTTTACATACAACGACAGCTAAAATGTTTCTCAAAATTTCAAAAACAAGCCTACATCAGTTATACTGTGATTAAGAAAGAATCATTAGGCTCCCTCCAATGCGGTCTTTCAGCCACATAGCTTTTTTACAATTGCAATTTTCTAAGACATATATAAGTCGATTAAGTCCCAGCTCCCACACGAACTAGTACCTCGTTATTTTGCCGCATTTCTTGGCATTTGCATGCACTAAACGTACGTTAATCCCATACACGATTAACAAACTCAATATATATACCTGGTAATTAATAGCTCTTTTACCAAGATCACGAGGCAACAGAGGATACTGAGGGTACTTCTCCTCCAAATACTGTAAGTTTAGAACAAGTACAAGAAATGCATTAAAAATAAACAACTGAAAACCACAAGCTGATGATATAGATAATTTGAAAACAAAAGGCACAAACCATGATTATAGCAAAAGAGTCGGCAATAACAACATCACCATCCACAAGAGTGGGTACATAACCAATAGGATTAAGCTTCTCATACTCTAAGCAACAGGAAAACAAAGTAAACACAGAAATCAGCTTCAAGTTCATCAATTTCAAAGCAGACAGAAGAAGCCTTATAGAAGAATACATGCAATCCGGAGAAAGAAATGAGCAAATGGAGAAAAATCAAAATTACCGGGAGAGAAATGCTCTCCCTCGAGTAGATTAACAGCCTTGTACTCGAAATTTAAACCTGAAAAAGGAAATAACAAAAAAAGAAGTATAAGTAGAAAACGTAATCTAAAACAAGCAGGGTGAGGTAAGAATGGATAGGAGAAATACGTTTCAAGTTTAGGGCAATTCGAACACGGTAAGAACAAGAGCTCCGCCAGTAAGAGTAAAGCTTCAAGGAAGAAGCTGCGGCCGGTGAGGTCTTGAATTGAAACAAAGAAGAGCAAAAACGGAGTCAGTAAGAAAGCAAAATGAAAAGCGAAGGGAAGAGTGGAGGAAGGAAGAAAGTAAGAATGATGAACCATGGTGATCGGATGAGCGGAGAATCCAAAGAAACAGAAATGAGGTGATGATTCAGAATGAGAACGATTCCGGTTTCTGCTTCCAAAGTTTATCGTATTAATTTGAATGGATTATTGTCAGATTCCAATTTCCTTTACTATTTTCTTTTTTTGGATTTTAGTACGGCTCCTTTGCCACAAGGCCACGTGTCTCCTCATTCCAAACATAACAATATAAAAACAATGGGCCTATTTCATTGTGCTCTACAATCACAATCAGATACGGGTGCCAATCACACTTTCCACAGTCTGACTTGAAAACGGTTTGGTTCGGTTTGGATCTGATTTTGAAAAAAAATAATATACAAATCAAATGGTTTGATTCTAAAATCCGTTTTGGTTTTTTTTCTTTTTTGTTTTCTTTCTTTGATTTTAAATTGTTCATTTTGTTCGCTTCTTATTTAAATATCAACGTAGAATTCTATTTTTAAATGACTACAATAAAAACAACAATGCGGAGCCATCAATATAAAGTTCTTCTTTCCACCCCTATTACACAACATAGAAATGTCAAATACACATTACACAACACAAATTTCAAGTACACATTACAAAACATAGTCTCATACAAATTTTTTCATTTGTCTTTCACATCACATCTTTGTTACATCACCCTCCTTCTCCTTCCCTTTATTCCTTGCCTTCGTCGCTTCGTCCAAACCCGGTATGAAGACTAAGAAAAAAATGAAAAACTTGTTAGTTGTTACCTAATAAATATATAAATAAATATGTTAAAAAATATAAATATAAACACATGTCTTCCTTCTTTTATGATTTCCTCCAAGTATTGTTGTAAATCATTACTTTCTTCTGAATGAAATCAATCGTGTGCACATAGTGTCTCAATTGAGGTTGGAGATAACGAGGTACGAAAAGGATCAATTATTCTCCCACTAGTGCTTAATGAAGACTCATAAGCAACTATGGATACAGAAATTGCTAAAAGGTATCATGTAATTTTGCTAAGAACCTTGTATTTAGAAGAATTCTTGTAATACCCGACTTTTTCTTTATTTAAGTTGTTGTTGCAAATTTATTAATAAAATATCGGAGGATATTTTGGTAAT
>JBBPDJ010000003.1:241806-363642 GCA_037974625.1 Cucumis cinereus | reverse complement strand
TTAAAGCATCATTCACTGGGCGTTTTAGCTCATTCTTTCAAATTGTTTTCCCACTTTCCAGGTAGAGATCGTGATCCTAGAGCCTGACCTACCACAGACTGTCTGGTACTCGAGAAGTTTTAGTACTATTGTACGTTAGTAGTGAATTATGCATATTACTGTTATAATAAGTTTTGGTACAGTGAGATGGGTTGTATAAAAATATGGGTTGCACTATGTAGAAAAGGTTTGTTTAATTTCCGTTGTTTTGTGTTAAGTTTGTTTTTCCGCATTTTTTTTAAATTATTGGAATTGTTTAAGTCAGAGTTAAGTTAAGATAGTCAGTGAGGATCGTCAAGGTAAGGTCGAAATTCACTGGCTTCACGCCGTCTCCTAGGCTAGGGTTAGAGGGTCTGGGAGAGGGTGTGACAATTCTCCTTCCACCAGTCTAAGATATCAAAGTTTTCATCACACTTACACGAGCTTCCAATAAGTAATCCACATCTTGTCAATCATCTTCCTTTATATCTTCCAAAGGAATATGAAAAACCTCTGAAGCATTTGCAGATGTAATAGTAGTTGTAGTTATAGATAAAACACATATATGGGTACACAACGACAACACCTTATTAGCAACTGGCAGTGTCAAAGTATATTCATTAAACAATGCTCCCAAAACACCATCTACCTTACTTCTTATAGCTTTTGTCACATCAACATCAAATAACTGATTTAGGCAATACAAAAGAGATTTCATCTTGTAACGACCGTCCAAAACAAAAGCAATATACAATAATAAATTTGTTCCATCTTTTTCTCCCCCAATACTTATCAAACTTTTCGTGTGTTTTCGTTGCCATTTGATGCAAAAACACATCATTAGGACCAGTTGCAGTTGAATATTGGTTAATGCAGTTCTGAACAGTACTAATCTCATGGAAGACTGTATTAGAAGTAACATAGAGCAACCCTGAAAGCTTAACAATTATCTCATAGAACCCAAACAAGAATTTAGTAAAAGTTATGGCAATTTTCCAATCTCTAGTGGTCGGTCTTTCCTCCTCATTCATGTAGTGTCATAGTCTTCTAGCCTCTCAAATGCTTTTTCAAATTTTATAGTTGCATTAAGCATCAAGTGAGTAGAATTTCATCTGGTTGGAACATCAAGACACAACATACTTTTACTTTCTATGTTCTCCTCTTCAATGCACTTTTTAAATGTAGCAAGTCGAGCAGGAGAAACTCTAACAAACCTCACAACATCTCGAATTCGAACCAATGAATTCTTCACATCTTTTAGGCCATCACATACAATTTGGTTTAATATATATGCACAACATCGAACATGCAAGAACTCACTATCTAACACCAACTCATGCTTAAAACGCTTCTTTATGTAAGCAATTGCAGTATCGTTTGACGAAGCATTATCAACTGTCAATGTCATATTCCTTTCAATACCCCATTGTTTTAGACATTTCTCAATCTTCTTTCTTATCGTCTCCCGTCTATGGTTATCAATTTAAGTGAAATTAATTTTTTTTTTTTTTTTGTAACTTCCAATGTTTATCAATATAGAGTGTATTCAAAACCAAAAAATTCATATTTTGAATTGATGACCAAGTATCGATTGTGAGTGACACCCTATATCCTTGATGCACAAACATTTATTTCATCTTCTCTTTCAAGCTATCATATATTTCCAAAATATCACTAGCAATTGTTTTTTGAGAATGAAGAACAAAATTTGGTTCCACTAACGACAAAGTCTCATTCACAAATCTCTTAAATCTTTGGTTCTTTATGAATTTAAATGGCAACTCATCAATCACAATCATCTCAGCAATTAGTTGTCGAGCACTATGAATAGTAAATATCCTATAAGATACAGATGAATGTGAAATGTCTCCAAAACTCTCATTGTTCTTAAAAACCAACTTAGCTTGTATTACATCTACCTTATTCTTCTTAATATGATAAGGATTTTTTTTACCGCAGTTTTCAGTGTGCATTTCGAAGTTGAATTTCCATTCCTTCTAGCATGAATAGCAAATCTTTGGTTTGAATCCTCCACTCCCAATTTGTGCTAAAATAATAAAAGAAAATTTTATGAATGGAAAATAATAATAATAATAAGATATGAGGTGAAACACATAATTTTAAAGATTCCACCATCAATAAGTAAAGTATATCTTATTGTCTATATGACCTGGAGTTGTGTCTTTTTCCATCCGTAAACGGGGGATTTTTTTAATGTTTTGAGGTTTTTTTTTCTAAAAAAATGAAAATTTGTGAAGAGTTTTAATATAAGTTCGTACTCACTTTAATAGACTTAACTTTTTATGATTAAATTAGGGGCAATAAGATAAATAGTAAATTTTTAATTATCGTTTGGAAAAATGTCAAAAAAAAAGCTTAATTATATAAATAGCAAAACGAATAAAATTTAAAAAACGGAATTTGTAAAATGTCAACTCTACCCTTAACTATTCTAAAACTCATTTAAACACAATCATTCAAAATACACTATAATTAAAAATATTAAAATACCTTACAAACCACCTAAGGTTCAAAACTTAACCTATTTATAAAATTCAAATCCTAAATTTCAAATTTAAACTCTATTCCTAAACAACTCTTATTAAAAAATCTAGTAACTAATATTTTCAAAATAAAACTAAAATTACATCATTAAAAACCGTAAATCACCAAAATTATTATTAAAAAACCTAGTAACTAATATTTTCAAAATAAAATTTAAATTACATCATCCTAAAAATTGTAAATCGCCCAAATTTCATAGAAATTAGAACCATAATATAAAATTATTATAATACATAGACTTAACCCACAAATATCAATATTAGTCCTAAACTTAAGACCCACAAATAGCTTATATAGGAAGAAATATTGATGATGGACTTAAGACCCACGAATAGAAAGAAATAACTAAACACAAGTAACATTGTATTATTCGAATATGTTGTATTTGAAAGAAATAAAGCTTGACAAATTAAGAAGTATGTCTAAAATATATATTTTAAAGAAAGTAAGTTTGACAAATTACCTAATTTGATTGATTTTAAAATACATAATTAAAAATTAATTCTTCTACCCTATCCAAGCACCAAGATTTCACCCAAATATAATTAGAATGGTTTTGTAATTAAAACAATTTAACTATTAAAAAAAAAAAAGCTTAGTATAGAAGGAAAAATTAGTATACCAATAAGTATGCTCAATTATCCCCAAAAAAAGACTTTGGTAAGTTACCGTGGAATTAAAAAACAAAACAGTTTTAAATTAAAATTAAGAAAAATAATTGAAGCCCAAAATGCACCAATCAACCCGTTACCCAGCCCTTATTTGACTCATCTACCTTACCTAATCTTTATTCTTCACATGCACGCGGACAATAACCCCAGAGGTCCAACAACCAATCATCCTTATCTCCAACCACATCTTCCTCTCCTCAAGCAAGCCGACCACCCGACCACCGTCTATACCCAATTCTCATCCGCTTCCTACCCATTCTATGATAACCCGAGGAAAAGCTAACATTTTAAAGATAATTCAAGATCAGAAGGCAGCCGTCCGATAGCTGTCGGCGACCTAGGTCTTAAAAAACCTCTAAAAAATTACCATAACAAAGAACATAGAGATGAGATTCGCAATAGCTACAAACCCAAACGACACTGCATTTACCGAATCATAAAACAGCTCCAATACTCCTTTCTTTCTGGGTTCAACGGTGATATTGTTGCAGAGAAGAAATATTGTTTTCAATTTTTAAAATATTAATAGACTATTTAAAATAAAATAATAGAGATTTAGTGAATCTTCGTTTTTTAAAAAAAAATTAAAAAAATAAAATATTAGAGATTTACTAAATCTTCATTTTTTAAAGAAAGAAAAGATTTTTAAAAATAAAATATTATAGATTTACTAAATTTTCAATTTTAAAAAGGAAGAAAAGATTTTTAAAAATAAAAAAATAAAATCAAAGAAAACCTACCCTCTTTTTTTTTTTAACCAATGAATTATAAAAATGTATATAATATATAATAATCTAATTTTTAATTATGTTAAGATATTTTAGAAACTATAAAACAATTTAAAATTCTGCAATTAATTATCTCTAAAACAAACTAATATTATAATTCAAAATTTAGAGAAATTTGCAAAGATTCTTCTAAAAATCTGTAAAAGATTTGAAAATATTATAGTTATCTGCATAACAAACAAATGTTATAATTTAAAAAATGAAAAAAAAATATTTGCAGATATTCCTAAAAATCAGAGAAGAATCTGATGCCCCCATAACAAACGTTTAATTCTCGATAGTTAAATAATAACAATTCGATATTTAAACCATTTTTTAATATCAAATACTATGTATATCAAAAAACTAAAATCCAACACATGGAGCCAAAAACGGGAAGCATGATTAACATGTGCGTTAGTTTTTTTTGCCAAAAATCTTATCATTTAAGTTCTTTTTGCTATAAATCAAAATAAATCCCTAAATTTTGTCATTTCCTCCCATTCTCCAATAGGTTAAAATTTTTAAAATGCATCATAAGCAACCTAAAATTAAAGAAACATTTTGCCCTCAATTTTAAAAGAAAAGATGTGTTTGACTTCTAAAATTTAGTTAAAAGCTCACCAATAAACACTTAATATAAAAAAAGTTCGATACTAAAATAAAAGTAATTTTATCTCGAACTTTAAAGAAAAATTAAGAAGAAAAAAATTTGTTAAAAATAGTGAAATTGAAAAAATATTTACACAAAATCAAGTAGAATTGATTTTTGTAATTTGTTTCGTGATAAATAGTTGGTTCTTTTTTTTTTTTTTTTTTTTTTTGAAAAAACAAAAAAAAATATTAAACGAAAATGGAAAAAAAAAATTTGTAGGATTTGAAATTGGGCCTTTTCCCAGCCCGTAATAGTGGGCCTTTAGGGTATCCTCTTCAGAAACCCTAGTTTATAATCCACCTTCATTTTCCCTCAAAACCCTAATCTAGCACTCGAATTTCTCCAGCAGCACACAGCCATGGGGAGACGTATTGCTCTCTATTCTATCTACAAATTGCAACTCAAATGTAGATTTTTCTTTTTTTGTCTGTTCTCATTGTTTTTGCATTTGGTTTTGCAGGACCTGCTAGATGTTACCGCCAAATCAAGAACAAGCCATATCCCAAATCGCGATTTTGTCGCGGTGTTCCTGATCCCAAGATCAGGATTTATGATGTTGGAATGAAGAAAAAGGGTGTTGATGAATTCCCCTTCTGCGTTCATCTTGTGAGTTGGGAGAAAGAGAATGTCTCTAGTGAAGCTTTGGAAGCAGCTCGTATTGCCTGTAATAAGTACATGGCCAAATTTGCTGGGAAAGATGCGTTTCATTTGAGGGTTAGAGTTCATCCCTTCCATGTTCTTCGAATTAACAAGATGCTTTCATGTGCTGGAGCTGATAGGCTCCAAACTGGTATGAGAGGTGCTTTTGGTAAGCCACAAGGAACTTGTGCAAGAGTCGCCATTGGTCAGGTTCTTCTTTCTGTTCGATGCAAGGACAGCAACAGCCAGCATGCTCAGGAGGCTCTCCGCCGTGCCAAGTTTAAGTTCCCTGGTCGTCAAAAGATCATTGTTAGCAGGAAGTGGTATGCCCCTGCATTCTCATCTCATCTCATCTCATCTCATCTCATCTCTATTAAGTTTCAGTTCGTCTACTTGGAGTGTATATTTGATTGAATCATAAATGTTCAAACTTTTCTCTTCCAGGGGATTCACTAAATTTAGCCGAGCTGATTACCTCAAGTTCAAGTCAGAGAACAAGATTATGCCAGATGGTGTTAATGCTAAGGTATTTGATGCCTGATTATTGCATTCCTGTTCTATTCTAGGAGAATTACTTTTTTTTTCATCAATTTGTTGCATTTAGCTGAAGTTTGATCTACAAACTAAAGAAACATGTAGGGGTTCTTCCCTAGAAATTCTATGAATGGAACCATATTTTTAATGGATCTCTTGCATTTCTGGATTGTTCATCAGTTTTAAGGCACAATCACTGGATCAATATGTTTATATTTTTCTATAGTTTGTTCTGAGTTGCATTGTTCTTAATTTATTTTGTGTTAACTCATGGTTTGAAAATTGGACTGTGCAGCTTCTTGGATGCCATGGGCCTCTTGCAAACCGTCAGCCTGGAAGAGCTTTTCTACCCCAAACTGCCTAAGCTAAGCTAATTAATTTTTGGTTTTTAAAATTATGTGGAATTAATGTCGACATTATTACCATCGTCTCTGTTTGAACATTGTGAAATGAGCTAGTCTCTTTTTTCTTTGGTTGATTACATTTTGATATTGGAATGAAACTTTGTTTTTTTTTTCCTTTTCTGAGTTCTGATTAAATACTTAGTATCTTAAGAACGCTACAGGTTTCTGTTGATGCCTTGATGGGATTTTATGGTAAAATTCATATTGGGAACTTAGCCCATTTACAGAAAAGTATTTGTTTGATCTTCTTCAAAAGCTTGAGCAGGTTGGTTCACTAATATCTGTGCTCTTATTTGCTATGGGTTCTATGAGCTACCATTTCTCTATCTTTGCCTTTTCGATTCAGTCTGGACATTTTAAACTCAAATCTCATTTGAAAGGATTATGTCTTAACTTTTGCTGAAACTGGGGATCTGTTGAGATTTAAATTATGAAAAGCTATGAATGCATTGTCTACTCTTCTCCATAACTATAGCCAGTGTCAAGCCTTTCTCTTGTATCATCACTCCCTTAAATCTTAAGATATAAGTGTAAAATCTCTCATATATATTGTGTATTCTTAATGTTATTTAAAGCTTGTTGAACAGATTTTTGAGTTTAAATTGATAGTTTGGTTGGTTTTAAAATTTATTAATAAGTATTAAAAGTATCAAAGTATCCAAAATATTTGAGGACTGTTAAGATAGTTCAAATATGAATATTTTGATGGCCTGAGAATGCAAATGATAAGAAAAGCGACAGTAAATAGCAGAATTTGTTAAAGTAAACCTACTAAATCCCTATACTAAAAAAAATTGTAGATCAAGTTAGGGAACTACCCTAAATTGTAAATGAGAGGTAGGTTTTGCTCACTAAGTTCACAAATTGATGTTAATGTTAGTGGTGGGATTAGTTGGTTAATGTTAGTGGTGTTCTTGGGTAGGGTCAGGTTGAAATACTTTTGAAACTTAATCCAATTATTAGGTTGCAAATTTCTTAACCCAACTAATCTTTGTTATAAATTAAATCTAATCCAATCCCTGAATTATTTGATTTGGGTTATTTGGATAATTTATTTAAATTTTTGTTCTAATAAAATTGTAAACTATTAACACTTAGAAATTAAATTAAATTATTTTTATATATTGAATTAAAATTAACTGCAAATTTTCTTTTCAACACAGTTAAAAATTAAATGTATTTATATATAGTCGAAAGTAAAAAGAATAATATGAATTTTATGAATTTTAAAGTTAACAGTAAGTTTGAGTTGTTTTGGGTTATTCTAGATGAACATTGAACCAATCCAAACCGAATGAGTTAGGTTGGGTTTATCGGGTTTTTTTTAATCATTGGGTTTTTTTGAACCTTCCTAATTGATTTTCTGTTTTTATTTTGTTAACTACATTATATATGCACCTTTTACAACTTACAGTAATTTGAAAAATATCATCAAGTGCGATTGGCCACAAACTGCATTGCCCCTTCGGTGTGTAAAAATTTCATTCTTGGACGTTGTCGAATAGTGTGGACTCAATTATTGTTTGTGACCATCTTTTTGCTTGTCGATCATGATAATGACAATGACAATGACACAGATAGGAACAACTCGTATATCCACAGATGTGTGAGGCATTTTCTCCACACAATGTTCGTGCGTTCAAAGTAATTTCGGCACAACCTCGATGCGAACGGTTTATGTTGTTGGTTTTCATTGTTTACCCAACACCCACTTCAAATCATTAGAGATGGTGGGAATGGATGGAGGAAAATGATAGCTCAAAATGGAAGAATATAAAAAATGGAGAGGAAAATTGTCAAAACGGAGAGAAAAGGATTGTTTTTCATGATGAAAATGAAAATCAGAAATAAAATTTCATACTTGAAATTATTAATGCATGTATTAAAGTTTTAGACGTAAATTTAGTTCCATAATGATTTTAAAAGAAAATAAAAATATTTCATTTTTTCGCAGAAACGCAGTTACCCTACTCAACCCGAGTTACCTAATCTGGCCCGTGTTTTACTTGTTGAACAACAAACAAGTCGAACATAACGAGTCATGTACGTGTCCATGGTAAGAATCGAATCAACAACATCCTTGGAAGTTGATCAGTGACGTCAATTTCAACAAATTTTGATCCATCTGATGTTGTTCATGCCCATTCTTTGCTGCACCATGTTATGGCGCCCTCATACAATATGCAATCTTTGTGTGGAGTTAAATGCATCCCTCCTTGGAATCAACATAGATGTTGAGCCTTTTTTTAGAAGGTAGGATATAATAGTTAATCGAAGTCAATACCGAATCTAAATCGTTATCTTGGAAATTTCCAACTTATAAAGCAAATTCGACACAACTTCGATGTAAAATCGTTTATATCGGTTGCTCCAGTTTACAAACACCCACATGCACTTGTCGTACAGAAAATCAGTCAATGTAGTTGAGATAAACTGTTCGAATGTTGTTCTTATAGTGCTCTTGATAACCAAAAATAAGTAATGAAAAGTGGTTTAGTGTATTAATTAAAGAGAAAATAAAGGAATACAATGAGCTATTGTTGAAGCAACTAATTCTTTTATTCTTTTTCTTTTTAATGGATGATTAATGATATGCCAATTTATGTTCATATGATCAAACATTTAAGCATGTTAGAATAAATTGAAGGGTAATTTTAATTGATGATAGATGATATGTCAGATTCATGTTATAATTAGATTGAAGTTTACTTTTTTAAGGGAAAAAAAATCAAATTTAGTAAAATAATCACAATAGTTTCCATTCAGAATAAGATATAACATGTCGTGTTTGTTGATTACCAATTAAATTGTGAACTCTACACTTTATTACAATTTCAAAACAAGCTAAGCTAAACACCAACAAACATAATTAAATTGACATACTTTTTGTTGATCGAGTTACGTTTTTAGCAAAATAAACCTGACCTAAAAACTAACAAATCAAGTTAACACAGAAAAAGATTAAAATTCCCTTCTAGCTCTTTATCTTGGTGTTGATGGACTATCCTTTGAGTTTGAGTCAACTTCTAGCCCCTAGTTCGTTGGAGATGAACATCATTGTTCGGTTTGGTTTGATCCGGGTTAGAATGGAATCTATCCTTCAACAGTTTGGTATAAGTTACATTGTCAACAAGATAGCAACTGAAAAAAATCATATGATATATAAAAACAAGAATATTCATCAAGGTAATTGCCATAAAACTTGTGAAGTTACAACCACAATATAGCGGTTGGGGTAGATATATTCTTCAAGGTAAATTAGATGAAAACAAGACTTGCCAAAGAGTCCGAGTATGAGCTTTCTTCAATATGTACCAAAATAATGCAACAACAAAATGGTTTTATTATGTAACAAGATGATACAAAGTTATATACTACAATGTTATAATAATGTGACAAGAAAAACATCAATTGAAAGAGAAATGACAGTCATGAATAGTAAATACGCTTGATATAATCAGATTGTTTTGTTTGGATGAAACTTTGGATACTTGCCACATCACCATGCATGACGACTTTCCCGTCTTCCATGTAGATAGCTCCATCTGCATACTCGAGTTCTTCTAAGCGATGGGTCACCCATAATGCTGTAACATCTTCAGAATTGTGTAAAGAATTCCTAACAGCTTTGATCACCCCCATCTGATTTAGAAAAAAAAAAATGAAAAAGGAGAAAGAAATATGAGGATAGATACAATTTGTTTTGAATAACCACTCGAAAGCTATCTTTGACTCTCCATTTAGTCTCCATACTATATGAATTCATTCAGAAACTTGATACTACATTTATTCATCTTAAATAATTTAACAAGAACTAACTTGTGCATAAAAAAGGCTATTTTGGTCCTTATCATTATTTTGTCATTATAACAATAACTTCAATTTGTTCGGGAACTTTGATACAACATACCCTTGCTCAGGTAGGAATTTAGGGATTTAGTAAATGAAGAAAGCTTTGATTTTACATATAACTCAAAACCTTGCAATAATCAGCACAGCATGTCAAATTCTACCGCTGGGATTAAGAGACAGAAGATTTATAGAATCTGCATATATGATATCGAATACCTGATCGTTCTCATCCAGAAATGTGGTCAGTTCATCTAATAGAAGCACTTTACATGATTCAGCCAAAGCACCAGCAATGGCAACTCTTTGCTTCTGACCACCACTCAGCGTTTGGACAGATCTCTGAGGAACACGAATAAGAGATTTTCAAATAAATTAATTCAGCAGTTCTTTACAACTTCCAATTTTGATAAACTACAAATATATGGCTTGCCTGCAGGTAGCTGGACATGCCAACTGCACTTAGAGCTTCCAAAACTCTTGATTTAACTTCATCATTGCTCAAATTTAACTTACCGAGGCCAAATGCAACATCAGCTTCCACAGTAGGCATAACTACCTAGCCAACAAAAGAATTATTTGCATCAAATGTTTATTACAACAACAAGCAAAAAGAAAGATGAAAAATCAGTACAACTTTTTCGTTTCCAAGAATGCCATGTGTAATTATGAAATTCAAAAGATATTCTAAAGCTGGCGACTTCGCTCTGTCTGTTTCTTTACCATCTTCTAAGGATATATTTTAGGTCAAATTTCAAACCTAGTCCTTGAATACAATCCTGTTAACAATAAACTATCAAAAGCTTCAAATGTATCCCTAAACTTTTGATATTGATTTAATAAGTTCATACCATTAACATTGTTACTAAAATATTAGCATAACTTACCAGTTAAACTAACACGTGATCATTTGTAAAGACGTGATACAAGAGAATATGTCAACTATGTAAAATAAGGGTAAAATGGCAGAAAAATCTGGTGGGAAGGACAGGCTATAACACGTGACTTATTTTATCCGACTAGTCCACTCTCCCATGCTACTTGCTGCCACATCATGTTAAATGATTACTTGTCTAGTTGACAGGCCACATCAACATTTAAATAGCAATGTCAACAACAAGAATGAATTAAAATTAAATTGAAAGTTCATAAATGTAATTGGAACTTATATAGTCTAGGAACTAGACACAGCTCACCATCAAAGTTCAGGGCTTGCAGGCTAAATTTGTAATTAAGCTAAACTTTATGGGTGAATTAACTAATATTAAATTTCTTTTACATTTTGATCCAAAGATGAAATTAATCATGTTAGAGTGAGCTATCAGTCATGTATTTCTTGCATTCATATCTAATAATTACAGAGTTCACACCCTACTTTTCCAGTGCTTTTTCTGTCCATTCTTCAAACCAATGCAGTGGCATTAAATTTTGAAACTGATTTCAGATAGAATACAGAAATCCTCTAGAGGATGGATGAGCCGCCTATGCCTAGTTAGTAGTAACTAACATAATAACGTTCACAGCTAAAGGCTCTGATGCAAATGCACAACTAAGTCAAAACAAACCAACAGTTACTTCAAGTGAAAAAGACATAGTTAAAACAACAAATATTTACTTAAAAGGAAGAGCTTTGCCATAACAGTAAATTCTCTTTCAAGGTTCTAAATTCGTCTGCAATGTTATTATATACCAACTGAAGGTCAAAACGATGAAGGTAACCTGATAGTCCGGGTTTTGGAAGACAAAGCACTTTGGCTTCTTGACGTATACTGCACCAGTTGTTGTATTCAAAAGACCAGCCAAGACCTACATAGGCGAACACATCAAGGACTTATAATAACATCATCTTGATCAATTGAGCTACAAAAGTACAGTGACATATTAGGGCCCATTTGATAATCGTGTTAAATTGTGCCCTCTTTTGGGATACGAAGAAATACTAGTCATAAATGGCATTGGCAATAACTGAAGAATTGTTCCAATAAGAGCTTGAAATGTAAGAACGCTACACTCTAAAGTTGAAGGTTCAAGACCGTAGGTTATAAACATAAAACCTAACATCCTTATTATTTCCCGAAGCTGGCATTAGAATAGGTGGAGGTTCCACAGAGATTAGTGTCATGGCATACTTGTTTAGTTACTTCACCTTTCGCCATATTAGGCAAAATACAAGTGCTTGTTTGACTAATCGCTTTCAGATAAGAACAATTTTCTAATTCGTTTTCGAAACTGTTAAATTCAAAATGGTTAAGTGTATTATGCATAGTGGAATCACTATTTTTGTGTTTCTTTCAAGAATAGCAATCAAACATGTATGGACTCAATCAAAACAACAGATAACTCCTTTGAACAAACCAAAGTAACTAAACCAGGCCTCTCTATCACAATCCAAATCCTTCGAATACAAACTACAGAAGGGAAAAGGTGAGTGAATCTTGGTGATACCTTCAAGAGGGTGGATTTTCCACATCCATTAGGTCCAAGAAGCATCCAAAACTGTCCTGAAGGAATCCGGAGTGTGCAATCCCTAAGAATAGGCACAAATTTGCCCTGCTTCGTCGTGATCGAGAAGCTGAGATTGCGTCCCTCAATGGCTATATTCTCAGTAACATTTATCCTGCATACACAGGCACAAGAATCCAACAAAATAGAAGGATGAGAATGAAGTTAAGGGAAAGAAAAGGAGGAAGAAGAAGTGAAAAAGGAATAGCATTAAGATAATGATGGAACCTGGAGGGGGGATTGGAGAAGAGAGGAGAAAGAAGAGAAGGCGATGGCGTAACAAGATTGAAAGAGGAAATCTTCAAAACCATTGCTGCTGCTGCTGCAGAAAGAGTGTTGTTTGGGAGTGATCGTTGAAATGAGGTGGGTGCGCCGCTGCTTCACAGAGAATGAGATAGAAAACGGAGGGAAAGAAGGCTCACCGGCGGTGACGTACGACGGTTGGCAGGCGTAGCGGCCGGTCGTCGTTAGCTCACTGAAGAGAGATAGACGGGGAGCTGCCGAGTTTTCTCCTAATTTTCTTTTCTAAATTATTCAAATTTTCCTTTTAATTTTATACTTCGTTTCAAAAATGTATTTTTAACAAATTAAAGCTTCTTAATTTAAAAAAAAAAAAAAAGACTAAAAAAAAATTAATTAAAAACACTTTTAATTTTGAACTTCGACTTTGTAATAATTTAGTCAAACATTTTAACGTTTATAACAATTTAGTATTTAAATTATTAGTATTTAAATTATTAGTATGTAATAATTTAATCTCTGTACTATCAATTTTGTAAAATTTATTTTTTAATATGAAAAAAATCAAATTTAGATGTCAATTTTTATTATTTATAATAAAGACTATGTATTTTGTAAAAATATCAAGTCTCTAAATTATCGGTTTATTTATACAAAAAAACTATTAAATTTTAACATTAATTTCTACTCCAAGTGTATTATATATTTAGGTTTGAATATGAATGATGGATTACCCTATTTTCAACTTTTAATTTGATGCCATACTTACAAAATATATATTTATATTTTGTCATTAACATATGTGTATGGATGAACATTGTTTCCAAGATTACCATTTATTTATTTAATCAACTAACTTAACTACTTATTAATTTTAAATAAAAATAAATATATAGTTTTTACCCAGAGTAATCCTTAATACTAAAGTAAATTTAAAAGTAATTGTAAATGATAAAACTACTTAATTTTTTTTACAAAATATAGTAAAATATCATATCTAGATAATATAAAATTTTGCTATACTTTTTTTAGAAAAATTATAAAAATAGCAAAGTGGACAAACTATTTACATTTCGAAACAAAATTAAATGTAGTTGATTTTTGTCTTTTAGTGTTTTTTTTGCTATGAAGTGAATAGTTTTTTTTATTATTATTATTCTTCAAAAGATCCATTTTCTTTAAATATTTTGGTACATTTTACTATATTTCAATGTGCTCCAATTAAATTTTATCCCAAAAAACACTTAGTTAACTTAATCTGTAAGAGTAGAGAAATAATTAGATAATTTTAATCTAATTAAAACGTTGAGAACATTTTAAACTAATTAAAACCTTGATAACAAATAATAAAATTACTCAATATAATTAATATCCAATGACTAAAAGCATAAATTATTAATCATATCCGTAAAAAAAAAATATTGAGATAATCTGTTAATAATTAATTACTAGTTGCCTTTGAGACATTAATAATAGTTAATTACTCAATAATGCAATTATGTTTTACTATTTAATTAATGGGCATAAAAACTCATATTCATGAAAGGTATAGTTAAAAAATATTATTGGTGAGTTGTTATGACCTGGGTAGTATGTTCTAGACTTCAAGATTTAATAATTCAATTTTCTAACAAAGTAAAACAATTTGGATATCCTAAAATGGCGAGTTTTAGGAGTCTTGCACGGTGTAAGATCGAACCATAAACATTTAAGATAACAATAAGCATCTTTATCTTCTAAACTAGCAAGTCTCGAACGTTACATCTTGGGGTCTAATCAGGGAGAAATTGAGCAGAAAACTGGGTTGAAAAATATGGTGCTTCTTTTATTCATGTATAGGATAAGAATTGATCAAATTTATTAATATACATTGACTCATTGAGCAAACAAGAATTTGGTTTTAAAGAAAAATGAAACAAGAATGCTATTTTCACAGAGCTTACCCAACTTTGAAGTTAAGTAAACAATAATCATGACCTCTATACTCTTTTACTACACAACAAATAACATTTGTGTAATAACTCATTCGCTTGGAGAATCTCCAATAGGAAACGAACTATGGTGTGTTTCCTTCTTGCTAGAGACTTGCTCTTACGGAACAAAGGTCGAAGAGATTGAGAAAAATCAGCCCAAAGTATTAGAGCACATGTCGAGTGTTTGAATCTCCCTGGCCCACAACTGACCAAAAAAGGAAGGACTTTTCCCTTGGGGGTAGGAAATTGGTTGACAACTGAATCCAACTTTGGCCATTATTTTCATTTTCGTATCTGTAATAGTGCAAAAAGAAGACCCAATTCCAAGTTGTTCAAGAATAGTGCCATTGTTGACATGCTATGACTAGAAATATCCATTCCTCTTTGCCCGTTTTCTAGATTTCATAAGTTCCACCAGCGAAGGAAGAGGCTCAGGCACAGGGACATTCATTGACCTGTACAACTTTCTAAACTTATCGTTAAATCCCTTTGAAGAACCAACGCTTAAAAGATGTGAATTACTACACCTTGCTATTCTGTCATTATTAACTATCTTTAAAATGCGTGTTTCGAGAACAATGGCAACATCTTTACAATCGTCTGATAACTCCTTTTCCTTTGCTCTACTTTCCTGCTCGTGGACGTGTTCTTCTACGTCACTGTTGAATACTTCTGGCAGGTTCTTGTTCGTCGACAAAACTTTTATTTCAGAAATAGGGAGTTTAGTCCGATCAGAGTAAAGTGAGGTGTTTACATCAGCTGATAAGGCATCATTTGCAATCTTCTCGTGTTTTCCTTTGCAGTGAACTTCATTTTGAGAACTTTCTGATGATTTGTCACTCAGCTTATCATTTGCATCATGCATGGAGAGGTCTGCTACAATATCTCCAACTGCTTCTACAGGCTCGTTCTCAGTAGATGGATATGAAACTTCTTCTGGCAACAAAGTGGCATCTTCAATGGCAAGTCTAGCTCGTCCAAATAATGTGAGAGGTGGCAAGTTGCTTGAAGACAAAATGTTTAACATTTTTTGAGGAACAGGATACACTTTCACTGTCTGTGATTGAGGGTCTACGCTTCTTTGAGTGGGTGCTTCAACAATTGGAGAACAACTCACTTCAATCACAGATGCATCTAAATCGGAAGAACTATCCTCAGCTATCCCAAAAAGCTTCCATATTAGGCCATTTGAAGTTAAACTAGAACAACTGAGTTTCTTTTTTACGTAATCCAAATCCATGGCTCGACAACCAGGAGTGGTTGAAACAACCCATTTTGGTGCTAAAATTTGCAAGGCCCATTCTAGTTCTTCCTTTGATGAGTGCATTGAGTAACAAACATGCCAAATACCATGTTGATCTTTAATTGCTTCACTAATTATTTGTTTCCTTGAGTTCCCAATCTCTGACAATTCCTCACGAACATACCACTGGGTAGAGGGTCGGATTATAAGAGGTTCAGACAGAAAATTGGTCTGAGCATCTGCAAGCAGTGTTCTTGCAGTTTGACATAGTTTAGGGAATCCATCAAGTAGATAAAAACGGGAGGATGGATCTTGAGTGAGGATGTCAGGATCTATAAGTTCAAGAGCCTTGTAGCCTGCTTTCGTGGATTTATCAGCAAATATCTTTGAACCAAATGTTTGGGATACTTGTTGCAATATATCTTCCTGTCCTAGAAGATTGCAAATCAGATATACTAACGGAGCATCAGGGTGTTTCCATATGCAATTAATAATCTGAAAAAATAGATTATCTTAAATTATATACTGGTTATATATTATAAGAATGTAATGCTTAATATTCATTCTGCCAAAACAACCAATAATATACAGACGGACTAAAGGTTTAAGCAGAGCACAAGACAGTGAAAAGATTATCAGCCACCAAGATGTCCTCCATGAACTATAGAAATTTATTGTCTTAAGGAAGGTGAATTTAAAATTAAAAGAATCATCAACAAGTTAACAACTGCCAGAGTATGCCATTTTGAAGGATCCAACATAAGAAGTCTGATTGAAACATTGTTTTGTGCACAAATAATATGGGATCCAAACATTCGTAAAGTGGTCGAAAATTATGGTATCAGCCAACAACTCAAAGGAATAGATACCACATGGTGCTACTTGTTCCAGATAATAATAAAAGGAAAAAAAAAAAAGAGAAAAAGCAGCAGAAGAAGAAGAAATATGTGGAACGTGAGCTGCTTCCGATTAGCATTAGGCATAAAAGGAACTGGGGGAGAAGACATATCAAATACTTGAAAATATTTACAAAGACTTCAGAGAAATTTGGAGATAGGAAAAGCTAACTCTTAACCATTTCTTTACATTTGCATATGTCAAAAGGTAAAATTCTATGAAATCATCCAGTTACTCTAACAAAATTATTTAATCAGCAAACCAATTATGTTAAACAGAATTACAAATAACATTAAAAAAAACTTTCTGGTAGTGTGATATGGAGGCTAAATCTAGTAGATTGACTAATGCACATAGAATCTTGTATTGGAGGAAGCTGCTTAGGCAAGGTTAGGAAAAGGACATCACAGAAACATAGTTGATGATTTTGGCCTACATATCGTTATTCTGCAATGAACGGAGAAGCACAGAGAAACTTGAAGCTAGTAGAACTACAAAGCAAGAATATAGATAAAAGGGGCTAAGAAACCAAAAAGGTTCTGCAGAAGATCTTACGTATAGGCTATAGCTATGTGATACACATACACGTCCATGGACAGAAAATACAAAAAGGAAATTTGCATGTTGACATGACACTAACAGACATATTTCATAATTGAAAATCTACGGAGCATTCACTTGATTCTCAAATCTCAACACATATTAAATAACTGAACAGTTTACCTGACGTATTGATGAATGCCTGCTGGGGAATTGTTGAAAGAATCTACCAAATGTGCAGTCTAGAAAAATCAGATCCAGTTTACATCTCGGCTCTTTACCCCTTTTTCCACGATATTTCTCAGGTAAGTTCTGTAGGCACTCAGGAGTTAATCTACAATCACCCGTATGCAGAACATTGCCAAAATAGCCTTCAAATAAGAACATAACAGCTCCTAGTCCATACCAGAGAAATATATCATTTGTTAGCTTCTAAATGATGATAACATTAAATATTCGAATGCACATAATAACCCCCACAAGATCTCCGAGAAAAAGAATGACAAAAGGCAAAAGGAAGGATAAAATGCAAACAAAAGATATGTGGTGAAACAAAAAATGAAATGTTAAATGAAAATGATAATAAATAAAAATCCAAACATATATTTTTTTATATAAAAAAAAATCTGGGATACAGATATATTCCCCTTCAGAAATAAGAGCTATGAAACTAAAAATGAAGTGTAAAAGTCTTAACATAAACCTAATAAAATACTGGTCTAGATTTAGAATATACAATACTAACAAATTATAATCAAAGTATGAAATGAGAGAGCATCAAAAGTCTTGCTCAAGACATAAATTAAAGGATCTGTGGATGAATAGAAAATCAAAATGTAAGGAATAATGTAGAGTGCAATAGCTAAAGGAGATGATCTCAAGATTTTACTTTATAATATAGCTTCAGGGAGAAGGCAGGAATTTGATTCAGTAGGTTATAGTCAGATAATATATCATTCTTGCCCCTGCCTGCTGGCTGAAAAATTAAAGGAGAGATACTTGACCTTTTCCTTTGGTAACAATGTAACCCTAGGGCCTAAATCATAATTCATAAATTATCCAAATAGAATTAGAATAGTCTCCCAACTCTTCCACAGCTAGCAACTAATTAGAAAGACACGAATGAGACGCTAACATTGTTCAGGCTTTTGGTTTGTGGCACAAACTTTGTGCTATTGATGATAGGGATGTGGTTGCGGCCAGAGTTCTCTAGGATTGCATGAAAATTACATAGTTAACGATTTTATTGATATATGCAAGTCTAATTCTTCAAAACTTGTTGCTAATAAGATGTGAGATTTTATTATGTTAAGGGGGTGTTCGGCCAAAGGAGTGTGGGTAGGGGAAACTCCACTCCTTATTTGGTCCAAGGAATTTGTGGGCCCATAACAAGAAAAAAAAACATCAATTTTATGTCTTATTAACTCCTTACATTGTGGGCCTCACGACTTCACAAGTCTACTCCTTGCCCCAAGCACCCCAAGTTTCAAACTTGTCTATATAAATGCACTTGGAAAATAAGGAAAGAAAAATTTAAATGCTAAAAACTAATAACCAAGTAAAAACAGTTTGTTTTCAAAATTGACCTAAAAAAGGTTCACTACCACATTCTTTTTTCCATAATGTTCTCCAAGAGAAACAAAAAGTTTAGTGAAGAACGTCCAGAGACAGTAGGTACTCGAATTGTAAAATTCAAATATACCTTCACCAACTGTATCTCTTGTAAGAAAAATTGTTATATTGCCTTTTAAGACACTCCTCTTAATTGGTGCTTCTGCTACAACTGTTTATAATCTTCACTCTAACAGCCGATAGTAGTTAAATCCAGTTTTGAGCTTTTTATAGATGTGGTTATTTCTACTGCTTTGTTCTGGTACAAATATAAACACCCTTTTAAAATTTTAAGTCTTTCTTATCTCGTCGCTCATTGGCGTTCTTTCATGTAATCACCTTTGGGTGTGTTGGGCTAAGGCCGTTATTTCATTCAATCACTGAAATGTTTCTATTTCTAAAAAAAGAAGCAGCTAATTGCTTCATTCACCCTGTAGATTTCACTCATAACAACGAAATTTTCAATGCCATGTTAATCTTAATCCTAAAAGTGTGTAAGAACAGAACGTCTGCTAGTTGAATATCTGGTATTTCTATAATTCCAATTGTTATTTAATAGGAGCCCACCCGAAAATTGATATGCGCACATTTAAGCCCTAATAAAATTTGTTAAATCACTTAATTAAAAGAAATGGGTGGGATGGAAAAAATACCAGGGCAGTGATGTGCATCGAAAACAGTGACGGTGAAAGCTCCATCAGGATCTTTGACTACCAGCGATTGCCCCACCTCGATACATACAAACAATGAATCATGTAGCTGCGAAAAAGAAAATAAAGAAAAGGAACAACAATTCCAAGTCAAATTAAGCCTCCCGAAAAAGAAAAGCAATTGGTTGATTGATGGTGAAGAGAAACCTGAGGAAAGTGCCGAAGAACGATGGATTTGGTGAGAAAAGTAGAATAAATGGGGAAGGAAAAATGGGGGACAATCCCAACGGTGTGATCCCGGTGAGCGTGTGTTAGAAAATGGTGGCGCTTTTGCTTGGAAGATGGTGTCCATGTATCTACTGAAAATGGGAGGCCTTGGGGCATTTCGATAGGCATCTTCGAGTTGTGAGGGGAAGAGGAAAACGAAAGTATGAACCCTAATTCGATTCATAACGATTCTCTGAAGCTTCCACAAGAAGCAAAAGTTTGGAAGTGGCGGGAGGGTTGAATTGGCAGTTTATTTATATTTTACCGCGTTTACCATTTTGTCGTGTCGAATACATTTTTTTTTTTTTTAATGGGAATATGTTGAATTTTGAAATAAATTGATACACAATTACGTGGAAAATAATGTTTTAAAAAAAAATAAAAAATTGATATGACGTCAAAATTTCCCTTAAAAATCTATTATTCGCTTAATTTTCTTTGTTTTTAAAAGAAAATTGTACCCTTCAATGTAAAAGTGAATATTGAATATTTCAAAATCTATTAATTTTTTAAAGAAATCTTCTTTTTTTTCCCTATATAATATTTAAAATCCTATTTTTTTTAATAAAAATTGTTCTCTTTTTAATATATCAAAATCTATTAATTTATAAATTTTTTCCCAATTTTACGCTTGGGGCAAAATAATAGAAAAAATGATTTTTTTTTTGTTGATATTTTAATGTGAAATTAAATAGAATAATCTTATAATTAACCCCTAAAAGGGACAAATAGGGAAAATGAATTTCTCCAGATATAGATATAGATTTTGTTGGTGTATATACATTTATATGATTTGATTATATATATATTCTACTCTTGTTTGCGATTATTCAAAAAAAAAATTAATCAAATGAAATAATCACAAAAAAAAATAAATAAATAAGTACAACTCGTATACAAAACAAACTCTAAAATATTGCAAATAAATATTTTCACAATGACCACAATCACTCCCGAAAGAATTGGGAGGAAGAGAAAAAAACTGAAAGAATCACAAAATATCTCAAATTTACAACACTAGAAAACTTGTATGTGGATAAAACTGCATTTAACATGAGTTGACAAAGTAAAGTTGAATGTCAATGAGCCAAAATGGTAACGATCAAAACCTTAAAAGCAAAGTGGCTTCTTGAGTTCTCCAATAAAAAATCAATTTATCATCTGTCCTCTAATTAAAAATTAAAACCCTAAATTTTTAAGACTTATTTGACAGCCTAGTCATCCACGATAGAAGTCACTCATCATTCCGTTAGAGAGTCAACGAAATCTTAAGGACATGGATCAAAATGTGCTATTTTTATAGTTTATGAACTAAAACATACGTTTTTAAAAGTTTAACGACCAAAATAGAACAACATATAAAATTTAGATACTAAAATAGGATTTAAACATGATAAGAACGATGTACGTTGATGGCTTATGTATTAAGGAGTTGAAGGATTTATTATCTATATTCCTATTAATATTTTGCACAAAATATATATTAATTAACCACACTTAGGCAGATCCCATCATCAAATATATTATAATTAAGTAAACAACAACAAAACAACCTTAATGGAAAATATTACCAACATTATATTAAATTTATCAAAGCGTTAATTAATTTTGAGATGGAGCGTCAGGTTGATTTTCTGGTGCGGCATCTTGAAATGCTGCTACCTTCTTGTATTCTTCATACAACCTTGATAGAATTTGAAACTTGGACTGCACGGTTACATTTATGGAGAAATAATTACCTCTATAGAGAAATAATATATAAACCTTGTTAATTAGCAATAATGAAATTTTATTAAACATAACTAATTTTTTTAAGTGATTTATAAAATTATTTTAAAAAATCATTACAAAATTTATGTTTTAGAAAATAGGTTAATTAATAGATATAAAGAGATTTTTTTAAATATAGAAAGAAAAAAAACAAACTGCTTACACTTCATAGAAAAAAAATCAATAAAAGACAAAAATCAATTACACTTGACTTTCTATGAAGTGTAAATATTTTGTCAATTTTTCCATTTTTTAAAATTTACCTAGATAATATAACCCAGAAATAATAATTAAAATAAATACCATGTCAACATTGAAGGTTTCAATGGCTCGTTGAAGTTGAGGTGCCAAAAACAAGTCTGCCTGCAAACGTTTCAAACAATAATTGATCACACATGAACGCACGCACATGCACGTGCGCACACACGAAATTATATAACGGATATAATTTTAGCATAAAAAAATTGATTGAGGAATACTGAAATTAAACTAACCAGGTAAATTTGGTCTCCAGTAGCAAATTTTCCAGCATGAATTGTTAGCAACTTTTCAAGTGCTAAAACAACACACATTTAAAATGGTTACGTTCAAAATAGAATGATATATGGCGAGAATCCCACATTTAAAGAAACAAGGAGAATCAAACTCTTTGTAACATAGAAAGACGTTACTTTTCTCATTGTCAATTATTTAAGATGGAACCATAGAGTTATGATAAATTTGATTATTATATCAACAAATTAACACTGATGATCATAAAAAGATCGATATAGGAATGTGTTGTTGATATATGAAGCCAAACCACTACAAATAATTTATAGACAACGCATATTGCATAGATTTTGTTTGATAATCATTTAAGTTTTTGAAAATTAATTAAACTTACAATCACTAGTTCTACACGTTGCGGTTTCTTTGTTTTGTTGTTTAATTTTTAAAACTAAAAAAGAAATTAGTTTTTTTTTACGAAAAAAAAATTGTATGAATAGTTTAACTTGTTTTTGTTTTTGAAAATTAAAAAAACATTTAAATTTGTTTTTTTTATTTATTTAGGCAACCATTCAAAACAGGGACATTTTTAAATATAGCAAAAAATTACAACAATTTACAAAATATAGCAAAATCTATCAAATTCTCTATAGTTCATTTAAATTTTTTTGTTATATTTTTTTTTCTTAATATTTTGAAATGAATCTTGAATTGATTTTAACCGCTCAAAATTACTCTTGAACGTACCCTAAAACTTGTGGGAATAGTTTTGTTTAAAATAAAAATGTTTTGATATTTTAAAAAAAAACATAAATGATAGGTTTCTAAAACTAATTCTTTTCCATAAAATTATGATTAGAAAAAGAAAAAAAATAAAAAAATGGAACTATTTACAAAATATAGTAAAAAAACGTAAATGAACAATAAAAAAAGTTAATAGATTTTGCTATATATTGTATATTGTTTCAATTTTTCTTGCTATATTTGAAAATGATCCTTAAAATAATGTTTAATATTTAATTTGTAGAGAAAGGTAAATTTACCTAAAAACCCTTTTCCAATGATCATGTGAACCCAAGAAAGCTTCTCCTCAGTACCACATTTTTCCTCAATGTATTTCTGTAAATGGAAACTAAAACATTATAATTAATATATACATAGGATTTGTTAATTAATTAAACGAATAATAATAATAATAATAATAATAATAATAATAACAATAATAATAATAATAATAATAATAATAATAAATTTGAAGGGCATAATTACCTCAACAATTAAATTTTGAAGAGGTTGTATGCTTGAAGAAACAATATTTGCAATCTGTGAACAAACAATTAAAAAAAATAAAAATTCTAAAGATTTTATATAAATATCATATTATGAGATCAATATTATATATATGAACTATTTAAATTGATTTTTTTTTTTTTTTGAAATTTCATAGACTAAATTAAGCATTTTTTTTAAAGTTAAGAATATCAAATATATAAACACAACTAGAAGTATTCACTTCTCAACGAAGGAGTGTACGTTCGAACTTCTTCGATAAGCACACAATACCTTGACCAGTAAGTTAGGTTCATCATCAACTATATCTCGAGAAGCCTATGTATTCATAATTTTTCGAATCGATATTGTTCGTTGGTCTATCGTTATATATTGTTCGAGAAAATACTCCAAGATAATCACGTTAGAGATGAAAAATATTACCTGGTGATTAATAGCCCTTTTAACAAGATCATGAGTAGGCAACAAAGGATGCTCAGGATACTTTTCCTCCAAATACTGTAAATACGTTTACAACAAATCAATTAGTGAGTGTTTGGAGGCAAATAGTGAGTTATTATAGTCTTAAGTTATTATAGTTTAATTATAATAGTTTGTATTTAAGGTATATATTATTTTAGTTTGGGTTATAATAGTATGTGTTTAGTATGAACACTGTAACAAAGAATTAAAAAAATGATGGATGTAAAATAATAAATACTGTAGCAAATTAAGAGTTTTGAAATAGTGTGTTACTGCAGCTAATTAAAGACTTTTAAACCGTATTTACTGTAGCAAGAGGTGATTATTATAGTTTTAGATAATCTTTGTCCCAAACTGCCCCTAGGCCATATTTGTAGATATGGGCTAAACAATTTATCATGTTATATAATTATGGAAATTATGAAGAAAAAAAAGAATGAAAAAAACAAAAATTACCATTATTATAGCAAAAGAGTCAGCAATAATAATATCCCCATCCAGAAGAGTAGGAACAAAGCCAACAGGATTGAGCTTTAGATAGTCTGACCAATAATTGCAACAAACAAAGTTAATTAATTAACAAAATGCAACATTAACCCTTATAACTATAACATAATTAACCATAAATTATTAATATATTTAATCAATTGAATTATACTAATTATCATTTTTTTTAATTAAAGAAATGTTTTTTGAAAACTACTTTTTAAAATTTGGCTTTGTTTTTCAAAACAATATTACTAATAAATCGACGACGTTAAATAAACTTACCGGGACCCAAATGCTCTCCCTTCAAAATATCAACGGGTTTGTACTCAAAGTTTAGCCCTAAAAAGTAACAAAAAGGAAACGGGGGATGAACAATAACATTGTTTAAAATACATAGGACATGCTCGATGATATCTAAGTGTTAGAACACAATTTTTCGTATTATTAAAATTGATTTTTCGAGTGATTTTAGTAATACCTTTGAGGTTGAGGGCAATTCGAACGCGTTGGGCACACGTGCTGGCCCAGAATGAGTAGAGCTTCAATGGAGATTCTTCCACTGCCATGGCCTTACCCTTAACAACAGAGAAGAAGATGAAGCAAAGTTTACAAAACACAAAAATCAAATTGAGTTCTTGCAAATTACATTATGTGAGAAATTAATGTATATATGGACCCATCCATTGATGACTTAACACCAACCGCTCTGTCTCTTATACTTAGTCAAGGATGTCCATGTCAGCGCTGATATCAGCATTGACGTGGACGTCGACGATCATTAGATTTTTAATTTGTTATAACGTTTAAATAACTTTACATCACACATTTTCTTAACCCAAACTAAATGATTTTTTCTTTTTTCTTTTTTTTTTGGCTCCAAATACAAAATATTTAACGGTATAAATTAAACAATTTCAAAATTAATATCTCGACTTAGTATTTCAAACATCGACATTTTAATTAACCTTTCTCTTAAAAACCGTTAGCTTTTGTTACAATCTTAGAATTATAATTTTGAACATGTTCACTCTCATTATTATATTAATAGTTATTAATATAATAATATAATTCTATAATAAACATTTTTTCTTTCAAAATTAATGTAAAACATTAGAAATCAATACATACTTAAATGTGATTAGTGAATAATAAGTTTGAAAATTCAAATCAAGACCAAGACTGGATGATTAGGATAAGTCAAAAAGGTCCTTTGAAAAATAATGAATCTTCTTTTGGACCCTTTGAGTTGAGTGAAAATACACTTTTACCCTTTATTTAATAAAAAACTCAAAAAACAAAAGTTCAAAAGTTCTCTTGATGCCTTCAAAATTTGAGGGTATAATTGGAAATTTCACCATACTTGGGTAGTTTTTACAATTGGTCGAAAATAAATAAACAAATTAGTTTGAATAGCAGTCCTGCACGCAAGACATGTTAAATCTATTTCTATCCTCACGCTCTTTGCACGAGGTTTTTGTCCTGTCCTTCATAAACTCGTGATATATAACATTTTGTTTACATCGTAACTTACTATCACATTTAGAGAAAACTGTATTCTTAGAATTAAGAACTGATCATCCTTTTCTCATACCTTTAATGGAATACATATCTACTTGTTGCAAGATGCTCTCGGGCTCTCCTTGTATTTGAACTCTTACCTTTAATGAAATGCACATATAGTTGGATATGGGGTATGATGTGGGTGGTAAAGGATGAGTGTCAACGCTTAGTTGAGATGTCTTCCGGTGCACGACCTCCTAATCTCACTTATCTAGTATTCAGTAAAAAAAAAAAATAACAACCTTGATTTTGTCTGTCTTATATACACATTTGTATTCCTTCAGTATAACAAATTCTTATATAATTATGGAGTAATTACCGTTTTTTTAACTGACATAAAAGTTGTAACTTTGAAATTAGAGGTTTGATTCTTGAAGTGATAATTTCATATAATTGGAAGGTATATCTTCTCCAACCAAAGTATCTCCAAAATGAAATAAAAAGTAGAATTAAATTTCCTTTCTTGCCCTTAAAGATAAAGGACATATACATACATATATATATATATATATATATTCCAAAAATTGATTCTTTTCCCTATGCTCTTCCAATGCCAATTTATTCTTTGCTTCTTCCCCTTTAATTTCTCCATATAAAGTCTAAGAAATAGAGAAAATATAAAATTGATTGATTGATTTAATATTTGAGGAAGAAGATTGAAGTATTATTTTGTTGGTTGAATTTAATTAATAATGGATGGAAGAGGGAATGTTGATGATCATCATCAACCTCCAAATGCAAAGTTTGAATTCACTCCAACATGGATCATTGCTGTTGTTTCATCCATTATTGTTATCATTTCCTTCTCTCTCGAGCGTGGCCTTCATCGCCTCGGACAGGTTCTTATCTATTAACAATACCTTTCACATTTTTAGTTATATTTTCGTCTCAATACTTTCAAATTTGGTTCATTATTTTACGGCTTTTGTACTTCTAGAAACGTTGATTCTAATCGAATAATGTATGTTCTAACTATTGATACATCGGTGGGTTGAACTTTTGTTGATGTGCTTTTTATATACGTAGCAACATCTAAATATATATATACGTAAAATTCTATTAACAAACATGTTTAAAACGTGAGTTTTTAGCATAATTTATTTACCTTTGTTTATGTGGTTCTTTCTTTGATTCAGAAGTTGAAACATAGACAGATGGATGAACTAAATCATGCTTTGCTGAAATTAAAGGAAGGTTCTTCCTCAACACATTATCACCCTTTTCTTTTTGTTTTTTCAAGACTATATATATATATATATATATATAGTTCACTCTAATCAAGTTTTTGTAATTATTTAATTTTATTTCATACTGCGTAATCCCGAAGATTTCATAGTTAAAATCGTTGTGCGACGAAACTTGAGCATAGGTCAGCTAGTTGAAATAACATTTGCTAATAAAGTGTTTTTTTTTTACAGAGTTGATGATTTTAGGGTTTATCTCCCTATTATTAAATGTATTTCAAGGGGTAATCGGACGTTTCTGTATGCCCAAAGATTTTGCAAACCATATGCTTCCATGTAAGAGAAGTGCATCCGTTGTTAACCATTTCTCATCGACAAATTCCGTTGACAATTACAATATTCACCGTCATCTACTATCGACGTCGCAAGCTAATTTTCAACATTGCTCACGAAAAGTAAGGACCCGTTTGATACCATTGTCGTGACTATTTTTATAACTATTTTCATATATCCTTCCTAAACTTGTGTGTTTATGAACAGGGGAAGGTTCCTCTATTATCTTTGGAAGCATTGCATCAGCTCCATATATTCATATTCGTGTTGGCTGTTGTTCATGTCATCTTCTGTGCTACAACCATGCTTCTAGCTTCTGCAAAGGTAAACTCTCTCTCTCTCTCTCTCTCTCTCTCTCTCTCTCCTCCACATCCAAAAACTATTAAACAAAGAACTTCTCAAAGGGTCTAATATAAACTCTTTCAACCTATACGTATATCTGTGTAGATACGATTGTGGAAGAGGTGGGAGGAGTCTATCACTAAGCGCCAACCAACGCTATCTCAAGATGGTAAATCATGCATTAATATACTGTAGAGAGAGATTAACTTGAGCCCTTCCCTTTCTAATTCTCTAATGTTTGCTGTGAAGACGATGAGTTTAAAGAACGTGGCGAAGGGTTCTGGAGAAAGGCTGCCGTCATTGCATGGATGGTAATTAATTAATTAATTAATTAATTAAACCCTATATTTAATAATGAATTAAATACCAAAATTATGTTTTATATATCAACTTTTTATATTTTAGATGGCATTTGCGAAGCAGTTTTATGGGTCCATCACACAGTCCGATTACATTTATCTTCGACGTGGCTTTATTAAGGTGACACTTAATTTTCTTATTTATTTTTCATATTTATTTTGAAGATATTTTATTTTTTATTATTTAATGATGCAGAAACATTGCCCAGGGGACCCTAAATTTGATTTCTATGGACACATTATAAAGACCTACCAACATGATTTCAAGAAAGTTGTTGGTATAAGGTGACATACTTTATTATTATTAGGAAAAAATATCATTTTCGTTCCTGAGTTTTGATCAATATGTACATTTAGTCCCTGAGTTTTTAAATTAATCATTTTAGTATGTGAGTTTTGTATGTAGGGTTTAGGGTTTATATGTAATGAAGATGAAAGAGAGAAAACATGAAGAAGAAGGAGAGAGACCTAGGAAAAGGAGAGAGAAAAGATAAGGATTAAAGAAATCTTAATTTTAATCTTTTATATAAATTTTAATGATTTTTTTTTGTTGGAAGAGACCTTTTAAACATTTTCTTGAAAATCAATGACTAAAATGACTAATTTGAAAACTCAGCGACTAAATGCACATATTCACCAAAATACAGGGACCAAGATGGTATTTTTTCCTTATTATTATTTTATTAGTAATTTTGTATTTATAAAATGAAGAATGGAAAGATTTAGGGTGAATTAATTAAATATAAACTCAACATATGTTTTGTAGTTGGTATCTTTGGGCCTTTGTTGTGCTGTTCTTGCTGCTTAATATTGAAGGTAAATTACATCATCCTATTAAACCTTATTTTACTAATTAATTAGTAATTAATTTTATTTTATATAAACAAATTTTGATTTGCAGGATGGCACACTTATTTTTGGTTGTCATTTCTACCCCTAATTGTAAGTTGTTAATATATATACTTTTGTTTTCTTTGATTTGTATCTATCGAAGTCCATCGTTAAAGTGTTAAATTTAATAATTTGATGATTTTAGATGCTACTTCTAGTGGGGGCAAAGTTGGAATACATAATAACACGTATGGCTCAAGAATTAAACTTGAAAACAGAAGATAAAGAAGCACAACAACAAGAACGAGAACGAGACGTAAATGTGAGATATTTTGATAGACAACAACGTAGGGAAATCAAAAGACATGGTAGTCATCACCATGTGGTTAACCCCTCCGATGAATACTTTTGGTTTCATACTCCTTCGCTTGTTCTTCTCTTAATTCACTTCATTCTCTTCCAAAACTCCTTCGAGATTGCCTTCTTCTTTTGGATCTGGGTACGTAACATTATTATTCTACTTAATTAATTATTTGATATCAACCTTCGTTCCTACACATATACGAACGTAAATATTCACTATTATGTATGGTTGAAAATTATTTGCAGACGACTTATGGATTTAGGTCTTGCATTATGGAGAAACCTGCGTACGTCATCACTAGACTCATCTTGGGGTATACACTATTGCCTAACTTTTACATACACGAACATTTTTTCAAACATTTAGAAAGTCGATTATTCAAATACACACTTAATAATTACTATCTAAGACTAATGAATTTATGGTAATTACAACTAATTTTATAGGGCCATTGTACAAGTGCTATGCAGTTACAGCACATTGCCCTTGTATTCTTTAGTCACTCAGGTTGGTTAATCATCTCTTCCTTTTTAATGGTTCAAATAAAAGATAATAATAATTAATAATTAATAATTTACTTTTTATTTATTTATTTTTACAAACTTGAAGATGGGAAGTGAATATAAGAAGCCATCTGAAGAAGATCATGACAAAGCACAAGACAGAGGTAGCTGAGAAATATCTTTCATTGTTTCAACTATATTGAATTGTATATATATAATATGTATGTATGTATATGTATATATGTATGTATATGTATGTATGTATATGTATATATGTATGTATATGTATGTATGTATGTATGTAATTTATAACCAATTCTTGGAGATGCTCCATGTTAATTGCTCTTTTAGCCATGAACAACATAGGTTTAATTAATTTATGTGATCGATTAAACAAACCTAAAAGTGGGAATTTTCTTGTAATAATGTTGGAGTCTTAACAAGCACCGATCATAATTCAATTGACATATAGTATGTGTTAGCTAGCGACCAACAAAGTTTGTGGTTCGAATCTTTCACTCCCTTTGATAAAGTGCAACGGCAACGATGTAATCATGATCTTGTTTGATATGTGACTCTCTAAAGTGCGTAAAGTTTTTTTGTATTTTAAAAACCATTCCAATACAAAGTCTATGATTTGATTATTGTATAGATGAACTTGGTTTTGATGGGTTACAAAGTTCCATTGAGACTGTTTATTAGTATGATGTATTTGTGTAGCTCAATATGGTTAAAGTTTGAGTTTTGAGTATTAGCTTTTCTTAATTTAAAATTTATTGTGTAAAAGAAATTTGGGATTGTTTTCAAATATAGAAAAATGAACTAATTTATTTACATATGTCACGATAAACTCATATATATACTAATAGTTTGTCTGTCTATCTTGGTCTATCTATCGCAGTCTACCATTAGAAAATAAAATTTTGTCATATTTATAAAAAATTTCGACTGATTTTTTTTTAAAAAAATTAACTCCTTGTTTAGTTAAATGATGAAGGCTTTTCTTCTCCTATTTATGGCTGTGGCTCTTCCTTGAGGGGCAAAAGAGGGTTGGAAAAGAAGAAAAGTCCAAAAATGCAAGAATTGCTAATTATAATTCATATTGCTAAATGTTGATATTTAACTAATTAAGAGACTTTTAGAGAACAAATTAAAAGTGATAATCTTATATTAATTTCTTAGAATTTTTGAATAACACTTAAAAAAAAAGAAAATTATATTCCTCAATATTAATTAGCAGAGTTTCAACATTGATATTCTCATCAAATTTTCCAATTAACCACAAAGGTATTTATAAAATATAAAACTTATAAATTTGTATAATTGAGAATTAATATTTAATATAGATACTAAAAATATGAATCTTCTTAACACGTGAGTTGGAGAATATTGATAAATATGTGGTATCAATATAAAGTTGTATCTAATTGAGTAGGTTTGACCAACAAGCTCCTCCTTCCCATCTTACGTCAAAGGTTCAAATATTCACTTAATATGTATGTTCTAATTGTCTGAAAACATTCTCTACTAAAAGTGATGGTTTCATTTTTTGTTTTTAAATTTTTGGACTAGAGAACCTGATAGGTTCCTGTTTCTTGTCCGAGTATAACAACGTTCTCTGATAGATTCCTATTTCTTTTTCGATTATGACAACGATATGAACTCTTACAAACAAATGAATTGAGCCTAGAATAAGTATGTACCACGTAAAAACTTTCAAATAGATGCTTTGAAATTAGTGGAAGGTGCTTCAAAATTTGATAGGTTTCTAAAAATAATAAGAGCTAAAATGGAGTCCAAATTAGCTAACTTGTAATGTTAACTCAAATACTTAATTTGTGGTTCTAAGAAGATTAGCAGTACTTTGTCATCCATGCATGTGCATTAAGATTAGTAGTACTTTTTGAACTTTCTTGATTACAAATAGACGGTAGGTACTCGATCAAATCAAATATCTTTTTCATAGCAAGAAAAGACTTTTCAATTAGTACAAAGGCATAGAACTCCTCAGAAGTGAAAAAGGTCGACATGAGACTCATTCTCATCGAGGCATAAACTAGCTTAATTCATATTTTTGTATGAACTGAAATCATTATCAATTCTAAATTGAATTAAGTAAGGTTTAGGAGTATTAAATCCATCATCAACAACTCCATTAAATTGGGACACTTTCACTTATGTCACTATTTTACATTCATACGTTAGACGAGAAGCAGTCATACGGGGCTGCCTCTTTTTGACTAAATACTAAATACCACGACCTATTCCTTTCCTTTTAATTGGTTCTTATAAGAACCAAATAAATACACTAAACAGGAAAAAAGATCCAAAAGCAGAATTTTTGCAACTTTTCATAGTACATCAGTTGAGAACTTCACATTAAATTCAGTAATAAGTAGCGTGATATCTACAGATGCCCTTTCACATCATCCCCCTTTAATTCAAACCCATAATTTTCAATCAACAACACCTATTAAATTTCAACCAATACAAAGATTTCCAAAAAAAAAAAAAGGCCCTTCAAGCTAACTACCAAGTCTAGGAGGGGGCAAAGCTCTTTCCCTGGACAACCTCTCTACCAAGACCCAGTTTCAATAGGAAAGTTTTAGAAAAAATAAAGGAAGGTGGAAGATGTTAATACCTAAGATTTGGCTGAAAATTCTATTGATTTGATTGATAGTGTAAGCAACTTCTAGTTAAAGCTTGAAGAGCGGCTGCATCTGCCTTGCAAGTAGTCCTCTATGGAAATGCTTTGAATTCCACTGCCAACTGAAAGTGAGTCATCCTCCAATCCAAGCAACGCCAGGTTAAGGTGTGATTGGATGTTAGTAGGTAGAGGTTCTCCATCACTCGCATCCAATTCGTCTGATTCATCGATTTGTTGTCTTGCCCATGTTGTTATTTCTTCGTCACCTTGGAGAAGTTTCAATACCTGCAATTTTTTGAATAAAACAAATGAATGGGGGGAAGGGAAAACGACATTGATGACAATGACAAGCATTGAAGAGGGAAGATGCCGAAGCGGTTGCGTATTTAGTAGTCAACTTACCAGGCTGATTTGAGGGCGGAGTCTTGGTGCTCGTCTAATACAAAGGGTAGCGGCCAAAATCATTCGACCTATTTGATCGTGGTTGTAGTCACTGCCTAGGCTTGGATCTAGTAATTGTGAAACTTTGCCTTCTGTCAAAATTGGCTTTGCCTGTATTACATGTGTATGTCACATCAGTTCCATTGACAAGATTGAGCAAAGATCAGAAGTATCAATTGCAGAACTTGTACGGGTACACATTGTCCCGACCTGGATTGTAATGGATGCTAATGGTAGAGAAATTGACACTCACCCACATGACAAGGCTTTCCTGCCCCTTGGGACAATTGTTGCTGATTGGTTTTCTGCCAGAAAGTAGTTCAAGGAGTACCACACCAAAAGCGTAGACATCGATTTTGTCACTCACTTTGCCGTGCATGAAATACTCAGGTGCCAAGTAACTGCCACAGAGAAATGAAGCATGCTCAAAACAATACATTATCAAATATCGCGTTAAAGTACATCAAAAGAAATGAATAAAAACAACAACTACGTAAGATTTATGTAGCAGAGAAGAAACTACATACCCAAACGTTCCAGCTACATCAGTACAGGTGATTTGAAAGCACGATGATGCCCAACTAGCAAGCCCAAAATCGGAAAGCTGGAAGGGTAAAACATAACCTATAGTAATCAGATAGAGGAACATGACCTTTGAAAGATACTACATAAGGAAAAGGAACATGACGTGAAACCTGTGGTTCGAAATTCTCTGAAAGCAGAATGTTAGAGGACTTCACGTCCCGGTGTATCACAGGTTCCTCCCTGCAATTGTGCAGATAGTCTAGTGCCTCAGCAATGCCAACTGCAACCTTAAACCTCTCTTGCCAACCAAATGAATCCACATCTTTCTTACAACCTTAAAGAAAGCAACCAGATGACAATGAGAATATAGTTAACAAAAATCAAACCAGTCTTTTTCAAAAATAGTATAGATCTTTACCATGAAGATTTTCTTCCATACTTCCTCTTGAAAGAAAATCATAGACCAACAGTAAATTATTGTCCTCCAAACAAAAACCTATTAAAGATATAATATTCTTATGAGTTGAAGTTGCAATGATCGCAACTTCCTGAACAAACTCCTTTAGCACATTCTCGGATGGCTTCAAAATTTTGACAGCAATTTCCTTGCCATCGGGAAGAAGCCCTCGGTAAACATAGCTACTACCTCCTCTACCAACCAGATTCTCTAAAAGACACAAACACAAATACTTGTTAGAGAATAATCCAATGCCAAAATAACGAGTATAGAAAGTTGAGAAAAGATAGATACAAACCAGTCATAAAATTAGACGTTGCAGACAAAAGTTCCTCATAAGTAAACAATCTGCAGGTGGATGAGTATTTATCCTTCAAATCCAATACCTCTTTAGGAAGGCTTTCCAAGATGTGGCTGGACCCATATGGCACAATTGCACCACACTCTCCATCAATGGTGGAACCCTGATCCTGGTCAGAACAGTTGTGTTTCTGATCTGGATAAACCACAGCGGAGGATGACTGGAAGTTTGGTATATGCAATACACCTTGGAACACAGAAAACTTCTTTGAAGATTTCTCTGCCTGGTGCTTGGACAAAAATATCCGTCTTAGAAGCGGCCAACTTGATTTCCAGTGCGACGATTCTCGGCACACAATGGAATTCGACTTCAAATTTTCCCGAGGCTTATGAAATGGTACCAAAGCCAATGAATTCCCCACATCATTGTCCTCAGGTAACTCATCCACTAAATCGATTCCCGAATCATTCCGTTCAAGCGAAGATGGAACACCCTCAACACAGTCCCTCTCCGTTTTATCATTACAACCAGAGTCAGATTTCTGTAAACAACGATGACTATCGATAAAATTTGAAGCCAACCCAACAGCTTTTGTTTCATTAGTTACTTCTACAATGGCAGCACAATTCTTGTCCCCATCCTTGTCTGCTCAATTAGGCAAAAGAAAAAAGAGGGGGAAATCATGACCTAAGCACAAAACAAACTCACAGCCTAAAAGCAACATAAAAGAAAAAAGGTGAAATAATTCCAACCTGGAGACTGGCCTTTATTTGGGAAAGTCGCTAATCTCTGGAAAAGAACTTTGCCATTATTAACAGCTAAAACAGTGAATCTACTCGACAATTTTCTAGCGCAGTACTTAGCAACCGATGCCAAAGAACGGATTCTATGGTGAGTTTTAGAAGTACCAAGAATTAGAGAAGCCTCCCCGTAAGAATCCACTTCCCGTCTAATGACTTTCCTAACCGGCGAGCCTCGGCAGACCTTGAGCTTCAATTCAACCTACACAAACAACAAATCCACGCTCAAATTGTCAGGAAAAACCAAAAGATTACTCTTGAATCACAAACATTCTTACCTGTTTCAGGTTACAGAATCCTTCATAAGCGGACAACACAGCGTCAAACGACTTTACAAGAGAAAGCAAAGTAGATTTCCCTTCAGGAACTGTAACCAAAAAAAAAACACCAAAAACTCCAGACTCAGAACAAAACAAAACGCAAAGCAGGGAATGAAGCGCGAGAAACAAACAATTACCAGCAGCAGAATCAAGGACATGAAGTGCAACGACACAATCCCCAGGCTGAGCGACTTTAACGAGCGCCCAAGTGAGCAATTCCCGACTGTGGGAATCCATTTTGACCCCGACGACGACGACAGAGCCGCCATGAGGAGCGGCGGGGTCAGCGAGCAGCAACATGGGCGGGCAGCGCCGAAGAAAATGAATAGGTTTCAGAAGGAGGGAAAAAGTTTAGGCGCGAGAGAAGCCATTAGAGGAATGAGAGAAGCTTAAAAAGCATATGTAGTGGAAAAGGAAAGAACCGAATCATGGGGAAGAGTAATCGAGGTTAGTGGTAACTGTATTGGAAATGCCATGGGTTTTTATCCTCTGCTTCATTATACATTTAATCTTTCCTCTTCCATTCTCATCCTAACCGTCCGATTGACCTACTCTTTTTTTTCTTTTTGTTTCCAATAATTCTATTTTTCTTCATTATCTTTTATACCTATATTTTATTTCCATATATTTTTGTTTATTTTATTTTAACTTAAAATACTATTTTAGTTCACAACTTTCCATTTTAGTTTTAATTAGTTAGTTCTTTTTTTTTTTTGAGAAAATATAATATATTAGCTCTTTTATTAGGAAATTATTGTTATTGTTTAATTAATTTTGTTTTAGCAAATTAAATTTAGTCCGATTTATTGATAATATATAGACTAAAATTAGACCATTAAAAGTACATTTATTAAATTTAAACAAACTTAAAAGTACATATTGAAATGATAGTTTAACATCTAGTTTACTTAAATGGTAAAAGAAGTCACATGTTCCTGACGTCACATTATTGACCTTCATCATTCATAGACGTCGCAAAATTATCATCGTAGTAAAATTTTTGTTAGAATGTTGAACAGAAGTCACATGTTCAAATGTCGTTTCTTTAGATTTGACAAGAGTTATAGTCACTAACATGTCTTTGTAGGTCACCACTATGCCAATTTTTTGTCCACATTCTGAACGTTTTTTATTTAAAAGAAATATTTATTTAAATTAGATGTTGGATAGTTTTTCACCTGAAATCCAAAGAATGTTAATCAATTCAACTTTGACATTAACTATTTATTAGTTTGAGAGTTGTAAGTGATATAATCATTAAAAAGATCGATGTAACTGTTAATTGAGAAAAAAAAACATCAATAATTATTCAAAAATCGTCGAATTAAGGGAGAAAAACACCACATCAGACATTTAAATGATCAACTGTTTTTAAAAACAGAAATAGACTATCGTTGATAGATTTTGTTGTGTGTTGCAAATAGTTTATTTATTTATTTGCTAAATTTGAAAATGTCATTTTCATTAATTAAAGAGTGAAAATTTAAGAAAATAAATATTTAAATAATCATAAAGAATAACGAGAAAACCAAAGTTGAAATATTCCTAATTTTATTTGGAAATATTTTAATTGTTTTGTTATTGACGATTAAGCCAACTATTTTTTTTTTCCTTAAAAAAATACCATAATAATAATGATCTCCATTAAAAGTATTCCCAAGTAAATTTCAAGTTTAAATGTATTTATTTATTACTTAAATAAGCATATTCATAAAATGTAAAAGTAATTACTTCTTTTTTTTTAATGTTGTTAAGTTATTAAATACAGTTTAATTTAATTTAATTTTTTAATGTTGTTAAATACGTCTTGTTCACTAATAAATTCGCATTTCAACAAAGATATATTTGTTTTGTTGAATTTGAATTATCTTTATAATTAAAATTAAAATGAAATCCAAATAATTAAGTTTTCATATTTTTATTTTTGAAAAAAAAAATTAGATAAAACATGTCTTTATAAATTATGCCTACTATTCATTTTATAGAAAATTTGTATTAATTATTGATTTTATATATTTATATTTAAAGTGAAATAAAAAGGGCATTGATTTTAAATTTGATTGATTATTAAATGCATCCATATGAGAGTTAATAATAATTGACATTGATATATTACTTATTATTAGTTAATTAATATATTTTATATTTGTTTCACTTTCCAACTTAAAAAGAAACTATGAAATGATGACACATGTGGCTCCTCAAGGTTAGTTAAATAACAATAATTGTATTTATTTATGACTTTATAAGAGGTATGTGGTTTTACAAACTATACATAAACTTATAATTGATCATTTATACAAACTCATTTTAAGAAAATACTTAATAAATAAAATCAAAATTTGACGTCCAAAGTACATTTATTGAACATTTCAATGCAAGTTTGTTCATTAGATGTGAAGAAAGATATATTTGACCTCGAGATAATAATGAATAATTTCTTGCTCTAAAAGTACTATATCTTAGTGCAATTAGTGCACTTATGTATCTTACTAATAGTACAAGATCGGATATTGCATTCTCGATAAATTTATTGACTAGATACAGTTCCTCTCAAACAAAAAGACATTATAATGAAATTAAGCATATGCTTCTTTATCTCCCGATGAACAATTGATATGAGTTTGTTTTATTCAAATAAATCAAATTTTGATTTAGTTGGTTATGCAGATTCTGAATATTTATCTAATCCACACAAAGTTAGATCTCAAACAAATTATCTATTCACGTGTGAAGGAACTGCTATATCATGGTGATCAGTGAAAGAAACCATAATAGTCACTTCCTCAAATCATGTTGAAATTCTTACAATGCAATAGACAAGTCAAGAATGTGTATGGCTAAGATCAATGACTCAGCACATTCGTGGAACATGTGACTTATCTTCTAGTAAAATCTTCCAACGATACTATACGAAGACAACACGGCATGTATAGTTCAAAGTCACTCATGATCTTGAAGAAATGATGACATCACAATACAACAAATTTGTTCAAACGATAACCTGACAGACTTCTTTACAAAATCACTATGTACCACAACTTTTGAAAAATTGATGCACAACATTGGAATACGACGACTCAAAGATCTCACGTGATATTTCCACGAGGGAGAGTAAATTGTATTTTTTTGTAAATGTATAAATTATATAAAATATGTACCATGGTTCCTTCACTATAATTTTTTTTTCCATTGATTTTTTTTTCTAGTAAGGTTTTAAGGGAGAGTATTATAAATATTATTAAATAAATGCTCATTATGTTTAGTGTTCATTGTCATGTGTCACTCCCTTTCTCTTCCATCTACATTAACATATGCTTTGAAGATACTAACTCTTAGTGACCATATAATTCACCTCATGTTTGCCAAATTGCCTATAAATATTGAGATTTGGTGGGTTTTGTAAGATACACATATTGGTTGATATTTCACAGTAATCGAAAATAATGGAGAATTCTTTATTTTCTATTTTATTAATTTATTAATTATTTTAATATTATATTACCCCTCATTTTTACCACAATTATTTTTTTTCTCATGTTCAAAATAAATTAAAAGTAATTTGAAGATAATAATATTAAATTGCACCGAAATGATGAATGAGGACCTTTTTATGTTCGCATGTAATTATGAATATAACATAAGAACATGATTGCACACCTCATTATTTTTGGTCCTCTAAATTATATTATTATTATTATTATTATTATTATTATTATTATTATTATTATTATTTTCACTTTCTTTAGGAATGTAACATGAATGTGGCAGAATTTGTCTACCTTGAGCTTTTATTTTATTGGTTAAATTATAAATTTAGACCATAAATTTTAAATTTGGTGTCATTTTTTTAAAAAAAAATTCAATTTCACCTATAAAACATAAAATTTAAAAATATATTGGATTAACGTTTGGATAACTAAATTAAATTTTAAAAAAAATCATGGAACATGACAATGTTTCAAAGAGATGTTTTTTATTTAAGGATTATATTGACCGACCGACCGACTTATTTTATTAGGACCCAATATATTTCTATATTTGAATTTTGAACCCTTTTTTTTTAATATTATTATTAATAAATTTAGTTTGTGGTTCCCAAAATTTCAGCCGTCAAATTGGGAAAAAGAAAAAGTAACAAAAAGCAAAGGAAAAGAGAGTTGGAATTGACTGAGAATCTTTGGTTTGGAAATTGCATTAAAAAGGAAAAATGCCTTTTTTATTTATTTAATTATTTTTAAATTTTAAAAACCCTATCCCAATACAACACTTTTTTGTTATTATAATAATAGTTGATGCCACGGATGATCTATCGGTATAGATTTCTTTGGAACTTAACTTGAAAATCATATATAGTCGTAACGTAACGTTGTTATCTACGAGTTGGCCTCTACATTCAAAGAATTGATAGCTAATTTTAGGTCACTTTTACTTTTTGTTTGTTTTCTTCGTTTGTATTATAAACCAAAGAAAATAATAATAAAAACAAACACGAGCATAGTATTAAACCTACAATATTTAGAAAAGTAATTAAAATAGGGGTCGATTCTATGAAGGGCCAAGAAAGGACGTGCCAAATTTAAATACAAATTGTTACTATTATATGTATATTAGTGCATTTAAAGTTACAGTTATATGAATGTTAAATTATGACTAAAAAATATATAACCTTTCAATTTCAACTCTAGTCACTTAAAATTTTTAATAGAACCGTAAAATTTTTAGTTTTAAATTTAATAAGTTTAAAAAATATTTAAATGTTTAAAAAGTAACCATTGCAACCTTAAAATTTCAAACTTTTAGTTAATAGATACGTTCACTTTTAGAAAATAAAAAAGTCCAACAACGCTATTTATTAGACCACAGTTTAAATTAATATAGCATTTTGAATACGTAAGAAATCTATTAAATTTACAAAAAAACCAGAATTAATTCAAGAACATGTTGAAGTTACGTTGAATGACTATTATATCAACACAAATGTTAAAGTTCATGTGCTATAATTTTATCCTCATGAAAACTCGTATTGCAAGAAGTTTCAGAATCTATCACTACTTTTGTTCGTTCTCGAACCACAAGATAACCATTGTAATGACCTACGAATAGGACGATATAAGACATAGGGAAAATGGGTTGGAGCAATATGCCATCGTGGTCCTATGGTAACATATTATTCCGACATGACATTGATTAATATTAAAACATGAAAAGGAGTTTGAGAATTTTTGATGTTGTTGTTTAATTTTTACGTGCAATAAATGGGATGAACATGTGGGTCCGTCTTCCCACAATTGTGGGCCCAAATTTTCCCGTTCTCTCTCCTAAATATTAGTGTCTTCGGTCAGCCCTATATCTATCTATATATATATATATATATATATATATTATTAATACTACAAATTCCATACGCAAGACCAAACCCTAGATTTTCGAACCACTTCCATTCCACTTTTCTTTCTTTTCAAAATTATTTTATATTTTAATTTTGCTCTTTTTCCGATTTGGAAACCTTTTTACCTAAGTTTTATATATATATGGTTCAATATATTGGGTTATGTATATGTTTCGGTTCTAAATCTTTCCTTGAGGTAACAATTTTAGGTTTGGCATCGGTCTCGGTAAAGTCTTTCTCTTCCAATCCTAAAATTTGAAGTTCGGGTGCTACTTGTTGACTACGAATTATGAGTTACTATAGTCTATATACAATTGTCTACAACGGTTGTTTCTATTATATATACAAAGATTATATATTTATGATTGTCTTCGTGCTTCAAATCACTCTTTAAATAGTTTTACAAAAGTTACTTGACTTCAGATCACTCTTTAAATAGTTTCACAAAATTTCATTAATTTCACAATCGTGCGATAGCTTAGAATAAAGAACAATCAAATAAACCTTAAGTCGACAGAAGAGAAACTAAACTTATTTTCTTGAGAACTTAAGCACTCTTCTTGTCTTGTCGTACAATATATATATTATTGTGTTAAAAAAACTACACATGTAAATGTTGGAAAACAACTTGCCACTTCTACTATAGGAATATGCACAAAATTACTAGAGAAATGAAAAGAAAACACAAGAGTTTACTTGGAAAAATCACGGCCGGTCAAAAAGAAATCTATTGTGTGAAAAATTGTTTCAATTACACGTAATAATACTCACACTCTTTAATCTCACTCTTAAACTAGAGAATATAAAATGAAATTTAACTAGATCAGTTAGCACAACTAAGCTTAAAATGTTTCTAACTGGAACAACTTGAAACCAAAGACATGCCTGAAAATTTTGAAGCTACGACAACGATACTTAAAGATCAAGAAAACCAACCCTCAAAAGATCTACTACACTTAGGGCCCGAAAATTTCAAAGCTCCAACAATACTTGGTCACATTAAACATTTGAGTCCAAACCTAACTTCAACATAACGTGTGTTTGCAACAAATATGTCGTTAAAAGTATTTTATCCATTGAATTATGAATCAATAGTCAACAAATTTTAGGTACCTGATTCATTCTCTTTCTTTAGAACAATAATATATATAACGTGATTCGAACCATAGATCTCGTGTAATTGCTAACATGTTCGTATGTCAACTGACCTATACTCACTTACTGTCGTAACTAAATGGTTTGCATTTAATATTTTGACCATCCCCTATCTCATGGGATAGAAAATGATTTCCTTATAGTTATGGCTATTGAATATTTCTCTACCAAACAAGGACACGTGTAAGCTTCCTAAGATCGTTTGAATATGATTTTTTAAATGCTTTTTTTTATTATTAAAAAAAATCTCCATGCAAATTTTGTAGAAAACATATTTAGATGATTGTCTTCGATCTAAAACATGCTTATTTTCTTTCGTGTGATCCCATTTAAGGTTAATTGAATTTCTTTTTATTTCAAAAAATTTCATAGAAAATTAAATTATAAAATTGTACATTAATATTTCAATTTTAGCATGCACTATACAAATTTCTATTATTGATCATATCGGAGAATCAAACCTATAATAACCTCGAATAAGTTGTACTTATAGATACAAACTTTATATTTAATTGAGTATGCTAATCATTTTAGCTATAAACTAAGAATTACTTAGTTGCTCGTTGAATTTTGAATTTATCAAAATAATTATAGACAACTGATCAATAGATTTGTGAGATTATATAAGAGATGTTCCCACACAAAAAAAAGTAGCAAAATCATAAAATTCGTTAAGATAACCGTATATAGATTAGTTTAGAGGGAGAATTAAAGCCACATAAACTTTTTTTTTATAAATAGAGTCATAGATAATTCAAATTCTACAGTGACCACCCTACTTAAACATATTAATAAGATGCACCTTAATTATATTACGTAGATTTCATCTGATGTCGTTATTGATTCTATGGAATTTTCTGACAAACTCTTCTTGATATTCAAACGAGATTCAACTTTTCGTAGATCCTCTACTTGAGTCGGTAGGGCATCCAATTTTTTATTTGTCTTATTATTATTTTTCGGTTGAAATATAATATAATATATATATATATATATATATATGTTATTTCATATTTAATATAAGAGAGAGATGGCACCATGTGCCCATATATATTCTTATAGAGACTTTTGTGACACATATCAAATCCCAATTAATGACATATGATATGACTTTTTTTTCCCTTTGACCCACATGTTTAATGACTTCTCATGCATCAAAATATATGTCATATGTACTTCTTTCCCCCACAAAATTAGGGTAGGTATGCTTAAATTTTAGCCCTTTAATGAGATATTTTCCTCACAAAATGTGGTCCAAAAACTTTGGTTTCAAATTTTCTCATGACTTTATCGCACGGTTGAATGACATTATTTTAAATCATTTGTCTCTAGTTTATATCCGAGTTTTTGACATTGTGTTATAACAACCGTTCGAATAACTACATTTTATCTCGTCAATATTTTAATCTCGTTTATTTTGAAGATTTAGCAACATGTTTGGGAGTGGTTTTGAAATATTAAAATCAATCGTGTGAATGTTTAAAATCAATTTAAGAGTTTGATTATTACAAATTTAAGTTTATAGTGAAATTGCAACCATTAATGTACTTGGATGAAGATGGTTTTAAAAAACCAAGCCAGTTTTTTTAAATTTAATAGTTTTTAAAAACTCTTTTTTAAAAAAAAAAAAATTAGCTTAGAAATCAACTCTTTTACTTACCAACCATGAAAACCCTAGTAAAAGACTGGAGAGAAAATAAAGTTATTTTTGAATAACTAAAAACCAATTAAGTCGATACTAAGGATCTGTTTGATAACGTTCATGTTTTCTGTTTCTCATTTTTTAAGAAATAGACGTGTTTGATAACCGTTTTCGTTTCTCGTTCTCAAATTTTTAAGGAACGTTTCCAATTTATAAAGAAATTTTTGCCCAATTTTTAGAAACTTTCCTTAAAATTTTAAGAAACACGTATGTTTCTCTAAAAATATGAGAAACAGGAACAGAAAAAACAAAAACGTCATTAAACGAGCTCTAAAAGATGGTTTAATCTATATTGAAAACTAAAATAAATATAAATATAATATAAAAACTCAAATACTAAAATAAATTAGAAACGGAAAATAAAACTTTGGAAAATGTTTAGAAATGTGAAACTTAGGTTTTGTATGCTTTTAGAGGAAAATTGTGGTCTAAATTAGAAATAATATATTGATGAGTAAAGTGCGTCTAAAGGAACAATAGATTGATGGGATGAGACCAACAAAAAAGCATACTTAGAAGAATCGTTCAAACTTCGAATATGGTTCAATGACCAAACAAAAAACGTTAATTATTTTATTAAAATTTAAATTAATAATAAAAAGTTGTAAACGTGAGCATAATTCAACTAATTAAGACGACTTAGTAGTCAGAAGCTCAAGTCTCTCGCTTTTCTTTATCACTGAATGAAAACGCAATTATAACAAATAATGACGAATAGAACCAATTAAATGTAGCAACAATTGTTTTACCACAAGGTCGCAAGTTGAAGGTCGACAAAATTACTCAATTTTATTTTAAGAATCCAACAAAAGTGAAGAATAAACATAAAGTAAATATAAGTTTGATAAGATTTGTAGGAAGTAAGCTTTTAGGAATTTGATTTCGTTAATAAGTCATACAAAATAATCCACAAGGTCAAGACTGAGTCATCGACACATACATTCAAGTCAATCGAAGGTAAGAACAATAGGAAGGAATAATCCTTCAAACTTCAAAGTTGGTTCAAGGATCATTAACCAAAACAACACTCAAGAAAACAAACAAACTACAAAATACTATCTCGAGCCACTAAAGTGGAGAATCACTCGAGGTAAAGAGAAAGGAGGAGAAGATTCATATTCCTCTAAAAAGTCTTACGTCCGAAAGTACACCCAAAGTACATTATGATAATTAATAACGAACACGTGAGAAAAAGAAGCACCCCGTAATTCACAAGCTCGAATCTTAACCTCGTCAAAGAAGTTGACCATCTCGTCATCGACATATTAGCAACCTCCAAGCATGGAATGAATTAAGATTCTAGCTCACTATGAATACAATTATTTAATTTTATTAAAATTGAAGTAATAAATTATAATTGGTATCAACAATTTGATCCAATGGTGAAGAATAATGAGTGTATTAAGTGCATTGAAAAATAAGAACATAAAAGAGAATCATTTAGACTTGAAAGTTGGTTCAATGACCAAACAAGTAATGTCAAATTAGTCATTGTCTAAATAATTCAAAATTCATCTAACAAATATGGACCAAACAAACAATCAAATCACTTAAGAAAAAAAAAAAGAAAGTGAATTTCTATTATTATTATTTTTCACAATAAAAATGGTTATAAATTGGTTCGATAGTAATTACTTTAGGTCAATCGAGTTATGCTCGTTTTAATATTTTTTTTACTTCTTTTTTCATAATATATTTTAACCTCAAGAAACTATTTATGAATGACGTAGAAATTTTATCATACATTAGTTAATTGTAAATAGTTTAAAACTATGGTTTTTTACTATATGTAGTGTGGAAAATAAAAATCAACCCTTTGTAATATGAACTTTTAAAATAAATAGTTTTTAACGTTAATCTTTTTGTTTAAAAATAACATGATTTTAAAAAGTTTAATTAATACTCTTAAACTTTTTTAAACAAAAAAAATTAAAAATAAAATAAAATTAAATAAAAGAATAAGTTTCGTAGATATCATTGAACTTAAGTTGTATTCAAGAAATGTGCTTAGAAGATAAAGTATATAGACAAATGGTTTTATCCATATATAAACAAAAGGGCAAAGGGGCATTTTTTAAATAAATATTATCCATTTATTTATTTTTTAGTAGAGTGTTGTTGATTTGGACGGTGATTCCGTCCACGAATTAACGATAAGGATATTTTCAACTTCTTTTAAATTTAAAGGTGTCTTTTTGAAACAAAATACTACCTATTTCCATTAAAAACTAACAGAGACGATATTTCTTAAATTTTTAATTTATAGTTTAAGTGTATTAATCAAACTTGTGCAAGTTCGGGGTATTTGTGAAGCATAGTATAAAGTTTGAGGGTTGACCAGAGAATTTTCTATACATATTATACAGCCTTTATTTTGTGGGATTAGTTGAGAGGGGTAACATGAAATATATATATATATATATAAATAGTGACAAAAGTGATGCATTCTCATGTGCCTAATTAGTAATTAATAAACAATTACATATCTCTCTAAGTATCAATAATAATAATAATAATAATAATAATAATGACAACAATCACATCTGTCATATCTCTCTCTAATGGGATAATCAATCAAAGAATGAGCAATTGTGGGATTTGGTGAAAAAGATGAAATATGATTTTGTGATAATCAATTATGATCTCAATTGTGATTTGGTTTAATATAATCCACACTTAAATATTTTAGTACTCATAATTTTCCAACTTGCTAAAAGTGTGTATTTTCTATGTATTTGTAAAAGTGATTAGGTGAAATGATTTAAAAGAAAAAGTGAAAAGGCCTATTTTTTTTATTAGAAAAATATGTAAAAGGTATTAGATTTAGGAAACAATGGCTAGCAAATACGTCAATAAAATCGACCGATTTATCGATTTTAAAATATAGAACAGCAATGCAATGTAAAGATATGATATATCACTGTTTTTAGTTAAAAAAATTATAGGACTAGAGGTCAAACCATACGTTAGTTAGTGTTTTATCCATTAAAATATACTCGAATTGGCTGAAAACTCGAAAACTTAACTCCTAGATGATTGATTATTGATTTTTCATGTCTTTAGGGGGACTCTTATTAAATAGTAAATTTCTTTTCTTAAGTTCAACGCAAAGTTGGAGAGAATCGAACCTTTGAGTTCTTAGATTTGACTGGTTGAGCTATGTTGAACTAGAAATACAAAAATCAAAACAAAAGTACTCAAATAGATGACTAAATCTAACTAATCAAACTATCAAAGAGTCAGAAATGAATAAATGGGAAGAAAAAAATAAATAGTAAAATGAATAAAATTATCTTGATTCCCTCTCGAGAATTGCCAAAACATTAGACTCTTCAGCCATTGCAATATAAAAGATTACTTAATCAAATAATAGATAGTAAATGGGTCAGGTTAAAAATAAATGAATTGCTCGTTGTAGAATATTATTCTCGTCAGACTTAAACCTAACTAAGAAACAAGGGTTCAGACAATTTCGTCCTCCCCTTCGCCGAAGCCTAAGTAAAGAGACTGAAGGAAAGTAAGGTTTTGATCCGGAAATTTTTCCTACACCCTATATAAAATAGTATTAGAATTGAAATGCAGAGACTAAAAACATACCCAAAAAGAAACAGAGAGAAAAATGTATCCACAGATGAGATGTCAACTAAAATGGAGAAATGAAATGCAATAACATGAAATATTGTTTCTTTAATTTTATTTTATTTTTGAAAAAAAGAACAGATAAGAAAATAATCTAAAATTGTGACCAGTCCAGATTCCAGAGAGCTTGTGCTATTAACAACATAACAATGAAGAAATCCATTCCCCAAAAGTAAATTGGGAAAATATATAAAATAGATTCTGTACTGATAAATATGAAAGAGTTGTAATATTGAAACAGAGACCTGAAGTGAAGGTATTGTTATTGGAGTGAAGGGATGCTGAGGGAACCTATATGAAGCACTCTGGGCAGTATCTGTAAGAAATGGAAAACCAAATTATAGGAATAGCAAACACAAAGAGGTCCATTTTTCAAAGGAGGAGCTAAGACAATTGTACCTCACCCAACCTAGCATTGATTTTCATTGATACAAAGTCATCAGCTCTTGTCACACCTACATTTACAATTCCAGTAGCAGCACCTGCCTCGTGAGCCGCTCTGGGATATTCAATACAACAAGTTAGAGCAGCTCCAAACACGGAACACGATGAATCAAACCTAAACTTGACGCGATCCAAAAGATTGCAACTCTTTAATTCTTTAATATACTTGTTATCAATATTCTAGCTTACCTAAGTTCAGATATTAGCTTGATGGGGCATAGTTTCAATTTGGATCCTATGATCCCAGGAGGTTTTGGTTCCCTTGTTTGCAGCTCCAATTATAATAGTTCGTGTTTCCAACTATTATAACCTACAATAAATTGGATATTACTATTTCAAATTCCTATTTGTTATGGTGTTTATTCTTTGTTACAATGTATTTCCTAGGTAGACTAAAATAGTTCGCACCTCAAACACAGACTATTATACTATCGAAAATAATAATCAACTCACACCCCAAATACCCCCTTAAAAGTTTCAATTTGGATCCTAGAATCTTAAAAGTTGGTCCTTACGATTGAAATTTAGTTCCGATTTAGTCCTTCCATAGTTCTTTTTTTGTTTCAAACTTCATCTACTATAAACCACCGGGACGTGATTCTAAGAAGATAATTTCTACTTGTTTATTTTCCATTCCATTCAATTCAAATCTTTTTCTTCATTAAAAGGAGGATAAATATAAGACTAATTTCTAGAATTATAATTTTCAATTTAAAAAAAGAGAGCAAAGAAAGCACCTCACTAGCCGATAAGCAGACATGGTCATCACAGATGACCCCAATACTAGGAAAGCATCACAGTTTTTAGCAGCTTCCATCGCCTTATTAGCTCTATCCTTTGGTACATTATCACCAAAGAATACGACCTTCAAATTAATTGGGAAAATAAAGAACATACAACATTAGCAAGTAATTTAATAATATGAATATACCATTATAAACACACAAATTTCATTGAAAAGGAGAAAAGAAAAGGAGGTGAGGAATAAAGACTATGCACAAGGTTTACCAAAGAAATTGATACTGTCCAAATACGTGCACTTAAATACACAAACAAATATCATAAAATTGTAAAAAGAATGTTAAGAAGTATGAAGAGTGAATAGATATTTCCCAATGAAACAATAATCATGAGACATTGACAAATGAGAAATATTTGCCACACTAAAAAACGTTAGGTAGTAGGCCTAAACGCATAATCAGCTGATACTATAACTCAGTGGATTTAGTATGAAGGATAGTTCCTTTTTTCCCCTTTTCTTCTATGGTCATTTCCTCTATAAGCGCAGAAGAGAGAACTGGCAGCAGTATCAAACTGCTACCTTGAGATTGATCCTTTAAGTTCTAGTTTCCGACAACATGACACTGTCTTCAACTGTTTGCTTAAACTATATCGTAAAAGAGCTCTATTTTCTAATAATAATCTACACAATATACTCTCGAATAATGAGGCAGTATCATTTAATGCGACATAGCTGATATGGTTTCCTTTTCTCATGGATGATATAACTGATATCAATTTTAATTCAGGAGATTCAGGTCTCTTCACAATGTAAGGGTATGTTTGCCATTCAATGTGGATTCGATTTTTTTTCTACATTAATCTTCAGGTTCAGCGAGCAACCATGTGACAGATTTGTTTCCTAAACTGTTATTTGACTTCTGTGACAAATATTATCAAATAATGGAAGATATAATCTTACATCAGGTTTGAGCACTCCGTTGCACTTTTGGCAGGTTGGAATACAGAAATCATGCTCCCAATATTTTTCATCGATTTCGATATCACCATCTGGCCTTTGCTTCATGCCAAAGCTCTTATCCGATCCTGGGCCTACATCATCCAAACTTTCGATTGCTTCTGCCCACTGTAGCAATATATATTTGCTAAAATCTCAACCAGAAGTCATTCATAATCCACAAATTTTTACCTCTGACTGAAAAATAAATGATATAAAATATGGAGGGAGGAACCAAAAGATCATCCCTCTCAGGCTCCGTTTGCATTTTGTTTTTGGTTTTTGTTTTTGAAAAACTAAGCCTATAGACACTCATTCTACCTCCAACTTTCTTCCTTTATTATCTACATTTTACCAATAGTTTAAAAAAACAAAGCTAAAATTTGAAAACTGAATAAAGTAGTTTTCAGAATGTTGTTTTTGTTTTTGAAATTTGGCAAATAATTCAACCATTGTATTTAAGAAAGATACAAATCATTGTAAGACGTGGAGAGAAAATAGACTTAATTTTCAAAAACACAAACAAAAAACGAAATGATTACCAAACGAGGTCTCAGTAAATCGAAGTTTCTAAAATAAAAAACAAATAAAGTGAAAGCTTTGATGCCAATCACAAATAACAATTATAAAGTGTGTTTGCGATAAACTTTTAGAAAAATGTTTTTGTCTGAATCACTTCTCTCACAAGCACTTTTGGAGAATAAAGACTTAGTACTTTCCTTAAATCAATTTAAAGTGTTTTTCAAGTACTTAAAGAATTTTCAAAATCACTTTTGACTTTGTGACAATAGTCCATAAAGTGATTTTAGCCATTCCTCACAATTCCAAAAGTCATCCCAAACTCATCGTCAAAGTTCAAGTTATACTACTTCATAAGCCTATTGGCAGAAATATCTAAAACGGATCAGCAAACATTTCATTTCATACTTTTGAGTTTGAAATATAAGTAAATCCGATGATCGTTACTCAAAGACCAAACAGAACAAAAACAAACCTTTGGGTTGAGAGCTTTAACTTGGTCCTGAAATGAATTCCTACAAATGGAAAAGCCGCACTCTAAACAAATTACTGAATACACTGTTCCATGTAATTCAAGTGGATCACTACCAGCACGGTGGTGCAACCTGGAATTAGAGTAAAAGTTTCAGTCCCACAAACTTCTTCAACATCCATGCTAGTTTTCATTATGTGAAGTGTGGGTAGCTATCTCATCACCTATCAACGTTTTGAGTGACCATTAAATTAACTCGGCCAACTTTCTCTAGAGATGCCAGAGATAAATGTGCAGGGCCAGGCTGTGCATCTGTAAAACGTCTCCACCCTGCATAACTCCTTGCCCAATACCGACGACGACTCCGTATTGAACGAACAAACTCCTGCTTCCATGAAAACCGAACATTTAAACTTATGAATACATGACAAATGTCAAAATATGATAAACTATATCAAATGCATACTACGACTCTCCTCATTGTTAGTTATAGACTAGAATAAATAAGAAGATGCTCAAAATTGACTTTCTTTAAAAGGTATCCTCATCGTCTAATTGTCTTAAAACACATAATGATAGGAGTGATATTACCTGGCTTGATTCCTCACATCTACCATAGCTCTTCATAAACCCTAAACATAACCAACTAAATACATCATGTCCTAAGCGAATCGAAGTCGGTGTGGCCACAATATTTTATATATATATATATATATATATTTGTATGTATGTATGTCCATGTATGCCTATTGTTGACCTATCAAATGGATCAAGCCCATTTTGGTGTGACTTTCAAAGTTCAAGATGAGAACAGGAAAGTGTGTCCTTCCTTTTGTAGGCTACCTTTTTCCCTCATCCAAAATGAACTTTTGGCCAGCTCAAGATTCATCTTCTTATCTGTAGGCATAGCTTTCTAGGTCTGTTCCCAAACTAGCCCTTGTTTTCAATCACTTCCATTGAAATGTTGATTCTTTTATCAAAAAATGTAGATAAGGCGCTATTATCGATATTTTATTTCTAAATGTCTAGGAACTATCATCATAACCATGCAAAAAGAAGGTGTGACACATGCCTTCAGATCACCTGATGTGTAATTGGTTTGAAACCAGAACTATAAGCTCCATTCGGACTGCAGCATAGAGAAACTTTTGTGTTAGAAAAGAAAGGTAGGTGTGTGTTAAAGCAAAAGAAAGATTACATGAGAACATTAAAAGGTGTTAACCCAAATAATATTAGCATGTTCATCAACTAAGAAACAGAATGTGGCCAATTTGAGAAGCCAAAAATAAATTAACAGAAGTCTAGAAGGCAGCAGATTAACATTGGAATTGACAATCTATATTTACAAAAGTTTAGTTTGACTGGATGCTAACACCAGAACACAAAAACACAGTGTAACCAAGATTTTACTTGCCACTTATGTATTCATTAAGTGTGTTCAAACTAGAAAGCCTTTTCTCATTGGATTAATAGGAAGTAGGTATGAATGTTTTGAATGGGGAGGGAAAAACAGATAAGGAGAAATTTTAGTAAAATTAGTTTGCAAAGGGAAAACGAGCAGGTGTTGCCATTTGAGGGTAAATCCTGAAATGCTGAACTGTCCCGTTTATAAGTGCATTAGAGTAGAAACAGAAGTAACAATCAACAAACACACTTGTCAATCAAGCGGTCATTACATGCTACAAAAACTATATAGTAATAAAATTCTAAAGCAGAAAAAGTTTGCTTTGATCAGTTGGCAAATATCAAACCATATAAAGTAAGACAGCATGCAATACCAAAGTCTCTGAACTGTAATATGCCATGCATGAAAGTTTTCCTTCTATGTATCAAGCAGCATATGAACAAACGTGAGGGTTGGGTTTAAGTGAACTTAGCAATATTTGTACACAAATCTAACTCTTAATGTCCATGTTTAATCATCACACAATTAAAACAAGCAGATATGAAGAACAAATAAAAGGTGAAATGTAAGTACAGGAAAGGCGGGGAATTTGAAACCTTCTATAATCAGGAATTCCACATTCCGTACTTATTCCAGCTCCTGTCAATACCACAAGCTTGGAACTGCAGAATGCATAATAGCATGCAACAAATAACGTGTGATGTTAAGAATTTATCATCCCAAAATGGATATTGATTCAAAAGTATTAAGATACCAATAAAGGGAAATGATAGACCTTCGATCAAGAAAGTTATATAAAAGATCAACATCCTTCATGCTAGGGGGATCTGAATCAGGAACTAGCTTCTTGTCCCTCGTAAAGTTTTGGTGAGTTTTTTCTTCATTGATCAATGAGGAACTAACTGAAATTTTACGTGACGTTTGGATATTCCTTGAGGAGCAAAAAAGAGATACCAACAATCTTCCCTTTCTGAGCAATCGCCAACTTTGCCCTCTATATTGAACAATATCTGTTATTGTTTAGAACAAAACAAGTTATAAAGTAATTTATTTTATGCTCTTAAATGGTGAAACCACAAAATAGAAACTTTTTTATGGAATAGAAGCTCACTTGCCTCCCATGATGTTTCCAAGTAAATTCCTTGTGGTTGAAGAAGACTGCCATCCAAAAAATGAAAAGAAAAATAAAAAAGTAGAGAGAGAGAGAGAGAGAGAGAGAGAGAGATGGAAGATAAAAATGAAACCAAAACATAAGGAAACTTCAGAGGAAATTTTGGAGAAGATGGGTAGGGATGGAAATGAAAATGCAAGAACACAAGACAGGAGAAGACAAAAGAACTATAATACTTGAGTGACGTTTTTTATATACTGTTTTCTTTTTCTTTCTTTCCTTTTTTTTAAAAAAAATTTTAGATGAACACCGGTACTTTCCGAGAGAGAAAAAAATGCAAGAACATAGTAGGCATATGAAAAATAATCCCACAAAAAGAATCGGGATAGGACAGACTCTAATTACATCCGGGCATCATATTACAAATTTTTATTCAAAAGACCACCAACATAACCTTACAATAACATTTGAACATCAAAAAATTAATAATAACAAAAAAAAAAAAAAAAACCAACTGTTTTCAAGGATAGAACAACGAGCGTTCTGCTCTTTTCACCGACGCACTATCCAAAGCTCAAAAAGAATTTACCAAGGAACAAAACTTGGCTATGATTAACTATAATGGAATATTTCGAATTAGACCAGAAGATAACTACTAATGGATACCACCAAAATTAGAGTGAGACACAATCTTCCACTTGACACATTACAATTAGTAAAACACGAGGGCGCACCACCAGCCAAAGACGAGCATTTTTTACTCAGCAAGATGTTCATCTAACAAAAGTTCAATTAACATGTTAACATAATTTAGTATTTCCAGCACTACGAACCTATTTCCGCAGCTCTAGCAATTAATCCTACTTCCTAGTGAATGTTATCCATTTCTTTTCAGATAGCAGCAGAGCATTTCTCCTTCCTTTTTCATCAACTCTACACTGCCCCGTTCTTCAAATTATAAGTATTGAAACCCAATTCAGGAACTACACAGCAAAGGTAACCCAAGAAGATACAATACTATGAATGCACGAAGATGAGGCAATTCATACCAATGGAACCTAAACCTCTTGAAGTAAGCATAGAAAATTCACATAGTGCAATTAGACAAATATCTTATCTTCGGGGCATAAACCCATCACAGATTCACGAGAAATGAAACGAACAATAAATTACTGAATGCAAAAGAATTGTAAATTCAATAATGAAAGCAGAAAGTAAAGGGAGAGTGGAGCATACGCAGAAGGGTCGATGGGACGGCAAGCTGATGAACATGGGGATCGTTCAGAATGAATTTTCGATGAGCAAAACAGGATCTACCGGGAAATTCAAAAAATTTCTTTTATGGGAAAGCTGAGGAAGACGGAATAGAGAGGCGGTGAGTGGTAGACTGGAAATTGAAACATCAGATTCGACTCGACTCCACGTTGCATAGCTTTCCACCGGCTGTTCAATTACTTTATCATTTCTTTTATTCATTACCATTACCATGGATTCTAAAAAGAGTTTGATACTAGCTGAGTTGAGTCAGTAATTATTGATAGGGATCTATAATTTGAGAGTAATTTAAACATCCATTTTGAATCATAGTTACAAAGTCATTGGAGTTTAGAAATTCTATCCTAAATAGTTTGAGGTAAGAATGTGCATTTACGGTGTAAAGTTATTTGAAAATGGACAATAAAAGATGCAAACTTTGATAGTGTTAGAGTTGATGATGTGGTCAATTCTTCTTCTACTCGTTTGGGACCAATTGAAGGACTTTTCACTTTTTTACAGATATTTTCACATGGTTTGATATCAAATAGGGATTGAATTCATCCAAGTTTGATGACACGTTAGAAGAAGAAAAAACCAATAATAAGTGCAAAATATTTATTTAATTTAAATAAATATTTAAAAAACAAAAAAAAAATTAATATATTCTAAGTTTGTAGGGAGTTGTTTATTTAGTTTAGATGTGAAGATAAAATTTTCGAATTTCTAACATTTTTTATCAAACACTTTGTTTATGTCACAGGTGTGTCACAATTGTTAGTTTTTCAACCAAACCGCCACCAAACTAAACATGGTCAGTTTTGTAAATCTTCAAACCAACTTCAACTATCACGAAGTACTAGTTGGTCATCAATTGGTTGATTGGTTTTATTCTTTAAGCTTCTTTAAAAAAATTGTCGAATTCGGATTTTTCTAAACTGACGTCGATCGAAACTCTCCTCTTCTCCGACCGACCACGTTCAATTTGATTGATTTTGATTGGTCAGCTCAAATTTTCGGTTTATCACGTTCACCTTAAATTGAACTAACATAAACATTGAAATGAATGGATAGACAATGTCAAACCTTGGGCATTGCGGCTAATTACATCGTTATTGACTAAGACAGAGGCAATTAATTCAAGAAGTTTCTAAGAGGCTCAACTGTACAAAATGTTCTCAATCCATATGGTTGATTCATCATTGTGTTCTTTCAACATCTACAAAGTTTAACTTCACACGCAATCATCAAGTTTGTATTGGAAAATAATATTCACATGATTTGATCTTTACGAGGAAGGGGCTGCATCGAAGGAATGAAGAACTTGCTCCAACATCATTCTTTCTTGTGAATCAAGAGGGCTCTCTGGTTTGTCAGAGTGAGATATGTTAAGGATGTAGAGCTTCTTAGAAGCCACAAAAGCAGCGGAAAAAATCCGCTTCATCCCTCCTCTAGTGCTATCGACCGTGTACTCAAACTCATACACTTGTAAACCTCCCTCACCAGATCTCTCTGCAACACCAACCACTGCAGCATCCTTTGTACTTTCCTATATTCATAGAAAAATCAGCCCAGAGATGGAGTGTATGAACCAGACACAAATATGGTGATGTTTCATATATATATATATATATATATTAGAGACAATTTTATTGATGAATGAAATATATAAACACATCCAATGGTATAAAAGGGACCAACCGTAGGTATATAAAAGATGTTTCCAATTTGTAAAAGGAAAAAAAAACTATGGCTTTTCCTATGTTAACTATTTAAAATCCTAAAGACAAATATGGATAGATTTTTGCCCTATTCAATAACTGGTTAATCACCTCTCCCATATTGAAATTTTACAGATGTTGAAAATTCCAGGAATAAATTATTACTCTAAAGTTCCTTGAATAATCTGAATTCGAGTTTCAATATTTACATTTCCCTATTTTTAAAACTTCATTTGCTTTTGGATAAAATTTTTCAAAACTTCATCTTAAATTTTGGTTTGAAACCTCAGCAAGACAGTCCCATTAAGAGGAAAGACATGCAAATCATCACAACAAAGATCAGGAATTAAAAAGGCGTTCATGCTTTAAACTCTTTAAACTCAATAATATATGTTGTTTCTTTTTAAAAAGACAAACAAACAAACTCAAGAATTACTTTTTGCTAGCATTTCAAAGAAACCAAAAAACATCGTAATTCACAGGCAACCTTCACAAGAATAAATGAGAACCTAACTCTGTGCATCAATTAGCAAGAAATTCCAGCACCTCAAAAATAAATTACCTTTCTCTTTTCGGCCTGTATAAGTTTGTCAGCTACAAATTGAGGAGTTCCAAACTCCCCAAGACTTGTAAGACGAACAGGGTTCACTACAACACCAACATTGTTGCTTCCCTTATTCTCCTCTTCAAACAAAACTGTTGCCCCTGCCTTATCAACCTTTATCCAGCACACAATTTCAGACGATGTTTAGTTAAAAGAAAATAATGTATCGACGTTAGTTGAAAGAGAGAGAAGGCTAAAAACCTTAACCCAAGAAGATGGTCGAAGAAGAGTAAAACCCTCCTTTGAATCTGTGTATCTCTCAAGCTTCAACTCTTCAGCAAAAACTGCCGGAGAAATGCTTGGTGAAAATCCATAAAAGAACAGTGAAAGAAAAGAAACGTTCAGAGCTCTCCTGCTCAGTAACAAGAGCGGTTTTGTGCTCAAGTGGCTGCTTCCCAGTGTGTGTTCTTGGGTCACAGAAGCACTGTGCTGCAAAACTGAGAATTAGATCCTGGGTGAAGATAATGTGCCTTTTTCTTAATGAGAAAACGTTCGTTAAATTTTCATTGAACAAAGATAGTTTGGATGAAGAAAACATGGATGTGGAAAAACAAAAGATAGAAAGAACATCCACTTCACTAAGTTGTGAAACTTCCTTAGAATTAGGGTTTTCAATATAGAAAAAGTAAAGGAGAATTCACTCGATATTAAATAAATACGAATAAAAAGACACAACTTTTGATGACACCATTAACCAAAAGTAGTACATACTACACTATAATCGATATTTTGTTTCTAAATCTCTAGGTAATAAATATCATCAAAAAGAATGTATGACACGTGCCTTCAGATCACCTGATGTGCAATAGGTTTGTAACCAGAACTATGAGCTCCATTCGGACTGCAGCATAGAGAAACTTTTGCATTAGAAAAGAAAGGCAGGTGTGTGTTACAAAAGAAAAATTACATGATAACATTATGACAAAAAGGTGTTACCCAAATAATACAAAACATGTTCATTAACTAAGAAACAGAATGCGATCTTCAAATCAACCGCAATGCTAGTTTAAGAAGCCATAAACAAATTACAGAAGTCTTGAAGACAGCAGATATTATGACCTTGAAAATTGACAATCTATAAATACAAAAAATTTGTTTGACTAGATGCTAACAGAACACAAAAGCGCATGTACACAAGAGTTTACTTGCCAGTATATGGATTCATAAAATGTGTTCAAACTAGGAAGCCTTTTTTCTCATTGGATTAATAGGAAGTAGGCCATTAATGTTCTGAAAGGAGAAGGGAAAACGGATAGGGAGAAATTTTAGTAAATTTAGTTTGCAAAGGGAAAATGTGCAAGTAAGGCCTTTTTTTAGGGTAAAAGTCCTGAAAATGTTGAACACTGAACAGCACTGCAGTTACAAATGAACTAGAGTCGAAACATAAGTAACGATCAACGAGTACTTGTCAATCAAGCAGCCATTACATGCTAAAAAAACAGAAAAGGTTTACTTGGATCAGTTGGCAAACTGCAGACCATATATAGTAAGACACCATACACTAACAAAGTCCCTGAGCTGTAATATCCCATGTTTGAAAGTTTTCCTTCTGTGTATCAAAGCTTTTGTATGAACAAACATGAGAGGTGGTCTTTAACTAAACTTAGCAACATTTCTACGCAAATCTAAGTCTCAACATCAATGTTTACTGTTTAATCATCTCACAATTAAATCAAACACAGAAGGAAAAAAAAAAGGTGAAATATTAGAATAAAAAAGGAAGGGAATATTAAACCTTTTATAATCAGGAATTCCACATTCCATTCTTATTCCGGCTCCTGTTGATACCACAAGCTTTGATCTGCATAATGCATAATAGCACAACACAAATGACAGGTGAATATGTGATGTTAACGATTTATCATCCCCGAAGAATATTGTTGATTAAAAAATTTTGAGATGCCAACAAAGGTATAGATGTAAATAAACCTTCGATCAAGAAAATTATGTAAAAGATCAACATCCTTCAAGCTAGGGGGTTCTGAATCAGGTGCGACCTTCTCATCCCCCAGAAAGTTTTGGTAAGGTTTTTCTCCATTGATTGATGAGGAACTAACTGAAATGTTACGTGATGTTTGAATATTTCTTGAGGGGCAATAAAGAGATATCAAGCATCTTCCCTTCCTGTGCAATCGCCAACTTTGCCCAATAGGCTGAGCAGTATCTGTTATTGTTTGGAACAAAATTGTGATCGAGTCATTTATTTGATACTGTTAAATAGTGAATCCAAGACACCAGAATTTTCTAATGGAATAGAAGCTCACTTGCCTCCCATGATGTTTCCAACCAACTTCCTTGCGGAGGAGGAAGACTACAATTCAAAAAGAAAAGAAAATAAATAACAGAAATTGTTTTTAAAAAACGATAAAAACGAAACCAAATCATAAGGAAATTTTATTGATAACTTTGAAGAAGATGGTTGAGATGGAAATGAAAAAGTAAGAACGTAAGATGAACAAAAGAAGGAAGAATGACAACACTTGAGTGGCATTTTTATATACTGTTTTCCTTTCTTTTCTTTCCTTTTTCTTTTTGTATGAAAACCCAAACTTTCCATGAGAAGAAAAAGTGAAATAATAGTAATATATTCGGCATACAAAAAAGAGCCTACAAAAAGAGTAGACTCTAATAACATCCAATTCCAAGCATCATGTTACAAGTTCTTACTCAAAAACTCACAGACACAATCTTGCGATAACATCCTAACATCAAAAAATTAATAATAACAAGAGCATAGTATTGTAAGTCTGTAAGAGTTCTGCTCTGTTAATGTATTTTGGCTGGAATTTTAAAGAAAATCTCATGGACAACAATGAAAAGGAATCGCCAACTCGCTATCCAAAGCTCAAAAAGAATTAACTAAGAAACAAAACTTGACTACGGTTCTCTAACTCTCTATCTATCGTGGATTTTGAATTAGACCAGAAGAAAAGTAATGGATACAACCAAATTAAAGTGAGCCAAGTTCTTTCATTTGACACATTACAATCAGTAAAAACAAAAAGGGGCAACAGCCAAAAACAAGGATTGTTTACTCAGCAAGATGCTTATCAAACACAAGTTCAGTTAACATGTTAACTAAATTTGGTATTTCCAGCACTAAGAACTCATTTCTGCAGGGCTAGCAATTAATCCTACCTCCTACTGAATGTTATTCATTTCTTTTCAGATAGCATCAGAGCATTTCTTCTACATTTTTCTTCAATTCCACAGTGTCCCGTTCATCAAATCATAAGGATTGAAACCCAATTCAGGAACTACATTGCAAAGGTAACCTGTGAAGATACGATAGTATAAATGCACGAATATGATGCCATTCATAACCAATGGAGCCCAAATACTGATGAGGAAACATCTTGAATTAAGCATAGAAACTTCACATAGTTCAATTAGACAAATATCTTTGAACAAGAAGAACGAATAACAGACAAATGACGTATGATGAGGCCTGAAGGGGATTCTTTCCTTCGATGTAGGTTATGGAACGCTGCCTCTCGCCAGGAACTCAAATGAGTAATTCTAATGTAAAAGGTGTTTATACTATGCTTGTTCAAGTCGATTTTGCGTTTCCCACACCAGAAGTCTGAATTTACAGAACTTAAAATCTCTAAACAGAGAAGGTTGTCCATATATTGACAGATTGCAGGGGATTGATTGTTTAGGCCTCTTTTATTCCACCAATGATTCCATGTTCTATTCGGAAATCATGAGCATTGAAATCCCGTTCATGAATTACACTCAAACGCAGACGAGAATACATCAGTTCCATGTGGGGAGGGGGCGAAATTAGAACAATTCAAAGGAATGCTACACGAATTAAGCACCCAAATATCGAAAATTCAGTTTCCACAACAGAATGCAATAATCATTGAAGCGTAAGAGTTTACATTATGCTCGAAAACCACAAATCATCAGAAGAATCACCGAATAAAGGCTTGAAAAGAGGAAGAAACACGAACATTATTGAAGGAAAAAAAATATGAAGCAGAGAAATTGAAAATGGAGCATACATGGAAGAATTGTAGGTTGGATGGAAACTGGATGAGCATCGCCATAGCTCAAAGCGATTGGTTGAACTTCCACGTTGCTTTCTTTTCGAACACTGAATTTGAACTCTGCCTCAAATTAGCTCGCGGGTGTTTGCTTTTGCCCCCACCAACCAATGATATCGATATCCACATTTTAAAAATACTAGTCAATATAAACTAAGATATATAAGTGGAAATAAAACTCACGCTCAATGAACAATATTATTCAAAAGTTTCATTTGGTCGTTAATGTACTAATTTAAATAATCAATTTTAAATGAAATATATGTTTAATTAAATTTCACTAACTCTCTAGATCTACCCTTTAAATAATCATTTACTCTTTGATTTTTTTTTCGTTCCCAAATATCCACTTGATCTTACCTCTTCTTAAATGGGAGGTCTATTGGACAACATTGACCAACAGCTCTCACGTATGCAGATATAAGGATAATCTCGTGTAAACAATAGTTCATTGTAAACTCAGGTTAAGGTTGAGTTACCTAGGTCTTCAAAAGTAGAAATAGTCGATCTTAAACATAAACGGTGTTCTAATGTAAAAAGTCACTATTTCATGGTCTGGTCTTATGCAAACTCTTTACATAGAACGCCCTCACTTGCATGTCTCCACATAAACAATTCAGGATCACATTGTTTGTACTAAAATATAAAGCTGATTGAATCCACAATGTCTCCAGAATAAGACGCCCAACCTTATTCCTTTACCATAAATCATTTAGATTATTACTCGAACTTGATCATGTTTGTATATTTATATAAAGTTCAAGTATTTATACTATAGTAAAGGAACCCTGTTTATTGGATTCTGGATTTATAACAAGTAAATCTCTTATTTAATAACAACTTATCAAACAATATTTCAATAAATACTTTATTGAACAATATAATAGTTTATCATTCACAAATCCTGAGCTTTAGGATATAAAACCCATCAATATATATATACAAAGAGAGATGGATAGATAGATAAATATTTTCCTAAATAAATAAATTTATTGAAAAAACACTTAAAATAGTTGGCTTAATATCCATTTTATTTTTTGTTTTTAAAAATTAAGTCTACAAACACTACTCCCACCTCCAATTTTCTTCATTTGTTGTCACCATTCTACCAATTGTTCACTAAACCAAGTCAAAATTTGAAAACTAAAAATAGTAGCTTTAAGAGAAAAAAAAATAGTTTTTGATTTTGGATCTTGGCTAAGAATTCAACAACAGTATTTTAAAAAGATCCAAAATTGTTGTAAGAGAAAATATGCTTAATTAAAAAATAATAAAATGGTTACCAGACCTAAGTAAAAACAAAAACTTTCAAAAACTTAATTCAACTTTCTTCTCCAAAAATTTATTAAGAGTTAATGTTTTGTGTGTATTTATAAAAAATATCAATTAGTTATTAATATGAATGTTTAATCTTGTAATTTAAGGATATATCGACGATATAATAGATATTTCAATTCTTCTCATCAACTTGAGTTGGGTGAAGTTTATATATTCCTTAGCTCGTAATTGGTTTTAGGAGAAAGATAGAGAGAAAATTGTAGAGATATAAAATCCAAAACACACTTACACAAGAGAAGAAGAAGATCTTGAATACTAAATTTAGGTTCAATGAGCTTTTAACGAGGAAATAACCATAGGCTCGTTATCAAAAACTATTACATGATATTAAATACTATAACACAACACAAAATACACTAACGCTATATATCTGTTCACAAGCCCACAAGATGCATGGTTTAAATAACACAACCATATCAACTTTAGCATCTTTATTATTGAAGTTGAACATTTGTTGAGTTACTTACAAAAGCAATATTGATCGAACATTGAAATGTGTGTGATTTGACATCACATCGATGCTCAACTTATTTTGTTTTGCAGATACTTTGTTTATGTTCTCTTTTATTATTAGTGAGTTTTGATTGAAAAGTATAATTGACATTTAGAATCGACAATGTTCAGAAGAAGCATGATATGGGCTGAAAGTGAAAACTAAATAGCGAAGCAGCCCTAAGAAAAGGGGTTGGCTTGGACTAGGCTCAATCCAATACCTTTGCTCGAGGTCGACCTTTGCCAAATGTTCAACAGGGTTTGTTTTATGCTTGTCTTGATGCAAAGTAACGTTTTTAGCCCAACATATAGCTATAAGAAGACGTTTGGCCAAGATTGGCACTAGCCAAACACGCAATGGGCACGCCTTTGGTTTGGTTGACTATCTAATTATTCTAAGGGCCTCAGAAACCCTAGAAAACACCTTAGGTCAACTTTTTCCATAAATATATCATTATAACTTCATATGAGATAACTAGAGTCAGACTCTTAAACTCTCTCTAACTTCCATGGTGTGAAAGAGCGTGGAAGACAGATAGAGTTTGAGTTGAAATCAAGTTACCTCGTATAAAGTTATAAAGATGTATTTATAGAGAATGTTGATCTAGCAATTCTCTAGAGCTTTTGAGTTGCCTTAGGATAATTAGAAAACTAACTTACCCAAAGGACATGCTCGATTTTGTGTTTGGCTAGTTTCGACCTCGGTCTTGGGCGAGCGTCTTTCTTGGGCTTTAAGTGTTACATTGGGTCCGACATGTTTCATGCCTTGTTGAGCATCTGCAAGGGTCGACCTCAGACAGGACGGCTAGTTTGGGCCCAACCCAAGCTAACCTTTTTTTCTTAGGTTCACTTTAGTCGTCACTTTTGACCTGTATCATGCTTCTTCTCGACTTTGTCGCTTTTATATGTCAACTAGACTCCAAAATCACCCATAACAATATGTCCAATAGAGTAGTTTGTCGATAGTGTTGTTTTGCTTTAGTTCACATCTTTAAACTCATTTATTTTTCTAACTACAATTCTAAAACTAACATATATGTTTCTTTAGAAATGTTGAATAAATCTTGAAGACATAAATTTGATCAATTTTCTCAAATAACTTGATTAATTATGCATTTTGATTTTACAATTTTTTTAAGGAAAAGTGATTTAATTCGAAGAGTTATTTGGACTATTTTTCATTTTTGAATTAAAATGCAAAGAGTTTGAGTTAAACAGAGAAACAAATATGTTAGAGCTTGATATTGAAAATAAAAATTAATTAATTTTTTAATTATTGTAAATAACAAAGCTCCTACAAATATTAAAAAATGTAACGTTATATTTTGTTAATTTTTAAATAATTTATTTCACTTTTCTTAGGGTTTGAAAATAATTGGCTTTTTTAATACAATTCGTTCACTTCCCGGGTTGCCGCCACGCCCTGTAGCGCCGACGCTCGCCTCGATCTAACCGGCGAGCGGTGCGGCCCGAGGATCTGCCGCCGGTAGGCTTCTATTCTGTATTTTCCTTTCTATCTCTCCCTTTATATCTCACTGTCTATCTGTGCAGCCTCCACCCACGCCCCCCGCCGCCTTGTTAGTCGCCAGTCACAGCCGGCGGCGGCATCCGTCTTGTCTGCTGGTAAGTGGTTTTGGAATATTGGGTTGTTTCTGGAATGAATACCGAATACCCATTGGTTTTGGCTTTTTTTTTCCCAGTTTACCCTTAACATTTGGGTGTTAGATTGGAATTTTGGAAGATTTTTGGAAATGTAATTTCTGAAACATTAGATAGCTTGATTGTTCTAACATTTGAACATCTTGAATCATGTGGACGTGATGGACGATTGAATGAGGTAGTCTGTGTAGTTTATAAATTTTCCTTTCTTTGTTCTCAATTACTTTGTTTTATTCTGCAAATGAGAATTTTTCCATGTTCCTTTAATGTGGAGGTTAGGTTTTTGACATTCTTCTCCTGTCATTCCAAAGAACTGTTCTGACTGCTTACAAGTCTAAATTCGCCCAGGTAATTAACTTTCCATTGCCATAATTCTCAATATTTGTTACTCTGATTTAGTGTGCTCTCATTTTATATCACTTTTCTTGTTTATGGAGATGGAATGACCAAGTGTTTTTGCTTTTTCTTGGCAGTTTGTCATATTCTATGCTTGTGCATTAGATCCTGAAGTTTGTGGTGCAAGATTTGCCGTTTGGTTAGCAGATATATTTGTTTCATGCAATGATCCTCCGCTTACAAGGTACTAGCAATTCATTAGAAAGCTGTCTCTCTCTTTCTCTCTCTTGGAAAAGAAACAAATTTTGTCAGTTAATTTTGTCTTTGAAAGCTATGTTTCACTAGCGATGGAAAGCTTCATAAATGATCTGAATTTGGGACCAACATAGTTAGTTTTGTCTCTGCATTTTACAACACTTGCTTTAAATTGAATCTACAACTACAAGTGTGGGGATTCGTTTCCATGTCTCCCATTGGCTTCAATTTCGAAGATCTTTTGTAATTATTCTATGAACTTGATTTTGTATAGTTGGGGTCCCTTCTTATAGTGGGATTCCTCTTTTTGTGAGTTTGGTTTTTTGTGTCCGTATATTATTTCATTCTTTCTCAATTAAAGTTGTGCTTCTCATAAAAAAAAAACTATTTATCTATCTATATATAAATGAAAATAAAAGAAATCCCTCTCTAAATTGAAAAATTTGCACCAACATGACCCTATCAAACTTGTACTACCATAGAGGTTTAGATGTTTGTGATTTGAGATAGGAAGAAAGCAAGTAGTTAGTAGTTACGTAGGAATTCTATTTGATTTGTGTCATTAGTTCAATAACCTTGTACATGAGACATAGTCGTACAACGTCACTGATCTTTGTGCTACTAAATTTGGATCTTTTCAGGTACATCGTTTAGATCGTGCTACTTCGAATCATTTTCCTCATGCTATGACAACAAGTAATATTGAATGGAGCCCGTGCCCTTTCCTATTTGAGAATTCCTGGCTTTCAACTCCATCATTTCGGCCTCTTGTGGAATCTTGGTGGGCAAACAACCCGGTTGTTGGTTGGCCTGGACACGGATTGATGATGAAACTCAAAGCTTAAAATTTTTCCTTCGTTCTTGGAATAACACTCAATTAGAGAGGCTACTAAATTACCAAATGTGGAGTAAAAACCTAACCTCCACATTTGTTCCGTCTCTCTTATACTTTTGATCAGAAAACATTTGTTTCGTCTCTCTTATACTTCTGATATTTTTGTTGCTGAAGCGTGGCTTTTTGATTCTAAGACTTGGGACTTTCATTTTTGACGTAAGTTTACTGAATCTGAAATTCAGGAATGGGCTCCTTTGTCTACAATTTTGTCCTATTTTAGATTTCGTATGGTGCTTGATTCATGGAGATGGACCATTGACCCGTCATCTACTTTTACTGTGAGATCTTTTATTGATGACTTGCCAGGTGCTCTTGAGCCTTTTGAAAGGGATTTTACTTCTGCTATATGGATGGATCATTTCCCCAAGAAAATTAAAATTTTCCTTTGGGAGATTAGCCATAAAGCCATTAACACTGCTGATAGTCTCCAGCTTTGTATGCCTTATATGTCTCTTTCTTCATCTTGGTGTATTATGTGTTGTGCTAATGCTAAGTCCCCTGCTCATCTTTTTATTCATTGTTCTTTTGCTTGGCAGTTTTAGGATCTCATTTTGGACGCTTTTTTATGGTCTACAGCTCTATCCAGCAATAGTTTTGACATACTTAAGTCTCTTATGGTGGGACACCCATTTTTTGGTTGCAAGAATGTTATTTGGTGGGCTATTCTTCGAGCTTTCTTATGGATTTTATGGGGCGAGTGTAATAGGTGCCTATTTCAAGATTCTTTTTCCTCTTTTACTTCTTTTTTTGACATTGTATAGTCCATGGCTTTTTATAGGTGTAAAATTGGGCACCCTTGAACTATACCGATCTGTCTTAGTTTTCAATTGGGGCTCTTTTTGTAATTACCTTTACGTGCTTGAGGTATCCCTTATTTCATTTTATCAATGAAATGTTTCTTATCTAAAAAATACTATGTTTTTGTGATGAAAATTTTGAAACTGATAAAATTGAATTAAGGAGGGTAAATATTTTTTTGGCTCTAAGTCTAATTTTGCTTCTCATTTTTTTCCGACTGGTAGATTGGTGTTTATTTTTTGTAGATAAGAAACATTTCATTGATAAAATGAAATTGGAGAAACCCGTAGCACTTATAGGTGATTACAAAGAGATTGCCAATTTGAAACTAAGAAAGATAAGCTATAGTTTTTGAAAGGGTGCCCAAATTTGCACCAATATTAAGCAGTAGACAATACAATGTCAAAAAAAGAGTAAAAAGATGAAACATAATCCTTAAAAATTCGCTTATTTCGCTCTCCCCTTAAACACCAAAAGAAAGTTCGAACGATAGCCATCCATGTAGTCTTTTTGCAGCCACGAAAAGGGTGTCCCACCAGAAGTGATTCAGGGATGTCTTTTATATTGATTGAAAGTGTAAAAGCTTCCAAGATATTTTATCAAAAATGTCGAGCAAAAGAATAGTGCACAAAGCAAAGAGATGAGCAGGAGATTCCTCATGTTTATGACATATAATACACCAAGATGGAGAAAGTGGCATACAAGGCATACGACGTTGAAGACGATCAACTGTGTTTATGGCATTATGACTAAGCTTCCAAAAGAAAATTTTTATTTTCTTTGGGTAATGATCCGACCAAATAACAGAATAAAGATACCTTGCAGAAAACTCAAGAGAACCTGTTAAATCATCTATGAGAGATTTCACAGAGAAAGTAGATGAGAAGTCAATAGTCCATCTCCAAGAATGTGGCACCAAACGAAAACGTACCGAGGCCAAAATAGTAGTCAAATAGGCCCATTCCTATATTTCAGATTCAGTAAGGTTTCGACGAAAGCGTAAATCCCAAGCTTCATTTGGTTCGTTCCACGCCTTTGCCATAGACAAATTCGTAAGTCCAGAAATACAGAATAAACGAGGAAAGTTTACAGCAAGAATACCTTCATTCAGCCAATGGTCTCTCCAAAAAGAAATGGTTGAACCTGTTCCAAGGCATCATTGAGTACGTGCAACTATAACATCAATGGTTTGGCAAATGTATCAAAGACTTAGGGGATCCCTGAACCATCCACAGCCAAACACAAGGAGAGTAATACTTAGCCACAACAAGTTTGTGCCACAACGCATCCTGTTCATGTAGAAACCTCCAAATCCATTTGGCCAGAAGGGCAAAATTTCGATGGCCAAAGTTACAATGCCTAGTCCACCCAAGAGTTTAGGACTTTGAGTAGTAGGCCAATTTACATTGTGCATTCCATTCTCCCCACCAGAACCATCCCAAAAGAAATCACGAATCAACTTTTTCAATCGGTGAACTACCTCTTTGGGAGCATGAAAAAGAGATAAGTAATAAGTAAGCAAACTCGAAAGAGTGGCTTGAATTAGAGTATGTCTACCACATTTGGAGATATAAGCATATTTCCAGTTATGATGTTTATGTTGAATCCTTTCAATAACTGGATTCCAAAAAGTATTCGACTTGAAGTTACCGCCGAGAGGAAGACCAAGGTAGGATGCATGTCACTGACCCCTTTTACACCTTAAAGCGGTTACCATCCAGTCAAGATCGTTCTCTGAGGAGTGAATCCCCAACAACTCACTCTTGGATAGATTATTAGAAAGACCATATGCATGTTCAAAGACACGAATAATTTCAAACAAGCAGATAAGAATCACAATCAGCAGTAGAGAAAAGCAAAGTATCATCAGCAGATTGCAAATGATTCAACACAAAATTTGAAGCACCAATTGGGTGAGTGCAATTAGTCCTTTTGACAGGCTATGGTCCAACAAACGACTTAAACAGTCAGCCACCTATATAAAAAGGAAAGGAGAATGTGGATCACCTTGTCTAATTCCTCTAGTGGGGATAATCTTTCCATGCGGTCTGCCATTAATACTGATGGACAAATTGGCACTGGAAATACAACCTTGGATCCATCAACGCCAAACCACTCTGAAACCTCTAGCATTAAAAATAGCATCAATGAACCCCTAATCAACAATGTCAAAGCTTTTTCAAGGTCGAGCTTAATAACCACACCCTTTATCCTATGGAAGAATCGAGTATTTAGTCTCTGTCAGTGAACCACTTAAGTTTGTAGCGCTGTCTCCATCGGATGTGTTCCTGAACAGTTAACTGCTCAATTTGATCTCTCAAAGATCCGCAATAGGTAATTGCTATGTTGTAGTTGTACTCTGTTGTCCTCACTAATCTAAACCTAGAAGTTGAGAGATGAGAGATGGCAACTTAAAGGCCTTCCGACATTGATTGTTGTTCCATGAGCGGAGAAATAATTTTAAAGCCTTCAGTTTCATCATCAAACCATGACCAGGCCGACTTGTTACTGGATTATTGACCACAAATCGTCAACAATATTTCGAAAAGATGGAGACTGAAGCCATGAATTTTCAAATCGGAAAGGACAAGGGCCCCATTCAATACCTTCTGAAATCAAAGCTAGAGGAAAATGATATGAAGTAACTTGATCTAAACAATGTACTTGAAAGTTGTCAAATTTAGTCATTCAAAAGTCAATAACCAAAAACCGATCAATCAAAGAACCATATTGAATATTTCCAGAGCTGGACCAAGTAAAGTTTGCCTTTTTTAGAGCAATATTCCGAAGATTATGACTCGCAATCCATTGGTTAAAGAGTCTCATATTGGATGTAATTGAATGATTATGTGATTTCTCCCAAGACCATCGTGTCACGTCAAAGGCACCTCTTATAAACGCGACGTAGCTGTTGTGAAGATGACATGTGTCTACTACACTGAATTGGTGATGTGGGTAGGGAGAAGACGAGAGCCTACATTGACATGAGGTTGTTCATGAACTACTTCACTAGTCTAGATTGGGGAAATATTCTATGGGAGAAGACATTCCCGGACTGCAACGAAGTTTGGTCACAAGGTCGATAACTAAAAGAAAAGAGTCAAGAATAATAAAAACTATATTATAAAATATAATCTATTAGGGTTTCTTCATGCATTTCAGGTAATAGCAAGAAATTAACTAGTTCGTGCGTTATGTTTTTAATATTTTGGTTTAGTAGCTAAGTCGTTTTACTTGATTACAGTTGTGGGCCTACGAGATAATATCGACCGTGTCTTGAAAATTTGCTACCCCACTAAACAATTACAAAATTCCTCGTTTCTTGAGATGAGAATGTACGTACTCCCTACCCACCAAGACACTGTAAAAAGACGTGTTTGAGATCGACGAGGTATGCAATTACTTATTAAGTAGTGAATGATAGACTATTAGGACATGAATTCATTAATGGTTTTTTCATTAATGCAATTGGTGATCACATCCAGATTGGTGATGTTTGAGGAAGAGGAGCGATATAGAGACACTTCGATCCACGAAAAAGTAGTCTATGGGCTCACCGATGATAGGATGAGCATCAGAGTCGTTCAGTAGTAAAGATGATCACACTCCTTCTCGGGCTATCGATGACCGAGAGGAGGTCTCTTTTAACCAAGAGTGTAGGTCACGTGAAGACTACACGAACCACGAGGAGCATACACATCACTTGGTGCCAACTTTCTTGCATGAACAAGATACACATCAATATGATGGTCAACAACAGGACCATAAGACACTCCATTCTGATGTCCAGACTCGATCGAAATTCACGAGAGTTGGTCCTTTCCGTGGAGTGTTGACTGACTTGGTTGAGAAGGTCACATCAATAGAGAGGAAGCTAGGGGACGTTCAGTCAGACCTAGGATCTTTGAAAGCTGACGTGACCGAGATGAAGTCTAACCTGCAACACATCGCTGACTTCATCATCAACTTCTGTCCGATTTGTATAACTTATTAATGTCATATATTATAATGTTTTGGGTCAGTAACTTAACACAATTATTTTTATTTGCAGGGCGATACTGGATTATCCAATGACTTCCAAAACATGACCAGGAGTCCAATACACCTCTATGACCACGAGTTCAATATACTCCAATTGGACTGGGTGACATATAGGGTGTGTTCTTAGACACACTTCACAACATTTTCCTAAGCAAGTCTTAGGCTTATCTTGAGGCTCTAATTGGTTTTCTTCATCTTCTTCTTGTCGAACTTGTTCTTGTTCTTCTTCTCGATCTTTGTTTTCCTCTTCTCGAACTTCTTCTTGAATTGCTTCAAGATCTTCTTCAACTTCTTCTTAAATTGTTTCAAGATTAGATCTAAATGTCATGTCTGCTCATCCCATTGTTCAAGGCATCCACTAAGAATATTAAAAGAGGAACCTGCAGTTGTACGTAAAACTCCGTGCCTTTGGCTCACAACATCTAGTGGGATCCTAACTCTCCTCCTTGGGCTCCTTCTTCTTGACGTCGACCCCGTATACATTGCTGAGTAAGTCCTTTAAAGACGTAGAATAATCTTCTAAAACTGCATAAGGTAAAACAAACATACATCAGAAAAAATATGATCAAGATTATTTATGTTATGTATTTCAAGGTAAAAGAAGTCTATCTATAAGCACAAAAGATTTATATATATTCCATAACTAATAGAATGCAGTAAAAAACACAAAAAATTCATCAACCCAACAACTAATGTTTTATCAAAGTAAAGAGAGCAATACTAGGTAATAACAATCAAATACAATTGGACAAAATGCATAAACAAAAGCAACATAACTTATAAACTTACACAAATAACTAAACAAATTTATCAAACGATAGCACTTCAACACATATTCTAAAATTTCATGGTTTGGTGAGTTTGTATTAGGCACCTATCAAAGTTTTGGCAAAACTTCACCTTCCCAAACAGAGGGGCCAAACATCATCTTCTTCAATATGTAAGACCACATATTCCACACCCTTTGAAAGTTCAAGCATGCGCTCGTGCGTGTAGACGGAATCCAAACATCCAGACACCTAATTGTGCTTCCACTGCATGTTTCACCGCATCTTCTCGTACTTGCACCAACAATTCAGAATCAACTTATATTTTGAAGTAGACACGTTAAAGGAATTTGAAATTGAACTTTCATAGTGTGGAGTCTGTGGTCTTTCCTATTGAAGAAGAAAATGTTTGCCCCCTCTGTTTGGGAAGGTGGAGTTTTGCCAAAACATGATAGCTGCCTAATACTAACTCACCAAACCATGACATTTTAGAATATGTGTTGGAGTGCTTTGGTTTGATAAATATGTTTAGTTGTTTGTGTTTGTAAGTTTATAAGTTATGTTGTTTTTGTTTATGCATTTTGTCCAATTGTGTTTGATTGTTATTACCTAGTATTGCTCTATTTGCTTTGATGAACATTAGTTGTTGGGTTGATTAATCTTTTGTACTTTTTACTGCGTTCTATTAGTTATGGAATATGTATAAATGTTTTGTGTTTATAGATAGATTTCTTTTGCCTTGAAATGCCTAGCATAAATAATCTTGATCATATTTTTTCTAACGTATGTTTGTTTTACGTTATTGCAGTTTTAGAAGATTATTCTACGTCTTTAGAGGAATTACTGTACAATGTATACGAGGACGAAGGTGCCCAAAGAGGAGAGTTAGGATCCCACTAGGTGTTGTAAGCCAAAGGCACAGAGTTTTATGTAGAATTGTAGGTTCCTCTTTTAATATTTTTAGTGGGTGCCTTGAATAATGGGATGAGCAGACATGACATTTAGATCTAATCTTGAAGTAATTCAAGTTGAAGAAGATTTTGGAGCAATTCAAAAAGAAGTTCGAGAAGCAGAAGACAAAGATTAAGAAGAAGAACAAGAACAAGTTTGACAAGAAGGAGATGAAGAAAACCAATTAGAGCCACAAGGTAAGCTTAAGACTTGTTTAGAAAAATGTCGTGAAGTGTTTATAAGACTACACCCGTATATGCTACCCAATCCAATTGGGGTGTATTGGACTTGTGGTCATAGGGGTGTATTGGACTCGTGCTCATGTTTTGAAAGTCATTGGATGGTCCAGTATCGCCTTGCAAACAAAAATAACTGTGTTAAGTTACTGATCCAAAACATTATAATATATGACATTAGTGAGTTATGCAAACCCGACAAAAGTTGGTGATGAAGTCGACGATGTGTTGCAGGTTGGACTTCATCTCGGTCACGTCAGCTTTCAAAGATCCTAGGTCTGACTGAACGTCCCCTAGCTACCTCTCTACTGACGTGACTCTCTCAACCAAGTTAGTTAACACTCCACGGAAAGAACCAACTCTCGTGGATTCTAGTTGAGTCTAGACATTAGAATGGAGTGTCTCATGGTCCTGCTGTTGACCATCATACTGATGTGTATCTTGTTCATGCAAGAAAGTAAGCACTGAGTGATTTGTATGCTCTTCGTGGTGCGTGTAATCTTCACGTGACTCATACTCTTGGTTAAAGAGGCCTCTTATCGGTCATCGACAGCCCGAGAAGGAGTGCGATCATCTTTACCTCTCAATGACTCTGACGTGCTCATCTCATCATTGGTGGGCTCATAGACTACTCTCTCGTGGACCAGAGTGTCTGTATACAACTCCTCTTCCTTAGACATCACCAGTCTGGGTGTGATAACCAACTGCATTAATGAACAAACCATTAACGAATTCATGTCCTAATAGACTATCATTCAATACTTAATGAGTAAGTGCATACCTCGCGGTTTTAAATACGTCTTTTTGCAGTGTCTTGGTAGGTAGGGAGTACGTATATTCCTATCTCAAGAAACAAGGAATTTTGTAATTGTTTAGCCAGGTTGCACACTTTCCAGCCACAATCGATATTTTCTCGTAGGCCCACAACTGCAGTCAAGTAGAACGACTTAGCTACGAAACAAAAATATTAGAAACATAACGCACGAACTAGTTAATTTCTTGCTATTACCTGAAATGCATGAAGAAACTCCGACAAATTATATTTTATGATATAGTCCTTATTAGGGTCTTGACCCTTTTCTTATAGTTATCGGTCTTGCTGACCAAACCCTGTTGCAGTCCCTGGAATGTTTCTCCCATAAACTATTTTTCCAATCTAGACTAATGAAGTAGTCCATGAACAACCTCATGTCAATGTAGGCTCTCGTCTTCTCTTTACCCATCATCGCCAATTCAGTGTAGTAGACGCATGTCATCTTCACAGCGTCTACATCGTTTTCGAAGTCCATTAGTTTGTACTCCGCTTCAAGGGCAGTATTGTGAATACCCTTGGTGATAGGCTTCTTGTAGTACCTTAGGACTGTGTCTTCCAGTTGACACTCAGCTCTTGAAGCCGGTTCTATATTGGGTGCCAGCCACAACCTCCTGACCAGTAAGAAATCATCGTTCATGAAGGGCATGATCGTGTCATTTAAGTCAAATTTCATGGCATCCTTTCTATTGTCTTTCACTTTTCGTAGTAGGATGTAATGTACGAGGGGACTGTTCAAATTACATCCATATCAACGAATCGGCCGAATACGGTTTTTCTGAAAAGAGCAAGCTGTGTAGGTGTAAACTTGATGGCCATTGAAATGTGTATAGACAAACCGGTAGCTTGGCCAAGAAAACGATCCTTGACATCAATCTTGAATTGCCTAGCCATACTGCACAGGAAACAAAATGAAAAACATTAGAATTTGCCCCTGAAAAATCCTCGATGCACGTTACTCAATGTACTCACTACACGTTACACGCTATACTCGCTACTCGATTCACGCGTTACACGCTGCTCGATTGACGCTAACCATTGCTGTAAAGATCAAGTCAATGCCCATCGTTGCTCCTAAAAGATCCTGCTATCCACTATAATCGGTTAATTGCACTCGGATTCAAGTTCCCTCACTTTTAACCAGATCAGACCCCAGAAATCCTGCTATGCACTATAATTATTATGTTTTTTCCTTACCATCCTCAAAAGTAAAATTTTTTAGAGGCTCTCCTTGTCACACCTCAGGCGCTCCATCCAAAAAGGATTGTACTTCAGATTTGGACTCTCCTTTTAGCGTGAGTAGTGTTGAAGATAATCATTTGGGAATGCAAAATGAGGTAGAGGAACACTCTTTGAAGGATCCCTTGGAAATTGATCTCAATGTTTGAAGAGGAATTAAATGATGGAAATCTTGCCTCCGAAAACCCCCTTCAATCCAAGCATTTCGAAATTCTAGATCTAAAGTCGATAGTAGAAAAATGCAATCTCGTTTTCGTTTGAGACCTGACTTTAGTCACTTTTTGTTCCTTTCATTGGCTTCTTTGTGAGGTTTGAAGGATGCAGTTTCTAATTTCTCCTTTAGATTCTTTGAAGAAGCTAGGCTCAAGATTTGTTTCCAACAGTTTCATCATTAAACTTCTTTAGCAGCCCCTGGTTTTCATCTTAGTGAAGTTTTCAGAAAAGGTGCTTGTTATTTCCTCGACGTAACCTCTTCGCTCCTTGATGCTTTTGTTGGGTAACATATGTTAGTTATCGGTGTTTCGGTAAAGTTGGTTGTTCGCTTTATCCTTTCTCGTCAAGCGAAAGTTTGGTTTCCTCTTGTTGAAGAGCTCAAAGATTCTTTGCAGTTTGTTGTTGTGAAATTAGTTAGCAAGTCTCCTTGGGCTCAAGATCAATTTTGTCTCTCTTTGGTGTTCCATTTGCATTCTCTTTGAATCTATTAGTGTGCATTTCTCTCCCGGAATTTGGCCTCTTATTGTAAAATCAGCGTTTATATTGGTTGTTCCTTTGCCTTTTTATTTATTTATTGAGTTTTAGGAGTTTTTTGGCTTGATTAGTTTTTGTTGTCTTTTTTGTTACTTTTCTCAACTCACATTGTTGTAAAATTAGTATTTAGATTGGTTGTTCCCATGCTTGCCAAACCATCTCAAAATCTCCAATAAGCGAGTGAGGTAAAAAATCGAGAGTTTCTTCTTATAAGAGAGCTTTATATTTCTTAATAAGAAAGAAAGTTTGTAACTCCTATTTTATATAGTGAATTCTTCTATCCTTGCTTGTGGTTTTTACCTTAATTTGTTTAGGGGTTTTCCACGTAAAATCTGTGTGTTCTATTTTCTCCCTTCTTCATCATTATTATTATTATCAATCTACTTTAGTTTCAATCTTACTCTATACGATCACAGTCTGTACTTTCAAAAAGTAGTATCAGAGCCTGACTTAATTTTGGGTGTTGATATCTACTTATCTTATGCTCTGTGGTTGCCACTAATAGGTGGATCCTCCACATCAAAAAATAAGTAAGATATTTTTCACCTTTATTAAAAGGCACGACTAGGGATTGTTTATAGTTCTTTAAGTAATGATGACAAAGTTCGAGATTGAGAAGTTCAACGGAAATAATTTCTCGTTGTGGAAGTTGAAGATGAAAGCTATCTAGATGACAACATGTGGAACGAGATGGATGGTAATGCTATGACAAACATTCATCTACCATTAGCTGATAATGTGTTGTCAAGCATTGAGGAGAAGAAAATTGGAAAGGAGACTTCAGACCATCTCACAAAACTGTACGAGTCCAAATCACTTCACAACAAGATTTTCCTTAGAAGAAGTTGTATACTCTTCGAGTGTCAGAATCTACATCAATGACAGAGCACATGAACACATTGAATACTCTATTTTCTCAACTCACATTATTGGATAAAATAGAGTCAAATAAACATGCAGAACTTCAACTTCAAAGTCTTCTTGATTCGTTTGTCAACTTGGCATCAATCTGAAAAATAATACTTTAACTGACTATCTAAGCTTTGATGATGTTGGTGTTGCTGTCCTAGAAAAGGAAAACCAACGCAAGAACAAAGAAGATAATTTGGTAAGTTCACAACAAGCAGAAGCCTTGACAGTGACAAGAGGTAGATCAACGGAACGCAACTCAAGTGGGAGCAAAAATCAAGGAAGGTCAAAATCAAGAAGTAAAAAGAACATGAAGTGCTACAATAATGGAAAAAAGGGACATTTGAAGAAGGATTGTTGGAATCTAAACAAGAAAGGTTCTAATCCTCAGGGAAATGTAGCAAGCACCATAAATGAAGATGATGCCTTGTCTTGTGAAGTAGTAACAACTATGGAGGATAGAAAAAGAATGGTTGATGTATGGTTCTTCGACTCAGGTGCCACTTATCACATGACCTCTCGTCGAGAATGGTTCCATTATTAGGAACCTGTCTCTGGAGGATTTTGCGTTCAGTTGTAATGATCGTGCCTTGAAGATTGTCAGCATTGGAACTATCAAGTTAAAGTTCCATGATAATACTGTTCGCACGATTCAACAAGTGCGACATGTAGAAGACCTGAAAAAGAACTTGCTCTCATGAGGTCAACTTGATGATCTTGATTGCAAAGTTGTACTTGAGGAGGGACTTATGAAGGTAATCCAAGGTGCGCCAATACTTATGAAATGAAGAAAGGTGAATGCAAACTTGTCATGTTAGAGGGAGAAACTTTGCAGGAAGGAGAAGCATCTGTTGCTTCAAGTTGTTCTGGTGAAAAGCTCTCGATGATGTGGCATCGTAAACTGGGGCAGATGTCTGAACAAGGATTAAAAGTACTTGCAGAGCAGAATCTTCTCCCAGGACTCACTAAGGTGTCTCTACCCTTTTTTAGCATTGTATTACAAGTAAACAACACAAATTAAAGTTCAATACATCAAATTCTAGAAGTAAAGTGATTCTAGAATTGGTTCATTCTGATGTTTGACAATCACTGGTTACATCTCTAGGAGGAGCAAGGTACTTGTTGAATCATGCAAACAGTATTATCATGGAACTTCAACTTGATAGTTCCAATGCCGACAATCTTCAAGGCATGATCATTACAACTGAACACAGATCCTCCAGAGACAGGTTCCTAATAATGGAATCATTCTCGATGAGAGGTCATGTGATAAATGGCTCTTGAGTCAAAGAACCATACATCAACCATTCTTTTTCTGCCTTGTGTAGTTGTTACTGCTTCACAAGACAAGGCACCACCTTCATCTATGGTGCTTGCTACATTTTCCTAAGGATTGGAATCTTTTTTGTTTAGATTCCAACAATTCTTCTTCAGATGTCCCTTCTTTCCACAATTGTAGCACTTTCATGTTCTTCTACTTATTGATTTTGACCTTCCTTGATTTTTGCTCCCACTTGAGCTGCGTTCCGTTGATCTGCCTCTTGTCACTGCCAAAGCTTCTGCTTGTTGTGAACTTACCAACTTATCTTCTTTGTTCCTGTGCCGGTATTCCTCTTCTAGGACAACAACACCAACTTCATCAAAGCTAGATAGTCAATTAGAGTATTATTTGTCAGATTGATGACAAGTTGATTACACGAATCAAGAAGACTTTGAAGTAGAAGTTCTGCACGTTCATTTGGCTCTATTTTATAACCCAACGATGTGAGTTGAGAAAATAAAGTATTCAATCTGTTCATGTGCTCTGTCATTAATGTGGATTCTGACATTCGAAGGGTATATAACTTCCACTTAAGGAAAATCTTGTTGGGGAGTGATTTGGCCTAATACAGTTTTGTGAGATGGTCTCAAATCTCCTTTGCAGTTTTCTTCTCCTCAATGCTTGACCACACATTATCAGCTAATGCTAGATGAATGCATGTCATAGCATTCCCATCCATCTTGCTCCACTTGTTGTCATTTGTGATCTCCGCTGGCCTCTTATCAATGGCTTCAAGGCAATTATCTTTTCTCAAGATAGCCTTCATCTTCAACTTCCACAACTGAGAAATTAGTTCCGTTGAACTTCTCAATCTCAAACTTTGTCGCTATTACTTCTATCACGAACTACAAACAATCTTCCATCGTGCCTTTTAATAAAGGTGAAAAATATCTTATTTATTTTCTGATGTGGAGATCCACCTATTAACGACAATCATAGAGCATAAGATAAGTAGATATCAACACCCCAAATTAAACTTGGCTATGATACTAGTTTTTTATAAATACAGACTGTGATCAAATAGAGTAAGATTGGAACTAAAGTAGATTGAGAATAATAATAATGATGAAGAAGAAGGGAGAGACTAGAAAACAAATAGTTTACGTGGAAAATCCCTAAACAAAGTAGGGTAAAAACCACAGGCAAGGATAGAAGAATTCACTATATAAATTAGGAGTTACAAACTTTCTTGCTTATTGAGAATTACAAAGCTCTCATTTTGTAACTCTTGTTCCTATTGTACTTTGAGTTTTTATTATCTCTTTTTATATATCAATATAAAGATATGTATCTGTTTTTTTTAAAAAAAAGAGAAATACAAAGCTCTCTTATAAAAGTTCTGGTAGATGGCGATTGGTTTGGATGATATTCCACAAGACGATTTCAGTAAGGAATTTTTGAGATGGAGATTGAAGATGGTGATGAAACTACTGATGATATTAATGAGAATTCTAGTGAGGTACGATTTTTTTTTTTTTTTTAGGCTGGATTAAAAAACTTGAACGTATCAAAAAAAGGAAAAAAGAAAAAAAGAAAAAGAAAAAGAAGGATATTTCTTCACCTAATGTGACTTTAGAAAAATTGAAGACAATAAATTGTAGTCTTAGTCAATCCTATTAATGATAATAGTAGTGATGTTATAGATATCATTTTAAAATAATTTTATGTAAGTGGTATTGAACGGGTTAGCATTTTATACTTTTGTGACTTAATATTTATAATATTACTGGGTCATATCAATTTAAGCTGTGAAAAATGTTTTAAACTAATTTTGAGGCTTATGCCTTACCTCTTCCAGAGGAAAAGCCTCAAGACTACCTTAGTCTTTCATAGGAATTTGGCATTTGATTCATTATACTATACACTTTTATGTTTAAATGTTAGTCTTCTGGTATATAAAGTAATGGGTCTGACTTCTGAAGTATATTCCTTGCCTTGAAGCTAATTGTCTTTTGGGTCTACAAAGTTTATACATCTCAATGCTTCGTTTAATTCATGCCATTATTTTCTTGGCTTAATTCAAGTTTATTTTGCTAGCATCCAAGAGAACTAAGTCGTCAGAGCTTAGGTGGAAATGTAATTGCTGAAACGTTAGATAGCTTGATTGTTCTAACATTTGAACTTCTTGAATCATGTGAACGTGATGGACGATTGAATGAGGTACTTTGTGTAGTTCATTAAATTTCCTTTCTTTGTTCCCAATTACTTTGTTTTATTCTGCAAATGAGAATTTTTCCCATGTTCCTTTAATGTGGAGGTTAGGTTTTTGACATTATTCTCCTATCAATCCAAAGAACTGTTCGGACTGCTTAAAAGTCTAAATTCACCCAGGTAATAACTTGCCATTGCCATAATTCTCAATATTTGTTACTCTGATTTAGTGTGCTCTCATTTTATATCATTTTTCTTGTTTATGGAGATGGAATGACTTACTTGTTTTGCTATTTCTTGGCAGTTTGTCATATTCTATACTTGTGCATTAGATCCTTAAGTTTGTGGTGCAAGATTTGCCATTTGGTTAGCAGATATGTTTGTTTCCTGAAATGATCCTCCGCTTACAAGGTACTAGCAATTCATTAGAAACTCTCTCTCTCTCTCTTGGATAAAAAACAAATTTTGTTAGTTAATTCTGTCTTTGAAAGCTATGTTTCGCTAGCGTTGGAAAGATTCATAAATGATCTGAATTTGGGATCAACATAGTTAGTTTTGCCTCTGCATTTTATAACACTTGCTTTAAATTGAATCTACAATTACTAGTGTGGGGATTTTTTTTCATGTCTCCCATTGGGTTTCAATTTCGAAGATCTTTGTAATTATTCTATGAACTTGGTTTTTTGTGTCTGTGTATTCTTTCATTTTTCTCAATGAAAGTTGTGGTTTTCGTGAAAAAGAAAAAAGAAAAGAAAAAAATCTATCTATACATAAATAAAAATAAAAGAAATCCTTCTCTAAATAGAAAAATGTGCACCTGCATGAGCCTAACAAACTTGTACTACCGCAGAGGTTTGGATGTTTGTGATTTGAGAGGGAAGAAAGCAAGTAGTTAGTAGTTACTTAGGAATTCTATCTGATTTGTGTCAATGGTTCAGTAACCTTGTACATGAGATATAGTTTTACAACGTCAGACTGTCTCACACACTTGTGGCCCCCTGTTTGAACCTGGGTTCAAGTGCATGTTTTCAATTTTTGTATATAAAAATAAAATAAAATAATATATTCTTTTAAGCCTGGTTTGAGCCTATGCTCAAACATGTTTTCCTTTAATTCTATTAAAAAAATGAAATAAAATAATATATGTTTGTGATATTGTGCAGGATGAGTGCTGTTTCATATCTTGCGATTATTTGTCTCGTGGGAAGAGTTTCTGTCAACTTCTTTATCTTTGGTTACTCCTATATTGAAAAGGTTATCTTGCCAACTTCAACTATGTTTCTTTGATGAAAACTTTGAAACTGATAAAGTTGAATTAAGAAGGGTAAATATTTTTGGGTCTAAGTCTTCTCATTTTTTTCAGACCGGTGGATTGGTGTTTAGAATATTGAAAAACTCTGGATGTTGATCCAAACCCAAAGGCTCATAAAGTATTTTATTCTGGTTGCCAGGTATACAATGCTTGGACTCCTTTTTGCTAGACTAAGGCACGTGGGATTTTTTGAAAAAGGGGAAAATAACGATTATGTTTTTGGAAGTGCTGTTATTTGTACTTTTCAGTTATGATTATGATGACTTAGATTTTTGTTTTGTTAAAACTAGGAAACAGATTTTACTGATTTTAATAACTCACGCACCCTTTATGGTTTAGGGTTTAGGCATTATGTGGAGATACCTCATGTCCCCCTCTTTTTGTATCTTTCTCTTTGATAATGAAAATGGTGTTTTAAAAAAAATCTCTTTACATCATAGTCATTTTTGTTGCTTTTGAATGTAAATTATTTTTATATTGACTTAGATTTAAGCCTGTTATTAATCTTTTTTAAAAAGTTCAGCTGGGAGGAATGGAGCGGTATTTTTCTCGACATTTCCCACTCCAACCTCACTAACATGAAACACAAATTTAACATATGAGATTATCGTTATCTAATATCCTCTCACTGAAATACAAGGGGTCAACTGGCAAACTCTAAAATGACTATTATTTTATTATTATTATTATAATTATTTTAAATTCTCCCTTGTTGAACCCTAAAGAAATGAAACTGTACTTTGAAATATTGTTTCAATTCTCAACACTTTGAATTGATTCTTGGAGGTTGAATTTCATGGATGTTTAGTCAATTGGAAAACTAGCAGTTTTTTGTTTACTAGATTTAGAATTTTTTTTATGAGTTCTTTTCCATAGGCTATAATGTGTGTGCTTTGCTTCCGGATGAGGTCCATTTTGGAGACTCCACGTCTGAAGTCACAACTTCTGCTTATGCCTATAGGTTCAGTCTTGACGCATAGATTAAACCCACTGAAGGTGGGTAACTGGTTGAACCTTGATCTTTAGTGGTTTTGTTTTGTTATAAAGTTGTTTGTTAGTTGTTCCTTGTCCTTGAAATCAATGTTTATGTTCTGAAAACCGAGTAATCGTATGGAACTATGAGATGTCTGAGGCATCAAAAAATTCACTCTTCAATTAATGCGATAAAAATATTTATCTTCCTCATGAACATTATACCCAGGCATTAAGTTACAATTGTTTGGTAGCTCACATTTTGGCCTTGAAGCTTTACATCTTTAATTTGTAATCGCAACTCCTCTCCAGTGTCTCATAATATTCGAAACTACAATTCTGTGCTTTCTGCTATAGTCGCTATGCTTTGTCATTAACCTCCAAAAGGATTTTACTGTCTGAAGCCCTGTTCTGTGCAATTTTCTTTATGTGCATATTAATTGAACTTTTTTTTGTTTAACAGGTTTGCCTACCATCTACTGTTGAGGAATTTCTTTGGCAGGCAAAAGTTGCTAATTTATTTTCACCATCAGAGACTTTTATATACAATGGTTTGCTGGAGTCTGAATATTCTAGGACTTGATCTTCTTGAATATTCAATGGTTTGCAAAAGTTGCTAAACATGTGACAGGTTTTCACTCCTTAGTCTTGATCTTCTTTATTTTCTTTTAAGACAACAAAGGAGAGAAAGGGATAGATAAAACCATAATAAATATGGATGCACTCAGAAAAACTATAGAAGCACTTAGAATTACAAGTTAATATCATATTGCCTGCTTTTTGTGGATAGATTGCTTTATATTCAAAATTATTGAAAGGAATGAGTGAACGCCTGAGAACTTGAAGGTGTAAGAAATAAGAATATTTCGTTTGATTTTTTTTTTTTTTTTTTTGGAATTATTAACTCATGTTTTGTTATTCCCCTTTGTTTACGAAGATATCTACGGCCACATTTTGTTTATTGGTCGATGGTCAGACCTACTTATGATGAAGAAGAAGAATACATGGTGCAGAGATTTTTCCAATTGAGGAAAACCTTATGGACAATGAAGCAATGGCAAGAAGCTGCGACTACGGAGATACTGATGAATTTGATTCTGCCTTAAACAGAATGTCCACCACACCAAGAAATTCTCTTCGGTACTGGCGAGATTTTGTTCAAATGCCCTCACGAATCCGGCCCTCGATGAGTCCAGAATCTTTGTGATAGAAGATCTCACAGTTTGAATAATTAACTAGATTTGCAAGTGAGAATGGCTGGGCTGGCATATTTCCTTTTTCTAGCTTTGCAGCACTTGGAAGTTTGATTATTGCCTTTGCTATTCTTAATGCTCCAGTCTTGTAGTAGTTTGCAGTAAATGATCATCTTGAAAGTATTTAAACTTTAAAAAACCTTACTCTAAAATGTTCTTTTATCTTTCAAAAGTTACTGCTTCATTTGCTTTGTCCTACAACCTTTCTCTTTCAGCTCTTATTATTTGGTAAACTTCCTCAAATCTTGCAAGCATCAACCTATCTTGCATATGAATTAGCTGCACATGGAAGGTACAAAATTCTTCAAAAAAGAAAAAAAAAAGCTTTAAAGTTTCATATGCTTATCTGTCTCTATAATGCCTTCACATCATTTTCTTTGAATTTTGCCATCATATTATTTATGTCATTGTTCTACAAGGAAACATAACATGAATCTCTGACAAAGTAATTTGGTTATCAGGATATTTTACAGTAATAAATGAACTTACAAATTGCAAGGTCGGGCATTGAATTCATGGGTATTAATTGTGATGAGTTATGGGTCATCAAGGTTATCGCCAAGAAATATGATTGCAATGTGCATTGGCAATTTGGCCATGCTTCTCGTTCCTTTTGGCAGCTCATAATGGACAAACTTGATAAAAGATTAACCACCATGGCAACACAATCACCTTTCTAAAATGAGGAGGGATGATCCATATAAAGGTAAATCTGTCACTAATCATATAAATCACAGATTGAATCAGTTGTTTAAGAAATAATGTTTAGGGTAAATTTGTCACTAATCCTATTGTTACGTATAAATAATGTTTAGAAGCTTAAAATTAAAACCCAACATTATATATATTTTTGGTGAAAAATCTTGAGGGGTAAGAAAAATCTCTTCAGGTGTAACCCTTATAAAATTGGTGGAGTCAGAAAGCTTTATGACAGTATTTAATTAATATTTCAAATGTAACTAGGTCATTTGTTCTAGCTATATAGGTATCATAGATTTTCTAATACTCAAACTAGTTAAAATCCAATTATTAATTATGTTTTTCATAATCCGGGTGAAAATAATTTGTTTAAGTTTATAGGTTAAAATACTACTTTGGTTCATAAACCCTGTATCATATTTTGGTTCCTAAACTATTAAATACGTCTATGTTGGTCTCCAAACTTTTGAAAAAAACTTACTTTGGTCTTTATCGTTAGAATTTCGTTAACTCTCTCACGGAATGATGATGCGATTTCTATATTTAGATAATTGGGTTATACATTATTCATCATATTAATTAAATTGATAAATAACCAAGAAATCTTGCTAATTTATTATATAATTCTTTTACGCTAAAAGAGAAACATAATTAATACACTTGAATCAAATAAATCCTAATTAAAAACTAATTTTGTTCTTTTTTTTCCCTCCAAAGCTTAAATCTCTCACATCCCCTCTCAGTTTCCTACCCTTTACTTATTTATTTTTTTAATTGAAATTTAGAAGCAAATCAAAAGAAAACATTAAGTAAAATAAAATTAAAAAAAATTTAAAACTGACATATTAGTGTTAACATCTATGACAAGGTAAAATAAACTAGAAAAATAAAATAAACTCTACGAAATTATAACCCCTCCATAAAAGGAAGAAGAAAGAATTGGATGAATTGCATCTAACATATAAGCTGAGAAAATGAAATAGAATGATAATATGCCAAAATGGTGACGATCAAATTCTTGAAGACTACATCACCATATGTTTGAGCCTTTAGCTACTAGTTCTAATGACCTTTTTTCTCCTTTCTCCCATATCCAATTAGTAGAGATCGAGATGGGGAGACTCAAAATAATACAAATGCGCATTTCCTCTCTGAATCGAGAGGTATCAAATCGAAGTAACATAAGTCATGTATTTTAATTGAAGTGATTACTGGGAGAACAAAGTGGATTGTTGAGCCAATTCTAGCATGAGAGGACCAAAGGGACATAACAATATTGGATGCATTCCTTTGCTAGAACGGCATCCGCCCATCTTAATTGATGAGTCTTCGATCAGTAATCTCGTACTCTCGATCGGCTCGAAGCACTAAGTTATCCATGTTCCGGCTCATTCGTATGCTCATCCTATTCATGCCATAAGAACTTGTAATAAACCCTAATTTCAAACCATCCTCTTACCGAAAACTTTGGATATCAGTTCGAAGGGCGTGTCGAACACCGAAAGTGAAGTTGCTCCTACCCATAGGAGCATCCGCCTTTTTTAGGGAGATCGAGAAGAGGAAATCAGGTGTGAGGTCTGAGGTCAACGGTAATATATCACCTTGCTTTAATGAGAGTACTCGTTCCATTAGGAGCTTCACCCAGCCGAGCTAGGCTACTTCCCTAATGAAACTAATAAAGTATGAAGGTAAGAACTTTTAATAAATAATATAAAGTGAGTATCAAATTTCGTTAGCAAGCATTGGCGATAAACAAATTTCTTGATTAAATATTAGATCGATTCGGTCGATTCTTCTTAGGCTGACGAGAATAGGCTCAGGCGCGAATCCTGTTGTTAAGCGTTAGAAAATTTTCAATCTTAAGCAGCCAATTTTTCCTAGTATAGCCGTCATTGGATTACACCATTCCATTATTAGTTATGGGCTTGTATAAGGTATGCTTCGCCCCCATTCCGAAAGGGATACGACGCGAGATGATGATGGGTTAACTACGACTAGTGCAACTCGTGGAACTGCTGCTTTCGCTCGGTCAAAAAGAATAAATCTTGAAACTGTTCTTTGGATAAACAACTAGATTTTGATCTTCTACTTCATTCCTATCTGCTTCGTGGATTAAGCGTTGGTGGTGCCTCCCCCACTGCTTATTAGTGGGGTTCGAATAGAGGCACAAGAGTTGCTGACTTCACTCAGGTGGAGACTGCAATTATGGCTCGATCGAATATCCAAGAGATGACTTGTATACCAACAGTACTGTAGCTAGTTCAAAAGAGGGTGGATCAATAATAGTAACTCAAACAGGCTCCAAAGGAGTATAGCTTTGTTGGGGGTGAACTTACTGCTCCTGGCTTTCCTCATAGGGGTAGACGACTGATTCTTAGTAAACTCGGTTGGCTTCCTCTACTTTGGTGGTGGGCCAAGCACTGATGAGGACAAAGGCTAGATAATGTCTCCCCAACTAGCTTTTACCCTGGTCATAGAGTCAACAATAGATTCGGTTGTTCTTCGACTTTTTGTTTTGGAATTAAAGAGTTGCAAATCTTCTTTTACGATAGTTAAAAAAGAAAAAATTAAGAAGAAAAAACCGGTTGGCTATTCCTTCAACAATAACAAAAAAGGAAAGAAGGGGCTTTTTAAGACACTAACAGTTGTAAGATCAGACAAATCCTCTTTCTTCAAATTGGAGATTTCTGTCTGCTGTTAGAAAGATGATACCTCTGCTACAATCAAGTGGTGATCCTCCAAGTACCATACACATGAGTGAAAGATAGAGACCTACCTTGCTCAAAAGATCAGAAAATCCTTGTGCTTCAAACTATGTGTAAATGGAATGTTTGTTGTAAACCCTCTTTCAAAGCTGTGACGAAAGAAATTCTATAAGATGGGCGTGCATTCGGGATTCCCGTTTTCGATACCAAATTGGATTCCTAATCATCTATGATAAGTCGATCCAAAAAGGGAGAAATGAGTCGCAAAATAGATTGATCCTGGAAACTAGTTCCCAGTTTGGATAAGAGGCAAGATTGAGAAATTCTAGTCGTCGACTGCCGAACGACAAGAAGCAGGAGTCCTCTTATCTGCCTAGAAAGATTCTCAAAGACTTTATAATATTATTAAAATCAATCCCCAGCCAACTTGACTTTTGAATATATAGATCAAAACTCTGTACAATATCAGAAAACCATGATCTAGCTAACACCATTTGCTAGAAAGTCCTGGATTTATATACAATCTGAATTTAAGAACAATATAGCTATTAATTCTATTAATAATACTATCTCTATAAAAAACACCCTGTCTGAAAATCATACTGTTCCTTTGCTGCCACTAAAAATATATAGTTGCCTGAAAAGCAACTCTTCGAATGCCGCTGGTCAAGCTTGAACCTGTGGTTTTCCTACAGAAATTGCTTACATGTCTAGTCCAAGAACAAGCTAAGTTTCTCATGCTACATCTTTCCAAAACAGTAGACCAAATATTCTTACTGTAAATACATTCAAACAGCAAATGACTAACAGATTCAGAGGCAACATTACAAAAGGTGCAAGAATCTGAATTCACAATACCCCATCTGTACAGTTTAGCTTTGACTCTAAGACTTATTCATAACCATCCAGGAAACAAAAGCATGACTACGGATGTGCTTCTTACCCCAAACAAGCTTAAACCAAGGAATAGTATTACCAGGAAGATTCAAGAGCTTAACTGTCTTAGCAACTGAAAACTTACCTCCATCGTGAGGCCATATAGTTCTATCTTCAGTAACCTTGTCCAAAGTCACATTACTAACAATGTATCTACAAGCATTGGCTGTAAGAGCATCAATGGCTACATGAAGCCTCCAATGATCATCCTTCCATACATCGTTAAGCCTACATTTCTTGTTAGCACCAGGGAATCTTTCAGTAATCAGTTGACCATCCAACCATGGATCAGTCCAGAAGTGAAAACTCTTCCCATTGCCAACACTGAACTCAAAGCAGCCTCTAATGTCAGCTCTAATCTTCAAAAGGTTCAACCAAACCCAGCTAGCATTGAAGGGTTTAACAATACCCAAAAACTGAGGAATCTAAGCTTGTTCATGTGAATCCATTTTTCCCATAAAAGAAAATGTAGAAACCTACTTTTTGAGTTCTCCAAGAAAACATCAATTTACCATGGTTTTTAATTAAAAAATAAAACCCTAAATTATTAGGAGTGATTATCTAATCATTCAAATATAGAAGTCACATTCCGTTGGCAAAATCTTAACAACAAAGACCAAAAGATGAACTAAAACAAATGTTTTAAAAAGTTAGAACAAAATAGAAAGTTTAGAGACCAAAATAGGATTTAAACCCAATTTATAATTAATACTTAAACGAAATTGTTTATTATTTCCAATGCAAGAACATGAACAGGTTGTACTAAAACATCTATAGGTAAAATTTATAATAAAATGAGTGATGTTTTCCTGTTGTTGCCTACTAAATTATTTTCATCAATAGGAGAGGTAGAACAAAAGTAAACAGTAAGCTTACAGAACTGACATTTCCATCATGGCACAAACAAAGAAAGGGATTCAGATTCAACCTTCCTTATGAACTACACTTCCTATTTTTCACCTTTTGATAACCCTATTAGTAGATGAACAAACTGAAACAGAAGGGGATTTCAAATAATATCTTGGTTAACCATTGCAAAAATAGAACAGATCTATGTTGGCAAATATGGAACCCCAATTTCAACACTATAATAAGTGTAGAGTCGAGTTTTATACTCACAAAGTTGTTACATAAAACAGAAGGATAAAGACAGAAGAGTAATAACAATTAATTGCTTTCAAGATCTTAGGTGTAGTTGAAGAGACTCCTCATACGTAACTGTCTATTAGCGACTTCCTCATTTCTTCAACAATGGAACTTGGTTGAGCCTCCCTCAATTTGAAAACACTCTCAATGACTGATAACTCGGTGGCACTGGTGTCTGAACCACAAAATGCAGTCCAGTCATTTGCTGTCAATCCAGCAGCAATCACTGCACTTCCACGATTCACGGTTCCAGCAACTAATGGGACCTGAAGAAGAGTTGATAGCTCGTCTAAATCTTCAATAGATGTGTGTGGATGAACCTGCAGAATATTTGCACAATTCCAACATTCAGGTAACCCTTTTACATGAAGTTGAAGGAATGAGGATCAATATGGAGACTACACTTGGTTAAGAAGCACAGGCGATTAATATTACCAAGCCACCCCTGTTCGTGAAGCTACAGTAGCTTCCCACGAGGTCGTTGCCTGCTACTGTTTGCCTAAAGACCTCAACTCCAAGAACATCAGCAATGAGATCTTCAGTTTCCTGATCAATGAGAGAACTTGACTCTTTTAGTAGAAAAAGAGGAATGCAGGCAAAAGTCAGAACTAAAGCATCCTCAAGTTCCAGATGTATAATTTGCGAAAGAAAACTTTTTTAAGATGATACTCCAATCAAAGAGTACATATTCTGTAGCATGTCCTGTCTTTATTTGGATATGTGCTCAACATTGACACTCAGTTCAGAAATTACCCACACTGCTCAAAAGAAGCTATTGTTTTCAAGGCAGGTACAAGCTAGTTCGTGAACATTATTGAGGAACTAGGATATTAGAAAGATTGAAATGGGAGAACACTGTTCAAGAGATTACAAGCTAGATAAACTGATGGTGAGGTAGAAAGTGACTAGAAGCATAATGTGAAGTGGGAAGGATAAGTAAAAAAATACCCGATCAAGATCAGTATGTGCGAGAGCAACATGATCATTACAAGCAATTGTATTCCCCAGAGCAGACAATCTCTCTTGTATACGTTGAACAACAACTTGGTCAGGTAGGCTATTCCTCAAGTGCTGGAGTTCTTCAAATGCAAAGAATAGGAACCGAATCTCAATTAAATAATTTGGCAATACACATCAACACCAAATAACATGAATTAAAGAACAACCAGAAGAATTTCGTGCAAGTTAGAACAAACTTTAATTTCATGAAGAGTGCACACTAAAGGAACTTGTACAAAAACAATTTATAATAGCAATGCTTAAAACTTCGAGCAATCATGTGCGAGACATTAATTCATCATTGCACAAAAAAGAACATTCTTTTTTGGTCAGGCAATTAGATACTTCAAAGAAAAATATAATAAAGGAAATAAGAGGAAGTAGTGGAAAACACATCAGGCATCATGTTAATCTCTAAATGTTGAAGGGTGAACACTTATTAATTTGGTAGTAACCACTAAAGTTACATAAGAAACTTCAAATAGACTAAAGAATTTAATAACTCAATCTCACAATGCAATCATACATGACAATAGTTTTAAACTTAACCAAGTAGGTAACCATTCATGTAAATAACCAGTGTCAGACATTATTAGTACACAAAAAAAAAAAGGCAAAATTAGATTTTTCTTATTTTGATGAGAAGCATTCTATCAGAATCTCATTAATGGTATGAAATTACAAAAGGGCAACATACAAAATGCTATTCCAACGGTAAGATTGTAATCACAAAAGAAAAAAAAAGTGAATTTAGATCAACCAAGAAAGAGATTAAAAAAATGTATAAAATCCGATCCTTTCGTTCAAAATGAGCATAGATAGGCTTTGATGATGAAAGTCCACAATTCAAAATATTTCAAATATTGTTTTCAATTCCATTAAAAACCGATTCAATACTCTCTTAGTCTAAAAGATACACAGATATTGAAAGAGATGTGTACCCCAACTATAAAATCAAAAGTGTAATACGACAAGATAGATAGTAGAAAGGCTTACCTTGGTCAGTAGTGGTGTGTGGTAGAAGAAGCCCATTTTTATTTCCTAAAAGAAAAACAATGTCATGATGAATAAATTGGGTCTCACGTCATCAATGGATGAAGAAAATGGTAATTAAAAATACAAAAAAAGAAGTATTTTTAGTTCTACTAACCAGCACATAGACGACCAATAATGCGAGTGCCATGAATAGATGTTTTAACCACGGGAATGACAGCACCTAACTCAGTTTCAAAGGTACTAAACATAAAATTTTAAAAAAAAAAAAAAGATATATATTCTAGTGAGAAATTGGTTTAGTTCAAAAGGATACAGAAGACAATGAACAAAGGGAAAAGAAGAACAAACCTGTAGAAATCTTCAGAGCCACCAATCGCAACCAGACAGTAAGCATTAGTGAGCTTGGAGAAAACCCCAATATCACATGAGTTTTCAAACATAAGCCCTAAAAGAACAAACAAAAGAGTATATAAGCAGGAGAAGAAGAAACCGAAAAAAAAAAAAGAGAAACCCTAAACTTACTGGTCGCCATGGAAAGGTCGAAGAATGAAGATGAAGATCAACCCAAAGAATGACGATGAAGATCAAACAGAGTGTCGCAACTGTCCAAATGGTTCTAATAGAGAAACCCTAATTTACAGAATAAATCGTAAACCAATAGATTTAAATAGCAAAAATATTGAAAAAAAAACATTTATAAAAAAAATCTAAAACCAACCTTAATCAAAAAAAATTATTGTTCTATAGTTTATAAAATAACAAACATTTATATTTTTTAAATAGTTTCAATTTTATTAATTTCTTATTTTAAAAAATTATAAAAAATGGTAAAATTGACCCTGCCTTATTTTTATATTATTTATTAAAATAGTATTTTCTTTCAAAAAGAGATTTTTTTTTTCAAAAATTAATAAAAAAAACTCAAACTATTTACACTTTCTAAAAAAAATTCAATAAAATACAAAAAGAAATATTACATGGTCAATTAATAGTTTTTTTTTAAAAAAATCTAATTTCAACATAATGTCAAATTGCGTGGGTGTGACGCCATAAAGAAGCCCCAAGTTGGCCACTTGAATTTTCTATTTCTTTGGGATCAAGTAATGCTTTTCACTATCCATTTTTATTTTATTATTTTTTTAAATAAATAAGTCAATATCTTTTCACAATTTTCTTTTTAGCCTAAAATATCATTTTTGTCTTTATAATTAAAGGTTGGTTACATTTTATTATATAAACTTTTAATTCTTCGATTTTTTTAAAGAGATAATTATTCAATTTTAATTCTTGTACTTTTAAATACATATGAAATTTAATATAAACACGTTGATCATTGAAAACACGTTTTGTCATCTTTAAAACAATTTTACTATAAAATTCAAAAACACACTAACACAATGTTAATTCCATTTCTTTTTCTTAAGAATTACTATTACTATTTAATGATTTTTGGGTAAAAAAAAAATAATCGTAGAAGTTAGAAGTGCAACTTTTTAGAACATATTCATTGAATGTTAATTAAACTCAAAATTAATAATTGTATCAACGTAGATCACAAACTTACTTAATTATGTTTTATTGAAAAAACTTATGAAAGTTAAGTGTATAAATCGTTACATTTATGAAAGTTAATGATAACAATTAATATACTTACGAAAGTTAATGATTATACACTAATACAATTATTAGTTTATCGTATAAATTGATACAACCTCATAGAAGATGATATTTGCCCAACTTTTAACGATGATAAGAGAAGTTTAACTCCTTGGTCTTGAGCTTTAGCCCGACTGTAAATGTAGTAAATTTCATACATCAATGAAATTAATTTCTTATTTAAATATAATACGTATATATACATATAAAAGATCTAATTAACCAACAATTTCAGTCATAGTTTTACTTTTAGAAATTCAATTGTTAAGTTCATCACTTATTCTAGCCAAACTACTTTATAATATTATAACCAAACTTTAAAGATGATCAAATTAATATATAGATTAAATTTCTCATCATTAATATTGTCATTTCTGTTATATTTCTATCATTTTTTTAAAACATAATAAAGATAAAAATTCATCCGTTCTATCAACGTCATGTCAATAGACATCAAAATGTCATTCAAACTGAGCCAAAACAAACTCTTCAAAACATGATATTGCCTTTTTGGTAGAGAAAAATAAAAAATAACAAAAAAAAAAAAAAAGTTATCAATAGATAAAATAGTTTACAAGATATTGCCTTTTTTCTTCCCCTAAAAATTTAGCTCAAAATATGAAAAGTATTTGCATTACATGAGCCAAAACAAACAAATTAAAGGTGAACTAACAATTATATCTTCAACCAAAAAGAATTATAAATTTGAATCCTCAGTCTCCTGTGTGAAAGCTAAATATATATGAAGTGTTTCACTAATGATTTCTTTCTTTTGATGAATTTAGAACCTTGTTGGCTGCACTAAGAAGCTCTTCAAAACATGATATTATTCAGAGCATAGCTAACTGAAGCTCAACAAAATGTGAACTTGAAGATTTAAAGTGGCCAAACAAGAGGAAGACCCTATTTCATTCCAAGCATATACGCTCATTTTACCCATATACATACTCATGAATTAAAAAAAAAAAAAAATACTAATTCAACATAACTGACACAAATTAGGAAAATAAAAGAAAAACGCCAATGGAAAACTTTGAAATCGCAATTCTGCTTTACTTGTGAAAGAACAAAACTCGCTTTCTTCCTTTTCTTCTCTCGCTAGCCTGCAAAGGAGGACAAGAAAAGGATAATGTTGCTCATGACGAAGAAACTTAAGAATTAAGCTGAAAAATACATTGTTCGCTCCGCAACATTTTTCAATGCTAGTACCTCACTTCAGAGCAATTAAGAGAATTTTATACTCTCAAGCTTGGTATCTGAAATTACTATTAGGCCGTTAAAGAAAATGTCTAAACTACATTGGCGATAAACTGATATTCTGTTTCTCTTTACGATGAGATTAAGTAGACTAAAATTACATTGGTCGTAAACTGGAAACTCGAACTCCTAGTGCCGGGCACAATGTTGTCAATTGATTGGATAATATCCCTAAAATATAATTAAAAAAGAAAACAACTATCCCAATATCTTCATATTCTCTCCTCTTTTAAGTTCTCTCTTCTCACAGTTCCCCAAGAATGATCAACCTTTAATAAATCCCAATTGTTTTAAAGATGTCTCACTAATAGCAAATGAAAGGAAGCTCTAGTAGAACCAATAAGTACTCTACATTCTACAATCTATACTATGTTCAGTAGCTTCAAAAGATCAGTGATTATATCAGTCGTCTAACAAAAGGAATTACTTTTTAGAAATAGAAAGCACCCAACAATTTGAAAAAAATAGCAGAAAATAGACAACAAGTGCATGGTCCAATTCATTGAAATTAGAAGTTTAGGGCGAAAAAATGAGCTCACCTTGTAAAGTCTAACGGTACAAATTAAACTTTCTTCCCCTTTTTCCATCAGTAGCCTTAAATAGGGAGATTACTAGATTACACATCCTCGGAAGAGCAAGAGTAAAAAGGGCATGCTCATGAACGGGCAGCTGGATGGGTGGACAGCTCGTCCATATGAATGACAGTGGTACTTACATAAAGAGGGAAGATCCTGAGGCATTGTAACTAACTAGAGAAATATCATAGTATAGAACACTAACTAGAGAAATCTGAAAGTATACAATGGATATACGAAAGAGTGCACTGGAGAGAAGCTAGGATGAGGATCTAAGCTTTTTTCTGGAAACACTCAACCCTAATTAAGTAGAAAGGAACGTGTCAAAAGGCTAATTTCATCGTCGGCTCTCTACAAACTAGACTAAAAGGCATGAACAGCTCTTCGACTAGGCCTAGTTTCTCAGACTTGATTGCATATGGGGAAAGGAAAGATGATTCAGGGCAGAGGAGAGAGAGTGTGATTGATCTTCCTTGGTCGTTGGTTAAGCAAAATATTCAATCATCTTCAGGTGAAAGGAATGTTCGGTTTATGAAACTCATTTCTGAAGTCCTGAAGTTTTTTTTACATATATATTTATATTCAATAATATATAATTATAAAACTAAATATTTTATATACTTCCAATGATCCCCTATAATAAAAGATTTTTCCTACAAAACGAAAATAGAAAAATAAAAACAAAAGTTACATCCTGTTCTTGTCAAGCAAAGAATTGGAGACAAAAAATGAGAAGACATACCCTTAGAATAAATAACCTCAAGGTTAGCACGATGGTATCTCTGAAACTGCAAAAGAAATAAATAATAAATAAATCATTGCAGACAATATCTCTGAAACATGAATTACATTTTAAATCAAAGACAAAACTTGATATAATGCAAGATAAAAACTTCCTTAATTTTTTTTATATTTGTGAATGTTCGAGCAAACTTACGTGCACCTCGACTAATCTCACGGAACAACCTGTCTTTGGGTATCAATGAAACACGTAGGAAATTAACTCCTAAGTAGATGATCACCATGGATTGAACCTTTGACCTCTTACCCATTCATTGAGACTATACATTTTATTTACCACTCGGCTAACCCATGATGGTTAATAACTTCCTCAAATTGTAATTGAGTTGATAATACAGTAATGTCAAATCGAAATTTAAATTTTCTTTACCCAAATAATCTTCCGATCCTAGTCCCAGTTCTGCTTGGTTCAGTCGTGAGTTCAAACTTTTGTAATATTGTCTCACCTCCATTTACGATAATAATTGAGATGATACACGAACTAAAATGTCTGAAGTACTTTTTTTCAAAGAAACAGATTTTTTAAACTGATTTAGTAAAAAGTACACATAAGTTTTTTTTATCAATTTTGAGAAGCTTCCAAAAAACACTCAAACTAGAAATAATCTGCTAGGTACCCAACCTAACAGGGGAATGCTCAAGCACCAGGACTACTAAAAGATAGAATTATATTGCAACATCAAGAAGAAACTACAATATACCTCAGCAAGAGGGCTGAGAATCCTCTCCCAAATTACCCAAGGAAATCCTTCACAAAAATTCTTTACACCCTTCCTCTCTACCCACTCCTAATTATAAAAAAACAAAAGTCTAACAAACTTACTACCCAATTACTATTTTGTCCTCTCTAATAACCATACTAATATTCTTCTGATTATTGTACTATTTCTATAACCAGGGGTCTTACATAATCATATCAGGCTACTTCTTGAAGGATAAAATTTGTGTACATCTCATTTTATCAGACTTGAGAAATACCCATCTGATATTCACTAACTCTGATACAACGCTCCAACAATTTCGGCGACGACCCAAATTTAAAATATGATATGAATATATTCCCCCTTTTCCCAATGAAAAAACACACCAAGAGGTATTGGGTCTTCTGCGTTCTATATGTAGTTTCAGGTATAACTAATTTCTCAGAATCAACTTAGTTGAAAATGTCCCATATATTCTAGTCTGCACGCCCTTTACAGGCTCATGCATCAAGAACTGTGGGTAACTATATGATGCGGTTCAGTAGAATTAAATTTTCCCTTTGCAAGCATCATCAAGATGATCACAAATATAAGGTCCTTAGGATTTTTGTATTTATGCTACACGCCAGTTTACATTTCTTACAAGAAGAATGCATACATGCAGTTGCACATATACGATGCAACGATAATGAAAATAGCATATGCAAGACTCCATTTCTAAAGAAACTCGCCAATTTAGGATTTGTTTCTTAAGCAGTGATGCAACTTCTTTTCCTCATGTAGGGGGGTGGGGGGCTGGAAACAAAGACACCAATTAAATTCTGAGAAACTACATTAGCATTCCTTACTCACCAGCTAATATCCGCAGAATTGTTTTCCGCTCGCAAGTGATGCTCAACATTGTTAGAACCAGTTATTGTAAACTCCGAAGGGTGTCCAAATGGAATAGAAACCTACCAGGATGAAAATATGCATAATGCTTATAAGGGAAACAATAATCAATGTGAAAGAAGTACATTCTTTTGAGATCAATAGAAAATGTGTGGACTAAAAGTAACTCCAAAGAAGTAAAAGGGATAAAATAACAACCCTATCACGAGGCAGGAAACCTACCCATTTGAAAAGTAATAAAATCAAAATTTCTAGATCATAAAAGCTAAAATTTAATAAACTGAAGTGCAAGGCTGAAAACTCAGTCAAGGGATTATAGTGAGGAACACGTGTAACGCCCTAGGTCCAACATTCCTCTGCATCTCCTATGACTCGGGAACATCATCCTTTCTTGTCCCGAAGGCTTTTAAAATGAAAAGTTGTCCCCACAAACCAACATGAATCATTTTAGCATGTTTTGTTCTCACTCACATGCATCCTAGGAAAATTCTCAAAAAGATCACGCAACATAAGATTGCTCAAGCTAAACAAGCTTAATTATGAAGTTCCTATGATTGAGTCACCAAAAAGGGAGGTAGAGCTCGTTGGTATAGGTAGTGACTTTCATTTCTTTTGAATTTTTGTTAACCATGCTTTCATGTCCCCAGGATCCCTCTTATTCGAATGTGATATCAGTTCATTTATATCCCCCTTCTAAACTCTGGGACGTTACAACACAATTGTAAACTTCCAGTTCCACCCAAATGCAAATAATAAAGGTAGGGTAAAGATGATTCACTGATCCTGTGTGACAACTGCTATACAACCACACTACCATTCCACCAATTCTCTTCCTGTAATCTATAAGATGCCTTTAAACAATAATGCAGAATTACTTCATCGGAATAGTTCTTGACAACTGAAATGGCTTAGTTTTTCTTTATGGTATATGAAAAAGAGAGGAAACTACAGAGCCCCTACAATTGTATTTGGAGAAAACTTTTCCGTGATGACATCACCACTAGACCCACTACATTTTATACTGTATCCTTCCCTTTTGATGGACAGTGTAGCCGCTTCCCATATATCAAGATATCCAGCCTGTAATGGAATAAAAATAAGAAAGTAATCAGATCGGTAAAGATTCTATTATTCATTTGAGGCCATATGCATGTACAAATGCACACGGATATTTATCAACAAACACAAATAAGACAAGCAAGTACAGTAATTAAAACTATGTCCCCTAAATTTTTATCATAAGACATTTATCTACAAATACAAATAAGACAAGCAAGAACGGTAAATAAAATCATGTCCACTAATTTTTTATCATTTGAGTCATACCGACATGGATACTTTATATGACGCATGACCACTATAAAGAGTTTTCTCTATCTGGTTCTGCATTTCGGGATCTGTTGAGACAAAAGGAATTGTAAGTTACAGTAGTTGGTAAGAAAAGGAAACTTATGAGTTATGAGCTATTAAAAGAATCGAATCAATTTTAATGGTTGCAAAAAAGGGGAAAATAAAAAAGAAAGAAAAATTTAATGATAGAAAAGATTAAATTAAATACACAAAGCTACGCATCAATGAAATGTTCTGTTTCTATATGTACATACTTGCAGAACTACCAATAATCAAAAAGATTTTTCTTTGAAAAAGAACTTTGTAATTTGAACAAGCACATGCTGGAAAAGAACTCTAGTGCCCTAAGAAAGCTTCCAGAAGACTAGAAGAGACAATCTAATTTCTTTTTTCTTTTGAGAAGAAACAGAGGAGACAATTTATTTGACTTATGCTTAGGAGTAATATGGCAGTGTAGAAGTATTGATATAATATTTTTTGTTTTTCGTTTTATAGGAAAGAGAGAAAGTAGGAGATCGTGCATTCGAAACCCATAAGAGGTTTTGGGTTTGAACCCCTATAAAGTCATTTCCTCCCCAATTAATATTAATTTTCACTTCTTTTGGTCTTCTACAAATTTCTATGCCCACAAGTAAGAGAGAGTATTCAAGTATCGATATGCAAGCTATCAGCTCTTGAGTTGATTAGTGATTTAACAGTGGGTGATGGCATAATGGCCATTATTAGATAAGTCAGTAAAGATTAAGTGGTTATAAATAACATATGTTCTCACAACTTGCAGGCATCACATGTTTCGAGTATTTTTGTCATTCATCAATCACCTCTTCTCCTTTTTTTCTCCCTAAGGCTTGCTAAGATCTCTGGAAGGGCTTCAGCATGCTATTATCACATGCTTTGTGATTGGTTTTCTTTCCGAAGTGAATGGGGGGAATGGTTTGGAAAAATTAAAAAAAAAATAAAAAATAAAACAATAAATTATAGAATATATTCAGATCTAAAGTCTGTCCACCAACAAACTTACCACAAATAATCTTTCGGTGGTCATTGGCAAAAACCTTTACAAGCTCTCCCTGCAATGGCAAAGAATGCAAATTTAAATACAATAAAGGGTAAATACTAAATAGTATTTATTGAAAACGAAGGAAGAAGAGAAAACACAAGGTATAAGTGAAAAACCCTAGTACAGGGAGAAAAAATCACGATAAAAGCATCTCTTATTATTTTTCAATAATCAAAAGAATACAAGGGAAAAAAATATATATGAGCCACAATAAGCTCTAACAAATAAGGAAATAAAATCAGGGTACAATAAATTACAAAAATAACCTTGAGGCTATAAACACACAACTAGCTCCTTATTTTCATCACTCTCCCTCAAGTTGGAGCGTAGATGTCAATAAGATCCAACTTGCTAAAACAAGAGACAACGCTATGCCTGAGTAATCCTTTCATGAGAACATCAGCAATTTGTTGATTAGATGGAATGTAGAGGGTACCGATACTGTCATTGTCAAGTTTCTCCTTTGTCTGTCAATCTCTACATGTTTCGTTCCATCATGTTGAACTGGGTTATTGGCTATGCTTATAGCAGCTTTATTATCATAAAAGAGCTTCATAGGTAACTTAGAGTCCTAGTGAAGATCAGACAAAACTTTCTACAGCACGATCTCTTCACAAATTCCCAAATTTATAGCTTTGTATTCAGCTTCAGCACTTTTGCTAGCGACAACACTCTGCTTCTTACTCCTCCAAGTAACAAGATTACCCCACGCAAAGGTACAGTCTTGCAATGAGAAATCTTTGAATTTTTTATTGAGAGAACACCATGAAGAAGCATTTAGTCTAGCAAGTTCAAATCTGTCCAACCAATGTGAGGCTTTATTGTGGAATACCCTTTGATTTCTTTCAAACTACAATTCAGTCATAATAGCCTTAACTGCGTTGATCCACAATAGGAGGGTCTGGTTCTTAAAATTAGGACCAATAAGTAGCTGATTTACGTTGTTACTGCATACTTTGTCAAATGACCAGCTGAGATTGAAAGTGCCAAGAAGTTTGGACCATCAGTTTACAGCATAATCATAGTTAAAGAATAGATGATGAAGGTCCTCTTGAGCTCTAAGGCATAATGGCCATACATGAGGGGAGATGGAATGGGAAGGTAGCTTCTACTGTAAAACAGCCGCGCAATTTAATCTCCCTTTCAAAAGGATCTAGACCGTAATATTTACTCTCTTTGGACTCTTTGACTTCCATAAACATTTGACCAAGTTAGCATCCATAGGAGAAGATGGCACAAGGTGTTTAGAAAGAGAGCTAACGGAAAAAGATCCATCAGGTTCTAAACACCAGCTCCTTCTATCTAGTTGATCCGAGGGGTGAATGAGGCAAGAGACCCAAGAAGGTTCTGGAAATCATCAATTTCACCCTAAACCCTAAACCCTCTAAAGATGAGCGACCATGATGTTGTAGATTGGTCCCACATCTCAGTTGTTGATGCTTTTGGAAAGGGGGAAATTCTGAACAATCTTGGATAAACTATTTTGAGCTCAATTCTGTCCAGCCACGAGTCTACCCAAAACTGGATTCTGTCACCCTCCCAACTTTAAAAACTGACAAGGATTCAATATTTTGCCACTACCTTGAAATGCTAATCCAAGAGCTTCATAAACTTGAAGTTTCTTTGCCACTGGTATACTAATTGAATGTGTCACAGCCGTGGATACTCCTAATTACCAAGCACCACAGGGTAGACTGATCTAATGATAATCTCCATCCCCATTTAGCAAGAAGAGCCAGATTTCTGATCGATATTTTGTCTAATCCGAGACCCCCTTCCTTATAAGGTTTAGATACAAACTCCCATTTCACTAGATGATTCAAGTTACTTCCATTGTTACCTTCCCAAAGAAGTTTCTCATGGATCTTTCAATTGCTTTGGCTATCTTGTCTGGCATTAGAAAAATTCATTAGACCAGTTCCTCTTCCTTATTTGCATCCTACTCCCCTATTATAGCAATGAAAAAATTCGTATGGTCGATGGTAGTCACCCCTGTTGTAGGAAAAGGAACTATTCCTCTAACTACAAAATTTACATTGCATTTTGTCCTTCATGTTCCAAAATTAGTTTGGAATTTGTTATTTGTTAGTAAAATCTCTAAGGATACTGACGGCAGGAATAGGAACCTCTGACTACAAAATTTACATTGCATTTTGTCCTTCATGTTCCAAAATTAGCTCGCAATTTGTTATCTACTAGTAAAATCTCTAAGCATAGTAATTGTCGTGTTGTCTTGTATTGGTTGTATTATATTTGCCAAATTTATTTTTCCTTCTTTGTAATGGATTTTTCTTCTATTTAAAAAAACCCTTCTCTCTTTGAGAAATATACAAGAAATATATTATTTTTGCATAAAAACATATGAATTTTCTAAAGGAACACAAAAGATCTTTAGGTCCCCAACCACAATTGCTGACTAGTTTTGGACCCTATCACCACACAGAAATTGAGGTTCCTTTATAACCATGGAATAAATTCAAGAACTAACATCCATGTGTCTGCGCAAACCGCAAGTGAATGTGGATTGGACAATGTATTTTCGTAATTTGTGTTTTTAATGCAATAGTTAAAAATAATTGGTGAACCACATACATTTTTTCCTTAGTTTTCTTCAGTTAAATCATTATCCAAGCTTTGATTGCTGCACCGCCTCTTGAAAATGAAATCTTTCAGGCTTTGTGAAAAACAAAGAGTCCTAAGCGCATTAACAACTCAGTATGATAATGATTTTTAGCTCACTAAACTGCTCGGTCACTTTGCAACATCAACTTCAGTCTCACTACCTTTTTCCCTCTAATTTGTCCATCATGTTTAGCAGAAGTGAAGATTTACAACCCTTGATTTTTTATTGTTCATTCTCACTCTCTGGTTGGTGGCGTCTATTTCATATTTTAATCTCTATTGGGTCTTTGGCAACTCCTTTCGGGAGAGTATAATCAAATCTTGATTGGCCCATTATTATCTTCTAAATCTAAGATTCTATGGCCCAACACAGCTAAGCCTTTGTTATTACAGATCTGGTTAGATCATAATCAGAGGGTTCTTCATGATAAAGCTTTAAATTAGTTAAATTGATCGGGCTCTACTCGTCTACTTGCTTCATCATGGTGCTCTCAATAAAAGTTTTTCATGATTATTCCATTCAGGACATTTGCTTAAATTGGAATTGGAATGCTTTCATTTCTTTAGGATAACTTAAGTATCTTGTCATTTGTTATTTGGTATATTGTATTTTTTTTTAGCATTAGTCTCTTTTCTTTATATCAATGAAAAAGGACTATTTCCTTTCCAAAAAAAAAGAAAGAAAGAAAGAAAGAAAGATACAGCACCTTGCGCCTTCTGTTATCCAAAGGCTGTACTTCAATAGCCAGATAGGTGTCAACGTCATCTGCAGTAACCCGATAGTTTGGTTGCTTCGCCCCTGTTATTATTATTATTTCAAGCATCATAAGATTTATTTACGAGGGGTGGTTGGTAAGGAACAAAATGCAACACACAGAGAAGAAATACCTTCAATGTAATTTACAGATCCATCTTCCAAATGGCGTACCCACTGCATTTTGAGAACAAGGACTATTACTTACAAAACGATAGTTAAGTAGTCAGCAATAATCTTTTGAAGTTTGAAGTCCCATACATTTTAAGGGTTTTGACATTCCTCAATTGAAATTAACAGAAGAACATCTGGGAGCATATTCTAAAATGTCATGCATGGGTAAAGAGACAGGGTAAAATTAATTTTGTCTTTTGGCTAGGCCACTCTGACCGGTTGGATTCAAATTTTGAATTTAACATTTTTAATACCTAGAGGATTTAGGAGGACACTAAAGTTTTAGTGTAATTAATTTGAGCAACTAACATAAGTAACTTTTTGTTTTTAGTGCAATCATTGATCATCAAACTTCCAGTTAGCAAGAGCAAAAACAGATTAAAAAAAGGTAGAAAATTGAGATCATGAAAATAGACCTCAAAATTACAGCTAGTTGTTCCATTAATTGAGTATCCACATGCTTGGAGATCTTGTCCTGGAAAAGCTTCGCCAGATATTTGAAGGGCCTCAATAGCAGGTAATGGATCATCATCTGAAACAAAAAAGTGAACCCCGTTCAATATGAACTATTACTGACATGCTAACAACAAAGAGAAATTATTTTTTATATATATAAGAAACAGAAACTTAGATTGCCTTCAGAAAATGATGGTGAAGGTTCTTCAAGGACCGGAGGCAGAATTGGAGAATGAGAAGAGCTTGGCTCATCAAAAGTGGCAGGAGGAGGGGATTGCCCAGAACTCCAGTTGGTGATAGGTTCTCTCTCTGTTTGGTGGACCACATCCTGGTCATCAATCTCACTATTGCTTACAGGTTCACGGAATGTCACCTGTTTGTTTGTTCCTTCACTGTTTGAACCACGTAGAGTATCAGAACTAGAGGTAAGTTTGGGAGGAAGTGTTAAGAACATCACTAGGAACATAAGCAATTAAAAAATGTGTTATTAATAGCAACAAGGTGTCCAACAATGTTCATCAACACATTATTAGCTGCTAAGTGTTAGGTGGTGATACAAATTCCGGAAAAGATTCAGAGAGTTCTACTTGTTATACTTCAACTTGATTCAAGCATTTAAAAGGTTTCATCTTTCTTCATAATATTTACATGCTCTCGACTTCTTCCCATTTTATAAACCAGCATCCTTACCAACCCAAGAACAGTATATTGAAACTAAAAGCTTGTTTAGAGCAGCATTTTTTTTTTTTTATAAGAAACAGATATATTCAAGAGAACAAAAAATAACAGCCTATGGACAAGGGAAGAGAGGGCCCTCCCCGAGAAGAACTAGCATATAAGGGTCTTCCAATTGTTGAAAATTGTAGAAAGGCTAAAGTTACAAAGGTGTTTGGTGTAATGGGTACTCCACCAAGAAGTTGTGTGTTGAACCAAAGTCCAAAAAGAATCCAAAGAATTATATTTATCATAAAAAATTCTACTATTTCTCTCATTCCAAATGCTCCACCGAAGAGATCGAGTAGCGCATCTCCACAAGATGTTATCCTTCGGACGAAAAGCTTTGCTATTGAGCCCATCAAGCATCCAACTATCAATGTTGCTAGGAAGAAAGAAATCCATATTGAAAACTATGAACAAGAAACCAGCCTTTCATTACGAATTCACAGTGCAAAAATAAGTGGTCCAAAGTCTCCTCAATTTTAAAGCAAAGGCAGCACATAGATGGGCTAAGAGCGGCAATGAAGCTTTCTTTGGAGCTTACCATGAGTATTAAGGCTTCTATAAGCTAGGAACCACAGAAGAATTTAACCTTTTCCGGGACTTTAATCTTCCAAATAGTGCGCACCAGGGGAAAGGCGATAGTGGGAGATATTTTGTTTAAGTTAAGAAAGGTAGACTTCGTAATGAAAACTCCAGAAGCATTGAGCTTCCATTTAAGACTATCGCGCTCACCAGAATTTCCAGAATAGTAGCCACATTACCAAATTCCATGTCCGACACATTTCTTCGGAGACCCAAATCCCAAGATTGGCTGATGGTAAACCTACAATCAGCAACAAAAGCATCCTTATTCAAAGATAAGGAAATAATATCTGGGAATTTTTGCAAAAGGCGTTGACCCTTGCACCAGCTATCCTTCCAAAATCTAATGTTTTTTCCATCTCCCAACGTAAAAGCCGCAAAATTAAAGAACATCTCCCTATGCTTCAAAATACCAGCCCACCGTCTATAAGACCTTTCCCTATTCGGCAGTTTCGTAGACCACCCATTCGGCTCCAAGCCATAAATAACCACGATTATACGCCTCCACAAAGCGTTGTCTTCTTTACAAAACCTCCACATCCATTTCATGAGAGAGCATTGTTTTTTCTACGAAGGTACCCAATTCCAAGGCGACCATAACAAATCAAGAGGGAAGTAGTGTCCCACTTAACAAGGTGGGCAACCGGCTTACAGACCCCCCATTCCAGACAAAATCCTTGACCGTCTTTTCCATCCTATTAATGACACCAACCGGGGATTTAGGGTTTAGGGTTTAGGAACCATAAACCCTAAACCCTAAACCCTAAACGCTTCAACTTATCAAGAGGAGGTAGACTTACCCTATGCTCATCCGTTCTCTCAAATCTTCCAACTTACTATATGTCGGTTTTCCTAATGCCCGAAAAGGTAATTAAAGTCATAGAAAGAGCAATGAGAAACTTTTTCTGGGAAGGAAACAAGGGAAGTAATTTGAACCATTTAGTCAAATGGTCATCGGTTTCAAAAGCTTATACTGAAGGAGGGATTGGTTAAACTCGGATATCCATTAAAAACCTAGCTCTATTGGCTAAATGGGGTTGGAAATTCTCTCAATCCCAGTCCCATCTATGGTATTCTGTTGTTAGAAGCATCCATGGTATTGATTCTTGCAAATGGCATACGGGTAGAAAAGAAGTTGGCAGCCTTCGAAGTCCTTGGATAAACATATCTCGGCAGTGGAGAAAGATAGAGGTTTTGTCAGTTTTCAAGGTTGGAAGGGGGGATAGAACAAGGTTTTGGTTAGACCCTTGGTTAAACAATTTACCATTAAAATCGGTTTGTCCTAATCTCTATAGATTATCCCCCTCTCCCGAAGCATTAGTGGCTGATACATGGGATCAATTGACAGCTTCTTGGTCACTAATCTTCAGAAGATCCCTCAAAGATGAAGACATTAGGGAGTTTCAACGCCTTCTCGGTATACTTCACACTTTTACACCTTCGGATCAGCCGGATAAACGAAGCTGAAGTTTGGATTCTTCTGGGTCTTTTACTGTTAGATCTCTCTCAATACACCTTGAAGCCTCAACTCCTATGGAGGCTCAATCTTTAAAACAACTATGGAAGTCTAAAAGCCCAAAGAGAGTTAATATTACTATCTGGATTTTATTGAAAGGGAATTTAAATTGCGCTTCTGTCCTTCAAAAGAAGCTTCCAGCTCATTCCATCTCTCCACATGCTTGCCCTCTGTGTTTAAAAGCTCATGAAGATCCTCAACACCTTTTTTTCAGCTGTAAGTATGCTGAAAACTGTTGGGGAAAACTAATGACCTCTTTCTATCTAAGCTGGTCATTTGATAGGGTTTGTAGCAACAACGTCTCACAACTTCTGCTTGGACCCAGTTTTAAAAATCAGACTCTTATTTTGTGGGTTAATGCAGTTAAAGTCATCCTTGCTGAGTTGTGATTTGAAAGAAATCAGAGGGTTTTTAATAATACTGCCTCTCTTTGGTCAGATACGTACGAACTCGCCAGGTTAAACTCCTCCTCTTGGTGTTCTTTAAGCAGTAAATTTTCAGATTACTCAGTTCAAATGATTGTGTTGAATTGGCATGCCTTCATTCAACCTCCTTGAGCAGTACATATCACAGTTTTTGGCTCAGCTCAGTCCATTTCAGTTCCAATCCTCCAATTGACAGTTACTTCAGATTTCTTCATGCTGATTTGGCCAGAATTCTTATTCTCAATTTTGTTTTTCAGTTTATTATCTTTGTTTTATGTATTGTATTTTGATTACTTTTTGTTTTTCGCTTCCTTGTTGTTGCTATTTAGATTTTCCTTTTTCTTTTTCTTTTTTTTTTTGATATCCGTGAGTGTCCGGACCAGCTTACGCGCACCTCGACTAATCTCACGGGACACCCGCCTGACCCTACAACATTTGGGTATCAAGGAAACTCATAGGAAATTAATTCCTAGGTAGGTGGCCACCATGGATTGAACCCATGACCTCTTAGTTAGTTATTGACATTTTTACCACTAGGCCAACCCATGATGGTTTATTTAGATTTTTCTATTGTATTTGCTCTTTGTATAACTCTCTTGTACTCAGAGCTTCGTCTCTATTATATTCATATTAATAGAGATTGTTTCCTTTTCAAATTTTTTTGAATTTTCAAAAATGACACCAACCTGGGATTGCAAAAGAAAGAAGAGATAGCAAGGAAGGCGATTCAAAACCGACTAACATGGGTCAACTACCACCTTTGGAGAGGGAAATACTTCTCCATTTATCGACTTTAAATCTGAACAGCTCCTCAAGGTAATTCAACATCCTTAACATTGTGGGCCCCACCAATAGAGAAGCCCAAGTGAAAGGGAGGGAATCCACTTTGCATCCAAACTTAGTAGCAAAACCGTCCAGCCCCACACTTTCAAGGTTCATACCTATGACAGAGGTTTTGGCCACATTAATGGACAAACCAAACCCCACAAGAAATAAGTTAACCACAATCCACCAAGCCTCCAAGTTTCTAGCATCCTAAGAAGAAAAGAGAAGCCTATCATTCGCATACTGTAGGTGTGTTAATTCAAAGGGCAAGTTTCCAAAGGAGAACCCTTTGATGGTCCTCTTCTCATTGAAGTAGTGAACAAGGCTACTTAGAGCGTCTCCTGCAATCGTGAAGAAAAAAGGGGCAAGCGGATCTCCTTGATGAATACCCCTTTTGGCTATGATCTTTCCCCGAGGTCTACCATTAACAATTATCAAAAAATTAGTCAACGACAAACAGCCCCAAATCCATCTCCTCCACCTTTTACCGAAAATTTTAAGTTTCAAAGCCATATCAAGAAAAGACCAGTCGACCTTGTCGTAGGCTTTCTCAAGGTGGAGCTTCAAGTAGGCTCCTTTGCTGCCTTTTAAAAGCCATTCATCAACTACCTCCGAGACATTCAAGATAGCATCAAGAATTTGCCTCCCCCTCCACAAAGGCCACCTGAGTGTCGCTGATTACAGAAGGAAGGACCCTTTTAAGTCTCGTTGCAAGCAACTTAGAAATGATCTTATAAGGAGAAGTTATAAGACTAATGGGTCTGAAATCACTAACACGGACAGCCTCTTTCTTTTTGGGAATAAGACAAACATACGTCTCGTTGCACCTTCTATTGATAATTCCGTTTTTGAAAAAATCTTGGAACACCCCTAATAAGTCAGACTTCAGAATGTTCAAAGACTTTTTATAAAACTCTTCGGTCATACCATCAAGGCACATTTGAGGGATCTCAGATCAAAAAGCTTTTTGAATCTCCTTCTCACTGAGAGGGGCCTTAAAGAGCTAGATTCCTGCGAGCTAAGGCCTCTCCAGTTGAGACCATCAAAAATGAAAGGTGGGAGATCTTTGTGCCACAGAGATTGGTGAAGAAAGTAAGAATCTTGTCCACGATTTCAACTTCTATAACGAGAACCCAACCATCTCTGCTTTCAAGAGTCGAGATTACTTACTTTTACGTGCAGAAACCCACCTGTAGAAGAAGTTAAAATTCTCCTCCCAAAGTCACTGAAGTTTCCACTTCTGAGCCCAAACCCTTTGCTCCTTAATAATTATCTCAAGTAAAGCTCCTTTGCACTCTTCTCTTTCCAAGGCAGTAGCCTCACTGAGAGAGGCAGACTTTTCAAGCAGAGCTAGAGAATTTATCTTGTCAAGTAAAGCTTGCTTCTGGGAGAAAATGTTGCCAAAAGTTTCCTTGTTCCATCCTTTTAAGATAATCTTCAGAACTCTCAACTTCTCCATGAAGGAGTAAATCGGTCATCCTTCAACAACCAGACTGCCCCACCAGTCCTCAAGATCTTTAAAAAAGAGATGATGATCCAACAAGACATTTTCAAATCTAAACGGAGTAGGACCACAAGACTGAGCCCCCAGTTTAAGAAGAATCGGGAGTGGTCTAAAGATTCGTATATCGATTGTTTAAAGCAGCATTATACCTAACGACATTACCAACAATTCCCTCAAACCATCAAAATATTATGCACATAATAGATTTCTCCCTGAAAGGCATCACCAAGAACTCCCAGTACTTCCCATATAAGTGAACAATATAATAGGTTTAGCCTTTTAGGAGAACTACTCCTATGCTATAAAAATCTCAACATAATTAAAAAGGAGAACATTTTATCTGGGGCTTCATTACTGCAGTAACAAACATGAAAATAAATAGAATTACAAGATTGGAGACTTGGAGTGCCGAAGACAAATGAAGGTAGGCATCATTAAATGTGCTTTCATGAAAAATAAGACTTAAAATAACGTGCACTACAAGACATTCTTAGAATTTTCAAAAACCAGACGTCAAATAAAGACATTTAACAGTATCATTCAAAAAGAATACTACTTCTAAAGAATCAATCAAAAGAATAATCTACGAAGATACTTTGGATTTTCCAAGCAATTTCTTTCCTTATCATGCACGAAAGTAGCATTAACTACTACTTCTAACCTCACATCTGGTTTAGTCCCTTCAACTTACAATTCTATCAGATGTCCCTGACCGGCAGAACAGTCCCTCCAAAACAAAGAGGCCAGATGTATTTATAGCTCCTTGTATAAACCTTTTGTACTTAGAGCTTTAATATTATTAATAAAGAGGCCGTGTTTCCGTTAAAAAAAAGAAACACATCTCTAAAATTATCAAAAGAGTGGGAATAGTTGAAAGCCCAGTAGTATTTGGGGGAGGGGGGGGGGGGGGGGGAGGACTCTGACAATCTGTAGCGGTTATGAGAGGAACCCTACCTACTGGAATGTAAAAGAAGCCCTTGAAAAGTCATAATTAAATCCTAAGCTTTCAAAATAGTTTTGTTCCCTTTTCTTTGTATCTTAAGCATTAGTCTCTTTTCATCATTTCAATGAAAAAGTTTGGTTTCTTTCTAAGGTGGACAACTTTCCAAGTGGTATGTCAGATAAGAAAATGACTAAGCAAGAGAAATAATATACCAAAACAAATACACGAAAGAAAATGACTAACCATGAGAAATAAAATCAATACATATCAAACGTGAAAAAGGCTTGAACCCAATCTAAAAGTGTGCAATCCAGAAAAGACTTGTCCTGTATAAAGACCGCTGGACTCTTTCAAACCAAAGCTTAAACAAAAGAACTAAAATGCCGACTAAGCTTAGAATTTGAACACAGTACAGAGAACAGGGATGCTGCAAGACTATGTAATCAACCAAAAGAACAGGGTCCAAAAGATACAACAGCAGCCTTCGACTATCTTTGAAAAGAGATATTCCTTGAGAGTGCAGTTTCTTTTTTTTTATGAATATAGGAATAATTTCATTGCTGGGATGAAATTACAGAAAGGCACATTATTAGATATTATATTAAATTTACCCTTACCCATTAGATTAAGCTTGTGGGTCAATTGGTGGTTTAAGATCGTATCGGAGCAGGTTGCTTCAGGATGTCAAGGTTTAAGTTCCTGCAATGTTATTTCCTCCCCGATTAGGGCCTTCTTCATATTTCGAGCCCACAAATGAGGTGAGTGTTAGATATTATATTAAATTGAATTGGTGATTTAAGATGATATCGAAGCAGGTTCGTTCAAAAAGTCTTGTATTCAAACCCCTACAATGTTATTTCCTCCCAAATTAATGTTTTTTTTATAAGAAACTCCCTAATTAATGTTAATTTCCATTTGTTGGGCCTTTTTTCATATTTCAAGCCCATAAGTGAAGGGGAGTGTTGGATATTATATTATATTTACCCTTACCCATTAACTTAAGCTTTTGGGTCAATTGACGATTTAAGATATCTTGTGGGTGAAGGTCAATTGACCCAAAAGCTTAAGCTAGTGAGTGAAGATAAATTTAATTCTATATTACTAACACAAATATGTCGTGAGAGATTACATAATAGTATTCCATTGTGAAATAAGAGAGGTTGTAATCACGAAAGTGTGGGGTGAAATTTACCCCAAGTGAACGTTGTATACAAAAGATGATCAAATAAGTGGGTGAAGTCGGATTCCTTATCTTTTTTTTTTCTTTTTTGATGGGAGGATTCCTTATCTTTTGAAAGTACAATAGTTACGTTCGTTCAAAATGAGCCGAAGAAGGCTTTGATGATGAAGCACCAGATGGTCTCTTTTTTGTTTTTTAATGGGTAGCCGATAAAGGAGCATTTTCATAAGAGAGATGGTCGATTGGGAAGACTATATGGTAGTTGAAACATGGGAGAATCATCTTCCAAAAGGATTGTGCAACTTCACAGAAAACCAGAACATGCCTAATAGTTTCCCAACTAGGAGCATAAATCATCCAAGGCGCATGTTCAATAAGAACATCAGCGATGTTAATACCTCCATGACAAACTTCCCAAAGGAAGAATCGGACTTTCTTTGGAGTGGGACCTTTCCAGATATGCTTGTAAATGGCAGTGATGTGATGGATCATTGATTTCAATGTAAACGTACCGAAGCTCTCCAATTTCCATTTCCACGTGTCATTATCCGATGTGTTTCAATCCAAGAGACTACAACCGAAACAACGTGCAAAAGATCATTCTGAACTATCTTAACCCACTTTACACAATTGAAACCACAAGCTTCCACAATTGAAGAAAATTTTGGTGGTATCTTAGAAAAAGATCAAGGAGGAAACGCTCAACTTCTAAATTTTTTTTTTTTTAATAAGAAACGATACATATATAAAGAACCACCTCAAAAGAGGAGAATAAAGAAGAACAACCTAAACCCTAAACGCTCAACTTCTAAATTTAACACACTGTTTTTCCTCAACCCTTTGAAAAAAAATATCAAAAGCTTCCCCGATTTGTTCTACTGAAAAAGGCTCCTCAGAATAATTGAACATTTGTGGGAGAGCTTACAGTGCACAACCCCATTCTTCCTATATCAGTGGCAATCTTAATTTCCGATCATTGATTTGGTTTGCAATCTATGTTTTTTTTTTAGATAAGAAGCAATCTATGTTTTAATGTAGCTTGTGCACTCTAGGGTTAAACTGATTTAGGGTTTAGGGTTTAGAAGTTGAGCGATTGCGCTTTATTGCACCTTGAGCTTTAAAAAACACAGGTTCTAAGATTCAAAGTCTTGATTCTTGGAGGATAAGGATACTTAGGCTACTATCAGCACTCTTGAGAAAATTATTAAAATCGAAAAAAAGATGATGTCAAGAGTTCCAAAACATATTGAAGTTATATGCCATTCATGAGATAAAAGTAATGTTGTAAATCAACATTCATCTCTGAACAATACAAACACATTTGGCATGCAACATAATATATGCAATAAAAGCAGAACGCACCAACAATGGAGATGGTTGTTATTGTATTCAGTTCAGTAGCAGTCTTCATGTGACCACGCTCACCTGCTTGCATGATGTGAATACCTCCCCAAATCATCCGGTTCCAAATTCTTTCCAACGCCAACACCTAAACCAATCTGATGATGAGTTGATAGATCCCAATCAGCTGTGGTCTGAGCATCAGAAGAAGAAACTGGCATTTTCCCGTTCCAGTATGAAGGTTGAGGAACCAGTTCAAGGCCATTTTTGGTCTGGCATAAAATATAGAAAATTAAAAAAAATAAATTAATTCAGAAAGGAGGTATAAGAGAAAGATGTGAGCATACTGAAGCTGTCAAGGTTGCACCAATAGAATGAAAGGGTGACTGTGGTGCAAAACTTGAGTGGCTTGCATCAGAGCGCCAAGGTGTCAATTGATACTGAGACTCCTTCAATTTTGTCTACCAACGCCGAGTAAGATGCAAGAACGATAAAGAGAAGTAAAGAAAATGAATGATCAAATTACAGTTTCCCTTGCCACCATTAATCTAATAAATTCTCAGTACCTCAGTGAGAAGAAGCTTCTCCTGCAAGTGCTTAAATAGAATCTGCAAGAATGCATGAACTCAACAGAATTACTTTTCCATTTATTATTGTTACTATTTTCTTTTAACAAGAAACAGCATCTCATTAAGACAATGAAAGGGAAAATACTGAAAGGATACAAACTCCAAGGGAGTGAAAAGGAAAATATTTTTTTTGATAAGAGGGAGTGACAAGGAAAATAAAACCAGAAAACAGAAAATCTTAAAACAATTATAAACAAAAGACCAGGGAACAAACAAGAAACAAAAAAGACCGAGCGAACAAATTTCAGCTCCAAAAAAACTGGAATAGCAAACACAACAGCTGAAGATAAAAACCAATAAGAACCAAAAACAAGAAAAAGCTAGCTAAAATCGTCCTCCGGAAAAATCTAACAATTCAACCAAGAAGCTCCAAGAAGGAAAGCCCCAAAACTCGAAATGGCAAGACCAAAAAAGATCTCAACGAGTGAATGACCTCATGAATAAAATTGTACCTTATGAAGAGAACTCTATGGCTACCAGAAGGGATTGAAGGCTTTGATGGAGCTAATATGGAACTAACGTTGATAAGATCAAAACCAAGAGACTTGAAAAAACTTCTTCAAAAAAATCAAAATCCATATGACTATCCTCAATGGGTGACTAAGAAGAAATGATAGGCTCGTGGGTATGGAAAATGTGACACCTCCAATTGTGAAGACTTATTAGTCATGGTAGGGTTAGGTATCTTTGTCTAATCCTTGTTAGGATTAGGATTAGTTTTCTTGGTTATTAGGATTAGGATTGGTTTCCTTGGTTTGTTAGGATTAGGATTAATGAGCTTTCTAATTCTGGGATTGTCTTCTTTTATTAATAACTTTTGATTCATAGTAAAGACTGTGATTTTATTATTGGAGATTTTTCTCAAACTCTAGCTTTTTTCACAGATAGGCCTCGGCTAGAAAGAGTAAGAACTTCATTCATCGCCTTCAGAATAGTTATGGGGAAGACTTAGTTAATGAGCAGAATATTGTAGAAGAGATCCTATCCTTCTTCTATACTTTGTATGGCTCTAAGATTGATCAGCCCTTTATTTGCGCTAATGATGGTGGTAGAATGATTGAGGAGCAGGATGCCAACCTGTTGGAAGCCCCTTTCACTGAAAAAGAGATTAAGGAGGCAGTTTTTGATATGGGAAATAGAAAAGCCCCGGGCTCAGATGGTATGACTGGAGAATTTTTAAAAAAATCTTGGAACATTCTGAAACCGAATCTAGTAGGAGTGTTCCATGATTTTTTAAAAAATGGGATTCATCAATAGAAGGTGCAATGAAACCTATGTTTGCTTTATCCCAAAAATGAAAGTGGTGACCAAAGTAAGTGATTTTAGACCTATCAGTCTCACTACCTCTCTCTATAAAATTATTGCTAAAGTGCTCGCCAAAAGATTAAAAGGGATCCTTCCCAAGATCATTAATGATTCTCAAATGGCATTTGTGGAGGGAAGACAAATCCTAGATGCTATCCTAGTTGCCTCCGAAACCGTTGATGACTGTCTACATAGTGGAAAGAAAGAAGTTCTTATGAAGCTGGACCTTGAGAAGGCTTATGATAAGGCAAATTGGTTGTTCCTAGACTCTGCCTTAAAACTTAAGGGCTTTGGGAAGAGAAGGAGGAAATGGATATGGGGATCTCTTTCTAATACCAATTTCTCTATCATGATTAACGGCAGGCCAAGGGGAAAGATCTTTGCAAAACGTGGGCTAAGACGGGGAGATGCTTTAGCTCCTTTCCTCTTTACAATTGTGGGAGATGCACTAAGTAATTTACTTCAATTCTGTCTAGAAAAGAGGGTTCTAAAAGGTATTTCTGTTGGCTATCAAAACTTTCCAGTCTCTCATTTACAATATGCAGATGACACGCTCCTCTTTATTGATTGGTCTCCTGGTAATGTAGAAAGATGGTGGCAAATTACCAACCTTTTTCTCAAAGGTGTTGGTCTTTCCATTAACGTTACAAAGTCCTCGGTTATTGGGCTAAATGTGGAAGACTCGGCTTTAGACTCCCTGTCTATCTCTCTCGGATGTAGAATTGAAAGTCTTCCCTTTCCTTACCTCGGCTTCTCTATTGGTGGTCATAATGATGTGAAGAATAGTTAGAATGATTTGTTAGACTGGATGTCCATGAAAATTGATAAATGGAGGAAAATAGAAATGTCCAAAGGGGGTAGACTAACTCTCACACAAGCTATGTTGAACAGCCTCCCTTGTTACCTTTTTTCACTACTTAAAGCTCTGGTTGCCATAATCAAGAAATTAGAAAAGAAGTTCAGAGATTTTCTGTGGAACGGTGGGCAATTTAATCCTCTGATGAATCTGGTCAACTGGGAGACCACCAGCAGGCCTATCTGTTTTGGTGGTCTTGGGGTGGGTTGCCTTCAACAGAAAAATAAAGCTTTGTTAAGTAAATGGTTGTGGAGATTTATTTGTGAAAAACATGTCATGTGGAGAAAAGTAATTACTTCCATATATGGAGAGGAGGACAATGACTGGTGTACTAACCAGCCAAAGAGAGGGACTACTAGGAGACTTTGGGCAGGTATTTACAAACAAAAGGATAGCTTTTTCAGTTTTACCAAATTTATTCTGGGGGATGGACAAAAAATTCATTTTTGGACAGATAGATGGTGTGGTAATAATCCCATGTCTACTCTTTACCCTGACATCTTTAATCTGTCGTTGAAGAAGAATGCTTGAGTGGCTGATTGTTGGGACTTAGAAAGTCAAGCTTGGAACCTTGGTTTAAGAAGAAATCTGCTGGAAAGTGAATTTGAAAATGCTGCTGCCATTTTTTATGTATAGATTAATTGGTCGCCTTTGCAGAATGATGATGGTGCTCTTGGTATATTGAGAAATCTGGGAAATTCTCGACAAGCTCAGCATTTCATAAGCTTGTCAAGAACCTCACCCTAAATGGCCACCACATTTCCTCCCCAATTATCCGGGCGATTTGGAAATTTAAGAGTCCAAAAAAGGTCAAATGCTTCCTTTGGTCTCTTATCTATAGAAGTTTGAATACAAATGATAAGTTGTAAAGAAAACTTCCAAATTCTATGCTCAATCCTTCTAAATGCTGTCTTTGCTTCAAGGAGAAGGAAACGTTGGATCATATATTCATCCATTGTGAGTTTGCTAGAATGGGCTGGCTGAGACTGTTTGATACTTTCAACATTCAATTATGTCTGCCTCAGAAAGTGGAGAACTGGTTTAGTGAAGCTACTGGGTTGAAGTTGTTTGGTCTGAAAGGGAATATTTTATGTAATAGTAGTGTTCGTGTTCTTCTTTGGTGGATATGGTTGGAAAGGAATAGAAGGATTTTTAAAGATCTCGTTAATTCTTTTGATTCTTTCTGGTATGTGGTTCAAAACACAGCTTCTTGGTGGTGTTCAAACTACACAAAAACTCTTTTGTAATTATAGTCTTTCCATGATTTTTAACAATTGGAAAGTTTTGTTGGTCTAGAGGTCTCTTTGATTAATATATATATCTGTCTCTTTTCAAAAAAAAAAATTATTGGAGATTTTTCTCCTTTCATCATTTAGGCTACATCAATTACGGATTAGACCAAGATACTCTAATCCTACTACATCCTCATTCAAGAAGGGGTAAATTAGGGAGTGGTTGGGAAAATGCTTATCCTGGGTTGAAAGTGGATTGTGTGTGGAGCATGGTATGATTGGACGAAAGGGACTTGTGAAGGTTTCCGGGGGTACACTAGGAGGTAGGAAAAGTTTAGACAATAATGTATGAGAGGGAGAGAGCCTTCTCTTTGAGAATCGCTGGTTATGAACATGGTAGCCAGTAACGTGCAGAATCGTTTACTCATCCTTGTCAATACATAACCCACAGTATACCGAATAACTCTCGATATCACGGTGTTTTTTTAAGCTTTTGATTCTCTTTTTTGCTTTGTTTGGTTGTTGGTGTTGCTAGGTATAGTTTGGATACTTGACACAAGACTTTGGCATGGACGTTAATTTTTTTTTTTAAAAAAAAAAAAGGAAACCAGCCTCTTCATTGATAATAATAATAAAGCTCAAAGTACAAAAGATTCATACAAAGAGCTAAACAAAAAGAGACCATAAGATCAGTAGGCGAACCAGACATCTCAACTAGGTTGACACCCCTTAGCTCTCTCATCATATCCAACAACTCAAAAAGAAACGTAGAAACATAGAAACAGACTCTAACAAGACTAGGAATAAAAATACTAGGAATAAAAATACAGTACAGTCAAACAAAGAAGGAACTACAAATGGAAGAAACATCAGAGGTCGTGGCCCAAAGTGAATTTTTAATTGATTCACTTTCTTGGAATGTTGATAAGCTTCGAAAGTACTTTTAGTTGAAATACAACCTTTGAAAACTCATCAGTGAAGGATGATTAGTTACTTAATCCACCTTCTTCAATCTTTAACTCGAGAACAATTTTTTTTAAGGAGGGAATTACCCTAGTAGTTGGTATAATTCTTGGGTTAATCTTCTTAGTTTCTTTTTTAGTATTTTTAAAACACAGTTTGAAGTAAATATTCTATAAATAGAGGGTTTATCTCTTGTATTAGACACTTTAAAATCATAATAAAGATTGAAGGAATCCCTCAATCGTCTACAAGTAAAAGTTATCCAAAACATGCAGACTGAAGGGGAATTCCTTCAATCATCTACACCACTATTATAGTCTTCATCGCGTGAACTTGTAAAGTACTACGGTGATTCATTCAAATCCACAGATTTAAAGCCTCACCTTGACATTGCTGATGATGGACTGAGCATCAGGAACAGGAGGCTGCAGAGAATATTCTGCAAGAAGAGGCAGTAGAGATGATACAAAGGTGGTTCTCTCTTGTTGTGCTTCCTAATAGAACCAGATTAGAGACATGGAGTTCATTAGAGTTCACACTAGGAAAGAAACACAATTCACATTGTAAGAGTTACTAGATTTTTATCAAACTAGTTAATGCCAACAAAACTGAGCATTTTGAAAACACCAGAAGCCATGTCAGAAACGGCACAGCAAAAGAACCTGCAATGCGTATGTAAGACGAATGTTTTCCTCAATTATGTCTTGTCTGTATGAGAGAGCTTTAGAAGCAGCATCAACAAGATCTTGTTGTTGTTGATCAAAGGCCTAATTAACGAACACCAAAAAGTAAAAATAAATAAATAAATAAAAGGAAGAAGAAGAAGAAGAAAAAGCCCCAACAGCAGAGCACCAATCAGAATGGAAATGAAAATTAAGAAAGTTTAGGGAAGGCAATTGACACTAAATACAAAAACAAAAAAAAGTGGAAAGAAGAAGAAGAAAAACCTGCTTACCAAACGCATATAGGCAATACGTTTTTCCAGGACATACTTTTCATTTCGTATTTGTGCTTCCTGTTACAATAAGAATTATCATCTACTCCAAGTAAAAGAAATCCTAATTCCTAACAAAAATGGATATAAAAATAAGATCAAATTCATCCAAGCAAGGAGCTAAGATACACATATGAGTCTTTTTTTTTAAACGGAAACAAGATACACATATGATTCATTTTACCTTAATTGAATAATCAGCAAGATGTTTGCGTAACTGCACAATTTCATCTTCATGTTCCTGAACTTTAACAACAAGGTCCTAAATACGAAACATAGGTCAAAAAGTGGCTTCCTCATATATGTGGAAAAAAGAAAATAGAACAAAGAGTTGTACCTGCTTCCAGAGGCTGTTGGGATTATTTCCTTCAGCCTTCGGCATTATGCCATGTCCAGACAACTTAATCCGTGGATCATATTCTACATCCATTGTAAACCTGAAAAGTCACAAAATAGTTTTCATACTCTATATTTATTCAAACAAATAACACCATAGCATTTCACAAGTAAGGATGAATGACATCCTTCTTTACTTACCTGCTAGCAGAGAAAGATGTTGTAGATGGTGAAGAGAACTGAGAGCAACCGGCATTTTCAACTTGAGGCTGAACACCGGGAAGAGCATTCACCATCCTGTCAGACTTGCTGTCCTCAAAGCGAGATTCTGTATCAACTCGCATGGAAACTTCATCTTTTTGCTCAACATCTTGATGGAGAATTAGTGTTCCGTGTGAATCAACAACAGAAATGTTATTCTTAAATCTCTGTCTTTCGTTATCAACTGAATTATCTGATTGATGACCCCCATTAGATCCATGGTGGTCATTCTCATTCCATTGGTTGGTGGAATGAAACCTTTGAGCCAAAGGCTCACCAACCTTCTGCCACATTTCAATGAAAAAAATGATAAGCGTGTCAAAACAATTTATTACATATAATTGAACAGTATATTGTCTGTGAACAAATAACAGAGAGCAAGCTAAATATCTCGAAAAGGGACGTTTGTAACATCAAAACAAATAACCAAGTGAATGTGTACATCAATAAAATGGTTTCTCATTTCCTATCAGAAAAAGTTAGGAAAAGATCAAGTGAAAGTGGATGTGTAAGAAGAAAAATTTCAAGTACCTGCATGACATATAAAGCTAACTTGGCGAGCTATTGAATTCCAAATTAGTTTTATAATGACCTATAGTCATGGTACATTGGAACCTATTATGTATTGGAAAATTTTCATCCCTCTGCTAATCTTTTGTTCATTTTTATAGGAACCAAATTATTTTTAACCAAAAGCTATCATGTATTGGATAAAATTACTCGATTGGGTATATTGGAAGCCTATAGTCACCTTATTATTTTTACTGCTGCTACTACTACTACTATTATTATTATTTTGGATAAGAAACTATTTCATTGATAAAAGAAATATCCAAAGTTTACAACAATAACCCATACAAGATGAACCAACAGAGCAACCCTATCTATAGAAGAATACAATGATACCAAAGGGGAAGGAGATGACAAAAAGGTGATGAAAACATAAAGATGTAAAATGGATTGCCGTTGCAAGAAACCCAAGAAATGGAGAGACCAAACAATAAATCAATCCAAGGAAAATCAAACCAAAGCACGTCCCTTAAAATGAAACAAAACCAAGCCAAAGCGGAACCGCGGACAAGCAAAAAACTCTGACAGTATAGAGGAGTGAAAAGCCATAGTAGGATTGAAGAGCAAGTATCAAGCCGACAATGAACCCTCTCGAAGGATGGATGATGCCTTTTTCTCCTAAAAGATCAAGCACTCCATATTCCAGATCCCTTTAATGCTTTTTTCCTTTTTTTCTTTTTTTTTTTTTTTTTGTTTCTCTGACTGCTTGTTTTTCTTTGTCCTGGAAGGAATGGCCATATTACAAAGGCCATGGCACCAGAGCAAGTATGTGAGGTCCCATGTACTTCATCTATTAGCAGAGGGATGAAGACAAGAGGCTCACTCTTCATTGATATAATGAAAAAGACAAATGCTGAAAGATGCAAATACCCTTAAGAGGGGAGGACGACAAAATAAACCAAAGAATGACAAATAAAACCGAGGTTTTTTAATGAATGACCATTAACACTTCCATGGAATTAGTAAAAAAACGGGCAGCTCGTGAAAGAAGACAAACAAAAATCTTCTTGAAAAAAGAAATGCCTTAAAAACTTTAACTTAATGCTTCACTCCTCTAGCAAATTGATGTACTTGAACAAAAAGAGACTTTTATTTTTAACAAAGTCATTAAAATAATGAAATTACAAAAGAGAATAAAAAAAACATAAAGCTATCAAAAACTTCCCAGTACAAGAAGAGAAAAACAATACTAGACCAAGATTCCAAATAATAAAAGAGAAGATAAAAACACTCCAGATTAAACACATGTCTAGATGAGTAATTTGCAATAAATTTTGGAAAGTGAACACCAGAAGACTCTCAAATCATAACTCAAATGAAGAACTTCTTCTAGCGCACCAGAAGTTCAAGAAATCCGTATTGCCACATTATCGACTGGCATAATTACAAGAATCACGTGATGTGCAGATATGGATGTTTGTCACATTTTACAACAAAGTAGTTGGCAATATGATGTTCAGCCTTACATAACAACCATGACAATACATATGACTTTGATTAAGCGAACAAAAATTTGAATGGTTGAAGGGTGCCTCACAAGAAAATATTGAATATGGAAGCATTAAGAAGTTTGGTCCTCTTTCACTATCCTTAGTGAAAAGGAACTAACACGTTCAGATGAATTGTGGGGTTTATTTACAACTTCTAATCTGCATCCACGTAACATTTCCTAAGATCTGATCTCCCAAGATGAAAAAATAGTCATAAGTAGTGGACCACACTTAGGTCAAGATAAACAAGGAAAGGTCTGTCTTTGCACCTTATCTTGCATGTTCAATAAGACAAGGACACATGAAGAGTTTGGTCTTTTCAAGTTTTGCCTTCACAAATAAACTTGGATGCAACTCCAACAGCTCAGTTTGGTCTTCTTTTTTTAATGAATATGGTTCTTATATGTGCCTACCCATAAAAGTGATGATTGGCCAAGTACTTGCAAGTTTGGTCTTGTTTTTACGAAGTTACAACCTAACATTCGAGCATGCTCTTGATAATATCCAAATCACTGGGATCAATAATGCTGAGGCAGCCTACTTGGTAGAAATTGCCACAAGCTGTTCCAAGGTCTACATTGCTTCTGTTGTAATGGTGAACTTCAACCTTAGCCAACATCGCATAGTATTCGATCTCAGACTTTCAAAGTGGAAGGCAATTGTTGGCAATGATGATTAGCTTACCTTTAGAGTTACTCAAGGTCTTGAGAACAATTTTATATCCCAAGGTATATTTCCCACTCTTCATGATGAGAGGGAGTCTGTTGTTGATGCTCGCTGCCACCAGATTGAAGATGAGAAGCTGAATTCACCAACTGTACATCTTGTTTTGATACGGAGTGTCTTTAAGGATGGGACTAAATTATTTGAATAACACATGAGAGTTGGTCTCCATCATGCGGTCCCAAATAACCGATTCCCTCTACTAATTCATCGCCCATTTCTTGATCTTGATCATCTTCTTCTTCTAAAACAGCCACTGTCTTTCTGTTTGGGCCATTGTTGGACAAATGCGCACTTTTCCCACAACAAAAACATTTTCCAAGAGTTGGTTTATCATAGGGTCAAAAGCTTTTTTGGTTTTAATAGACTAATGGTGTCAAGGTAAGTTTTCCCCTCCCTCTCTCCTCTCTCCTCTCTCCTCTCTCCTTACCCTCCACCTTCCTCCCCACCTCTCCGGCCACCTTTCTGACTAAGAATGGA